>SJYX01014811.1:0-13446 GCA_006410675.1 Oreotragus oreotragus | reverse complement strand
AGGGGCATAAGTGATATTTTAAGACATCTGCAATAACAATAATACTATTAACACATCACAGTCATGTGAACATATGAACAAAGTCATAAGCACTTCTGATACTGCTTTGAATTCTGCCTACACTGGAAATGAAGGAAAAGATCCATTTCTTTTGGAAATTAGTGAAAAACAAAGATGTAATTTTTTTCCCCTCTAAGATAGTAAATCTCCTGGATTTTATTCACAGACCACTAGGGGTAACAGTTCACAAAGTATGGTCTGAAAATCCCTGGGCTTCCTGAAGACATCCTCAGAGGGTCTACAAATCAAAGCTGTTTTTATAGTAATACTAAGATATTCATTGCTTTTTCATTCTTAACCTCTCTTGAGTGTACAATGGTATTTTCCAGAGGTTACACAATGTGTAAAAACTCCATCGCTCTGACAGTTAACGGGATATGAGACTTGTATGTTCTCGTATTTTAAACTTTTCTCAATTTTAATTTCTAATTTGATAAGTATTGACAGATAGCCCATATAAACAAAAGCTTTCTCAAATGTCCTCATTAACTTCTAACACAAAGGGGCCTTGAAACCTTAAAGTTTAAGAACCACTGCTCTGGGGGGTTCAAGAACCACAGGTTAATAACCATAAATGATGCAGCATTTTAAAATGCTTCCCAAGTTGTTAAATTTATGGCTACTGGCTCTGGCTGCTTTGTGGGGCCAGGCTGGGGGCTTGACTTCAGAAGAGCACACCACTTCCTTCCTGGAAAGAGAATGAGAGCAGGAAAAATAATGTCTAATTGCTTTCTGGGAAAGGCCCATCTGGCCAAGCCTGCATCCAAATGCTTGAACGCCTGAAAATAATCTTCTACTCAGTGCGCCATGAACTATGTAACTATCTCCTAAGACAACTTTGTCAGACAGAGACTCAGATACCCACGGAACCCATGTTCTTTTCCAAGCTCCCTTTCTCTCTTCAAGGACACCCTGTCCACATGACGATGTACTACCAGCATCTTCCCGACACCAGCAACAGACAGCTGCCTCTGGAAAGAGTTTTTTCAAAACACAGTTGGGAATTTCCTTTGATGATACAGAACATCTTCCCTCTCATTCTCATCTTCTTTTATTTTCCAGTCCTTTCATGCAGCACTTTTGTTATGATACTTAAAAAAGAAAATCTTTTCTGGGTCTATCTTGGTCAGGAGTGAGAAAACAACAGAAGGGTTACAGGGGCAGGAGAGACAGTCAGAGGATTTTAAAGGAAAAGCAATAAAAGAAGTTTCCAGCACTAGGGAGGAGGGTCACAGTAGTGGAGGCCGGGATTAGTGACTCAGCTGGAAGAACAAACAAGTACATTGGCATAAGACCTGACTTTGCAGAAGCACTGAGTAGGGACAAAGGCAAGACTAAATTTAGGCAGCAAATCAGAAACAAGCAGATAGACACAAAGCAGAAAGATGTGCTACACAAGGAGAGAAAACAGAAGCACAAAATTTGAAATCAGAAAGGATAAAATCATATTGCAATCCATTTAACTGGGGACATCCACTCCATATATCCTCAAGTCCCTGTATTGATGAGTAGACTAAGAATGGCCCTGGGCGATTTTTTGTTGTTGTTAATTACATTCAGTTTCCCCAAGAGCAAACAATAAAAAGAGTTTAGCTTTCCAGGTGGCACTAGTGGTAAAGAACCTGCCTGCCAATCCAGGAGACAGACATAGGCGATGCAAGTTTGATCCCTGGGTCGGGAAGGTCCCCTGTAGGAGAGCATGGAACCCACTCCAGTATTCTTGCCTGGAGAAGCCCATGGACAGAGGAGCCTAGCATCCACTAAAACTGAACAAATCACAGAAAGTTTTTTTAATTACTTTTTAAACCACTTTCATTGGCATAATCAGGAGTTTTAAAGACTCCTTCTCTTTTCCTTACCATATACCATATTTTCTCTGCATGCAGTTACACACTTTGAGCTAATTTGCAATTTCAGTAGATGTGCTAAAAAGTATGTAATGTTACTCAATTATATATGAGAGCCTTTTCTTAACAGACATAAAATTATTTATTCTATGACCTTAACAATAATTGGAAATTCCTTTACATAAATCACTGTATTATTTAAAGTAACAGTAATTTCAGAATTAATATTATTTTTTAAATCTGAATTAATTTTCTATTGATAAAACTATATTTATAAAATAAATTTACATTTCCTAATTGGACTAAACATGTGATCCTTTAATCTATCAGGATACTTGGATTCTTTCCAAACCAAATTCTTTTCCTAAGAATATTCAAAATGACATATATGGACATAAGACGTGGGACATAATCTTCAGAGAACTGTTATATAAAATATTAAGTTACCAAAATTCAATATTTACCATATGACACCCTTGATTCCAGGTAACCATTGAGTTATTTGACAATAATAAATAGTATATATTCTAGTATTTTGTAGTTTTTAATGCTCACCATGTGGCCATGTTAAAGTTTACTAAAAGAGATTACAATATACCAAAAGCATAAGGATGTAAATATGTAAGTACTGATTACACAGAAAAGTTGGAAAAGTGTACAGGCCAGCAAGCCATCATTTTTGGTACAGTCTCAGTTAGTAGACTAATGCTGCTGCTGCTAAGTCACTTCAGTCGTGTCCGACTCTGTGTGACCCCATAGACAACAGGCCACCAGGCTCCCCCGTCCCTGGGATTCTCCAGGCAAGAACACTGGAGTGGGTTGCCATTTCCTTCTCCAATGCATGAAAGAGAAAAGTGAAAGTGAAGTCGCTCAGTCTGTCCGACTGTTAGCGACCCCATGGACTGCAGCCCACCAGGCTACTCCGTCCATTGGAAGACCAACAAATAACAGCAAAAGCGATGCCTGTTGACTACTACACTGTTCTGGAGATGAATGGATACACTAAAAGCCTCTCATTCCAACCACGGGCAACTACACACCTCATGAAATTCATTCAAGTGTTATTCATTCTAATTTGTCAACCTTCCTCAAAGTTCCATCCATAACTGACCAAAATGCCGCATGTTCCATCGAGTTCAAATGTAGTAGGTCCCAATTAGCCATGCTCTGGATAGAACCTACACTTCTGAAACAACTCAAGATCACACTTGTCTTTTATTTCATTGTTGGCTGTTGTTGGTAACTTATTAGCAAGCCAGGGCTCCCATCCTTCATTAACGAAGCTGATTTTTCCAAACAAAATTCATATACTACTTTTAGCCTTGTTAAACTTTATCTTAGTTATTGTTCCATGTGAAGTATTTCATAAGCTACTCATCATTTTAACTATTGCAGTTTACACATCCACAGTGTAACAGTATTTCTATGCCTTTATTCAAATCATTTATGGGATTGTTAGACTCAAATCAGAGAACAGAAGCTTAAAAGAACACCAGTAGAGATCCCTGTCCAAGTTGATATCTGTTCTCAATATTTCATTCATTTTAATCATTCAAAAATATTTATTAAGCTCCCATTAGAGAACATTCACCATACGAGGCACTGGAAAGATAGTTGTTAGTGAAACAGACACTGTCTCTGACTTCACAGTGCATACAGGGTCTGCCAGTAAATGAAATAATGAAAGTGTGATAGAATTATCATAGGATACGTGAAATGAGAGAATATAGCTAAATAAGCAACATGGTATAAGAAATTTATAAATGAATATTCTTCAGAATGGTGGTTTATTCATCAGAAAATATGCATTATTCTTATCTAGCCATACGTGCTCCTTCATTCCACAGGGTTATCATAGGACACAATCTCAAATGCTCTACTTAAATCAAGAAACACTATACCAAGAACTATGCCCAGCACACAACAGATCCACTTTTTAAAGTGTTAGAGACATTCTCCAGTAATGTAAAACTTATGCTGGTTCCTTTTAGTCAAGATACTCAAAAATATTGTTTTTAATTTTTGACAACACATTCTAGAACTCTGCCATACTTAAAGAAGTATTTTACAGCACTGCTTAAAGCTTAAGCAATTACTTAATGCAAAATAATTTGTAGTACTGCTTCTCAAGCTTCTGTGTATGTATGAGTCACTTGGGAATCTTATTAAAATATAGATTCTGATTCAAGAGACTTGCAGTAGGGTCTAGAATTCTGCCTTTCTAATAGGCTCCTAGCTGATACCAATGCTGCTGGTCAGTGGAAAGAAAGAAAGTGAAAGTGAAGTCGCTCAGTTGTGTCCAGCTCTTTGTGACCCTGTGGACTGTAGCCCACCAGGCTCCTCTGTCCATGGGATTCTCCAGGCAAGGATACTGGAGTGGGTTGCCATTTCCTTCTCCAGGGGATCTTCCCAACCAGGGATCGAGCCTGGGTCTCTTGCATTGCAGGCAGACGCTTTACCCTCTGAGGCATCAGGGAAGCTGGTCAAGGGAATACACGTTAAATAGCATGTTATTAATGAATAACATTTGTCTCTTTCTTATCTGGCACTTTCCCTAACCTCCATGAATTCTTAATAACAAATATAAATTATGTTAATGATCATTGTGATAATGCTTATGTTTTTTATTTTAGATAAACTTCATCTAGAAACTAGAGTAGCCTTCACTTATATAAAGTAATTGTTTTCTTATTGCCTTCATATCTACTATAGGTTTTAGTTCCCTTAATCTTAACCTTTGTTTAACCCTTCCCAACTGAATGACTCTTCCCCTTGGGAAAGAGCAAAGAGTGAAATAAGAGTTGTTTGGATTGCTTTATCTCTGCAACTGATAAAACTATCACACCTAGTTCCCAAGAGAACAAAAAGAAAAATCAAGTTTCAGACTAAGAGTTAGGATTCTTGCTTACTCTATCAGTACAACCAGAATTAAGTTCTTAGTTTCCATATTTTCATCTTAATGTTTAGCCCACAATGCCTTCTCCTCTGATTCAACAAATTGTAGTAAGAACTTAGTATTCACCTTGAGCAGGACTCAGAATGCATTCCAGTTTTGCTATGAAAAAGAAAAAGCCTAAAGAAAAATTTAATAAAGCCTAATCATCATTAACATGACTATACTATGAAGTAACATTGTATATTACTGAACATCTGAGAGTAGAAACAGTGTAAGGAAGAGGAGGCAGAAAAGGCTAGTAATCATAGTTCAAGGGATGCTAAACAAAATATTTAAATACGATTTTCATTTGCTGTATCTTTTTAAAGTCTTTGATGACTTAAAGTAGAATTCTTATGCAATTATTTTGTCTTATTCACATTATTATAATCACTTCTCCCAAGAAATACAAATTATTATTTAACAGACTTGTCCATTTCCAAAAAGCTCAAGATTCAGAAAATTTGTCTTAAATCAATTAGCCCCCATTTTCTGTACAGTCCCCAGAATTTAGACTTATAAGGGCTAGCAAATAATGATGGATGGAAAAGAAGTTCATTACACCAAGTTAAACTCCTTGGTTTAGACAGATGGCCAACTCCAATCAAAATCCTAGGGAACTAAACACTTAGATTAAGAATAAGGGTAGGCCATTGCTAATCTAATTCCCTGGGGCAAATCCTACCCCTATTTAGGTCCTCTACCTATCTTTCTTCTAAGTACCTCAGACTTTTTTTTTTTTTCCTTAAAATTTCCTTTCTCAGCTTCCAGTAATTTGAGGTTATAGTCTGGTTTTATCCTGCCTAATTAACATTCACATAACTGGTAGCAGATGAAGAGTAATTGGATCTTATCATGCAGTTCCTTTTTCAGACGAGTTGTTAGCCTGAAAGCTAAGAGCCCTCTGTTCTGTTCTCAGTTCTGTCGTTGATCTGGTGTATAATCTTGGGCAAATATTAAAGCTACAGTTTACCTGAAAGACTTGTTATTAAGGAAGAAGCAAAGACAATGTGTACGTGCCAATGACTATGAGCGACAGTCCATGTAATAGGAAGGTTTGGATTTGAAAGGCTTACATTCCAGCCCATTCTGCTATAAAACAGCTATGTTACCTTAGGCAACCTGTTTCTCTTTCCTCATGTACAAAATGGGAATAATTAATCTACCATGCCTATCTCAGGTGTGTTTTTTTTTTTTTTTTGAAGACTGACTAGAACAGAAATTACAAAATGTCTGACATAGAACAGGCTGTCAATAATATGAATCTGACTTCAAGGCTAATAAATCACCACCACAAATCATACACCTACAGGGTTTCTTGCAATGAATTTAAAAGGGAAATTCCAACATTAAAATTGGTAGTTTATATGAAATCATTTCAATGGAGTCACACTGGCTTATACAAATTATGCGATTGACCCATTTTTATTTGTGTGCTTATGGAAATGGAAAAGGTTGTTGGCACTAAACCACCATCATGAAACCAAAAGGAAGGGAGGAAGGAGGGGAGGAAGGGAGGAAATAGGAAGCAGGGAAGAAGAGAAGGAGGGGAGGAGGGATGGGAGGAAGGAGGGAAGACATATATTTGTGTTGAAAGTAAATCCAAGAAATCACAAATAGCCTTAACATTACCATCCAGGAAAGTCTGTTCAAGATAATCAATGATCTGAGTGGCCTCACAAATAATGTTTTCCCCGTGGATAAGGACGGGCACTTCTCCAGTTGAGTTCAAACGCATAAACCAAGGCTCATTGTGCTCACTCAGGGGCAGACTTACATCATGTTCCTCGCACTTCAATGCCTTTTCAGCAATTACCAAGCGCACCTGGAAGAGTTCACATTGGTTACCAAAACGCGGGTAGGCTTTTAATTAAATGACATCCCTGGATACCAGCAAGCAGCCTTTTTGTGCTCCTGCGTTATTAAGATTTTCAACACTCCTTTCAACTCTGTTCCTGGAATTAACTAGTGAGACATGTTCTTGCAGCTCAATCTTATAAGTTAGAAAAGAAAAGTAATGAGAATGATTCTGGCAATATTCAGCCCACGGTCACCCTCTTCATCACTACTTTTCTTTGTGTCCTAAACCTTATGATGCGTCTCCCCATGGTAAGAACCTGAAACAGATACACTAGGCCTGTTGAAGAGAGTGAATTAACCAAGAGTAAAAGAAGGAACCCCGGATGCGGCGGTTGCCGGAAGACGCTTCCCTCTGCCTCACTCTCCAAAGGCCCCGGAGACCAGGCCTCCCTCCCCAACGCCGAAAAGTGATGTTTTCTGTCGCATTTCATGAGTGGCAGTGCCTGAGTCACGGCCTTTCCATCTCAAACTGATTCTCCCTGTTCCTCCATATAAGGCGCACCCCTGCCCCACAGGGCGCGCCCGCCCGCAGGGGTTGAGGCATTGGAGGTCTAGGTGGGCGGGCTTCCCCCGGCGGCACCCAGCGGGAGCTGTCCAGGTGCTGAAACCCGATCCGCACCGCCCGCCCAGCCGAGGCCTTTACCTTTTGAGAACTGAAGGAATGCGTCCAGTGGTACAGAATGAGCTTAACCTCTGCATCCGACTTGCCTTCCGCCATCAAGGGCGCACCCTCTCTCTGCTCGTCCTGCCTCCGAGCCATTTCGGGATGCGCGAGCGTGGGAGGGAGCTCGCCGGTCCGTCCTTTACTTCCTCCAGCCACACTGCCCTGCAAAGAGCCGTTTAGCTTTTCCGGGTGCCACCCGGAGCTGGGAAAGTTGCGTTCGCGCAGATGGACGAACAGATCACTGGGAAGTGTAGTTTCGCTGGCGAGAAAGCTGCGGAGCGAGTCCGCAAAGACCCGGGGCCGGGTCTCTGCGCGCGGAAGTCACCTGGGAGATGCAACTGGACGTTTTTAAGGGGAAATGATCTGAAATATGAGTTTCTGATTATCTAAGATGAGTAATGAAACGTGTTAATTGCAAATTACTCATGGGTTTTGTAGATGGAGTATAGATGGTTCAGGTACAAAAGCATCCGTTTCCCAAAACACTTAGGATTCCTCCTGGAGAGGCTGTGCCTTTGGTGGAAGGTTGATAGACAAAAGATTTATGAGTTTTCATTAGAAGATGCTACTATGAGGTCATGTAACAACAACAATAAATCTCATTAACAATGCGAATTAAAAGTCTAGTTGTTAAATACAGAAATTTTTTCTGTAAAAAAAATAAATAAATAAATACAGAAATTTTTTGTCCATTAAAAATTTTTTTAATTCATTTTATTTAAGTATTGTTGGTTTACAATGTCGTGTGTGTTTCTGCTGCACAGCAAAGTGATTCAGTCATATGCGTGTGTGTGTGTGTGTATTCTTGTTCATATTTCTTTCCATTATGGTTTATTACAGGATCAAACATAATTCCCTGTGCTATGCAATAGGATCTTGCTGTCTACCCCTTCTATATACAATAGTTTGCACCTGCTAATTAACACAGAATTTTTAGAGCAGAATTACTTGGGTTTGTTTCCTAGTTTTTCAATTTTTCCCAATTTTTGAAGGAGAGATAATTCTATTTTCCCCATAAGGTTTTTGTGAGAACTAAATAACTAAATACAATGTTAAACACTTACGACAGGCTAGCATATTGTAGACACTAAATATTATGTACAATTTCAGTTGTCTTATAAACATTCTCTTTATAACCATGGTCAAGATCATAATTTTATGATAATCTAGTCATTATTATACATTACTCAAAATTCAGCACAATAGTAAATCAGCAGAATTTCTCTTTTAGTGAATATGTATTAATATGACCATGAAATGAATGCTTGTTATAATTCATCCAGCAAATATTTATTGAGTATCTACTGTGTTCCAAGCATTGTACTGGGCACTGGAAATACAAAGATGTATAATTCTTCATACATGGCACCCAAGATATAAGTCTAGTGGCAGGGACAACAAAATAAATAGATGACCACGGTGGAGATGGGAACTATCAGTCTTAAGAAGAAACACAAGTACTAAGAGAAATGAAAGGTCTAAAAAAGGCCCCTAGAAGACACAAATCTCACGAGGTCCTTCCTCTCCTTTACAACACTTTGTTTTTCTCTGTAATTATTGTTTAAAAATTTTTATAGTATCTTTTTATACTCTTGCATGCATGCTAAGCTGCTTCAGTCATGTCCAACTCTTTGGACTATAGTCTGCCAGGCTCCTCTATCCATGGGGATTCTCCAGGCAAGAATACTGGAGTGGGTTGCCATTTCGTCCTCCAGGGGGATCCCCGACCCAGGATCTAACTCAAGTCTCTTATACCTCTTGTTGACAGGCAGGTTCTTTACCACTAGCGTCACCTAGGAAGCCCCATTTTATAGTGAAAGTCACTCTGTAGCCTGCCAGGCTCCTCTGTCCATGGAATTCTCCAGGCCAGAATACTGTAGTGGATAGCTGTTCTCTTCTCCAGGGGATCTTCCCAACCCAGGGATCTAACCCAGGTCTCCCACACTGCAGGCAGATTCTTTACCATCTGAGCCACCAGGGAAGCCCCTTTATATCCTTAAGTGAATTCAAATGCAACAGCAAAAGTGATCCTTACCAAATTTGTTTTTTATCCATTCACACTTCAGAGCAGAATAAAAAGCAAAATTGTGACATAAGTCAGAGTGGGGTTTAAACTCCAGCTCCACTCTTACCCTGAACTCTCCTGAGCCTTCACTTCATCATGTGCAAAATATGAGCATCTAAAAATATGAGAGTGCCATGGCATTCGCTGAGAGACTGTATATAAAGAATAACCAAAAGTGGGGTCCAGCTGCTTGCCACTCAAAAGCCAATAAAGAGGCCAGGTTGGTGGGAAGGAAAGTTAGTTTTATTCTGGATGCTTGCAACAGTTGGGGGAGTGGGAAACAGGGGCCCGCCTGTCCAAAGGCCAACTTCCTTCCCTCCTCCCACCCTGAACTATCAAGGGGCAAGACCTTTTAGGGGGCAAGAGCTTTTATAGACAGAAGGACAGGGGTGGGGAGGGGTGGCTGCATGCCAAAACATCACAGTCATCTCTGATAGTCATCTTGAAACTGGTCATGCAGTGGTCTGACCAACATCATCTTGATTGTTTTTAGTACAGTTAATCTTCAGTTTCAGGGTCGGTTTGTTCCCATTTCCTGGACCAGTTCTCAGAATTGTGGCAGCTTATGTCATGGTTATAGTCTGGTCATCATGTAGTTAACTCCTTCCACCTGGTAGGAGTTTCAGTATGTATAAGACAGCTCCTAGGATATTGTAAGGTCGGACCCCGGGGGGCCACGATGGGCCGCCCCTCCTCTCCCTCCCGCCGGTGTCAAGGTCCCTAACGAAGGAGCTTCCCAGATCCCGGGGACCAATGACAGCACACTTCACCAGCTAAAGCTGTCCCACCCCAGCCACGTAGAAGGACCTGTCAGCCTGCGAAGCCTCGGCCTGGCGACCTATCCGAACCCCTGTCCATCTAGCCTGACCATCCCTCGCAACGAATGTATAAAAACCACCCCCAACTCGGTCAGGACGCGGACTTCCTGGACCTGCCTCGTTCGGGTCTGGGAACGCCGCCTGGGAGCGCTTCGCCATTAAAAAGCCTGTTAGACACTGTTTTCGGGGTCCTGGTCATCTTTACCTAACAGATACGGCTCAGAATATTATCTATAGCTCTTGAGCAAGAACTAAAGGTCCTTGATTATGCTTAATGGCTAAACTATTATTATTATTTGGTTTCCTTTGTTTCTACATGTTCTCACTTCTCTGGCTCAGGTTATTCCACAGACAAAAGGTAGGCAGAGGTAAACCACCCCCAACTCGGTCAGGACGCGGACTTCCTGGACCTGCCTCGTTCGGGTCTGGGAACGCCGCCCGGGAGCGCTTCACCATTAAAAAGCCTGTTAGACACTCTTTTCGGGGTCCTGGTCATCTTTACCTAACAGATACGGCTCAGAATATTATCTATAGCCCTTGAGCAAGAACTAAAGGTCCTTGATTATGCTTAATGGCTAAACTATTGTTATTATTTGGTTTCCTTTGACAGTTTTCCTTTGTTTCTACATGTTCTCACTTCTCTGGCTCAGGTTATTCCACAGACAAAAGGTAGGCAGAGGACATGGGAGGCAAGGACCATAGGATCCTGCTCCATTTCAAAAGCACTTAGCATGTTGCCTGCAAAACAGCGGTTGCTGCAAAAAGAATTTGTGGGAAAGCCCCTTCATGATGTTAAGAAGACATCACACTTGCTCTTCTCTCTTTTCCTTTGTTTCTACATGTTCTCACTTCTCTGGCTCAGGTTATTCCACAGACAAAAGGTAGGCAGAGGACATGGGAGGCAAGGACCATAGGATCCTGCTCCATTTCAAAAGCACTTAGCATGTTGCCTGCAAAACAGCGGTTGCTGCAAAAAGAATTTGTGGGAAAGCCCCTTCATGATGTTAAGAAGACATCACACTTGCTCTTCTCTCTTTAGGCCTCAAAATGTTTTCACTAGTAAGTGACAGAGCTACAATTCAAACATGACTTTTTGACTACTAGTCAAGTATTGCTTTCTACAACACTGTGCTAACTTTACACCAAAGAAAGAAAGTTGTAGACTTTCAAGCTTTACACAGCTGGAGTAGACATTAGAGAAAACATAGCCACGTTCTTGAAAAGTAGTCCACATAGATATATAGATCTATACAAGTCTATTAGAACACAAACTACCAGATCAAACTACTGCTCACATGTCTTTCTTGTGCATTAGGCTTTGAGCTTCAGAAGGTCAAAGACTCAGTATTATTCATTTTAGTACCCCCAAGAATCCAAAATAGTGCTTTGTACATAAAAGATGCTCCCAAACTGCTTATTAATTGAGAAAAAGAGTAGCTAACCACCATCACTGACAGCAGCCGTAAACAACGTCAAACAGCAAGAATAAAGTGTAGCCCATCTACTGCTCCGAAAATTCTGTGTAAAGGTAATTTCATTCGACAACATTCAGTCCTTACAAACCTGGACTGCAGATCATGGCTCAATAAATTGACTGTTTTATGTTAACTTGTAAATTTTTACTGATTTATTCTTGGCTACACGGGGTCTTCACTNCGTCAAACAGCAATAATAAAGTGTAGCCCATCTACTGCTCCGAAAATTCTGTGTAAAGGTAATTTCATTCGACAACATTCAGTCCTTACAAACCTGGACTGCGGATCATGGCTCAGTAAATTGACTGTTTTATGTTAACTTGTAAATTTTTACTGATTTATTCTTGGCTACACGGGGTCTTCACTGCTGCACGAGAGCCTTCTCTAGTTGCAGCAAGCAGGAGCTGCTCTCCGTTGCAGTGTGAGGGCGTCTCACTGCGGCGGCTTCTCTCGCTGTGAGGCGCAAGCTGTAGGCGCAGGGGCTTCCGGGATCGCAGTGCATGGGCTCTAGACCATGGGCTCGGTTGTTGTGGCGCACAGGCTTAGTTCCCCCTCAGCGTGTGGAATCTTCCCAGACCACGTATCGAACCATACACCCTGCATTGGCTGGCAGATTCTTAACTACTGGAATACCAGGAAAGTCCTATGTTAATATTTATTGAAATTTTTTATTCATTTAAATATTTCTGAGTGATTGAAGTTAAAATGGATTTGATTGGTACTATGAAATAACAGATCACATGCTCTCTCTGAACCTGAGTCACCTTACCTATAATTATGATGAAAATCTACCAGATATGCTGGATACACAGATCTGTTCAGTTTGGAAAAATTCCTTGAGCTAAACAATTAATGATTTGTGCACTTTCCTTTATGTCTTATGCTTCAGTCAGTTTTAAAATTATCATATAGAACTATTATAGCTGAATGCTGTATATATATTTATGCAGATGTCATCATGTAAAGTTCTATTACTGACACTACCTATTTTGACAGGTATTAGGTAATCATACATATTTGTAAACATTTTTAATGTATGTCAACTAAGCCAGAGATCTTGAAACCTTCTGACAAACTGAAATACTCCAGGTTTGTTTTTTAAAGTACTTTTATGAATGACCACAAGAGGTCTCTATCTTTTTAAGAATAATCAATCCCTTGCCATTTTTTTTTTCTTGACAAATAAGAAAACTGAAATGGTGATATTCTTCAGAGAATATATATGACTAATTAAGCTATCTAATTCAAAATGAAATTTTCCAAAATTAGGGGAAAAAATCTTTTATACATATGTAAAAAATAGAATCTCTCCACTTTCTCCTGGTAATAGCTACTAAGCAACCACAGTCTATTTTGCCTGCCCTGTCAGAAAACCCCTGCCAGTTTTCTGACCTATGTGAATAGCATAGGTTTTGTAATTGATATATTACAATTACAATAAGAAAAAGGGGTAGAGGTCCTTATTTAGAAATTATTTTCAAGAATTTTTATCTCAAATGTGAACAATTCCTGTTAACTGATATTCTCAAGCATCTACAAAACTAATTATCTAATTGAATGAGATAAAAGATGGGTTCCTCAAAAATACACTGATTTGATCATATAATTGCAATGTTTCCAACTAGTTTACCGACGAAGCTCTAATCAGCTCCTATACTTACTGTGCTTCTCAAAGTATGGTTCCTTGACAAGCAGATCAGTATCATCTGGAAACTTGTTAGA
>SJYX01014810.1:117980-195424 GCA_006410675.1 Oreotragus oreotragus | reverse complement strand
TGAAGGGACCATTTCATGCAAAGATGGGCTCGATAAAGGACAGAAATGGTATGGACCTAACAGAAGTAGAAGATATTAAGAATGGGTGGCAAGAATACACAGAAGAACTGTACAAAAAAGATCTTCACGACCCAGATAATCACGATGGTGTGATCACTCAGCTGGAGCCAGACATCCTGGAATGTGAAGACAAGTGGGCCTTAGAAAGCATCACTACGAACAAAGCTAATGGAGGTGATGGAATTCCAGTTGACCTGTTTCAAATCCTGAAAGATGAGGCTGTGAAACTGCTGCACTGAATATGCCAGCAGATTTGGAAAACTCAGCAGTGGCCACAGGACTGGAAAAGGTCAGTTTTCATTCCAATCCCAAAGAAAGGCAATGCCAAAGAATGCTCAAACTACTGCACAATTGCACTCATCTCACACAATAGTAAAGTAATACTCAAAATCCTCCAAGCCAGGCTTCAGCAATACGTGAACCGAAAACTTCCAGATGTTCAAGCCAGTTTTAGAAAAGGCAGAGTAACCAGAGATCAAACTGCCAACATCCGCTGGATCATGGAAAAAGCAAGAGAATTCCAGAAAAACATCTATTTCTGCTTTATTGACTATGCCAAAGCCTTTGACTGTGTGCATCACAATAAACTGTTGAAAATTCTGAAAGAGATGGGAATACCTGACCACCTGACTTGCCTCCTGAGAAACCTGTATGCAGGTCAGGAAGCAATTGGAAATAGAACAGACTGGTTCCAAATAGGAAAAGGAGTCCATCAAGGCTGTATATTGTCACCGTGCTTATTTAACTTACATGCAGAGTACATTATGAGAAACGCTGGGCTGGAGGAAGCACAAGCTGGAATCAAGATTGCTGGGAGAAATATCAGTAACCTCAGATATACAGATGACACCACCCTTATGGCAGAAAATGAAGAGGAACTAAAAAGCCTCTTGATGAAAGTGAAAGAGAAGAGTGAAAAAGTTGGCCTAAAGCTCAAGAATCAGAAAACGAAGATCATGGCATCTTGTCCCATCATTCATGGGAAACAGATGGGGAAACAGTGGAAACAGTGTCAAGACTTTACTTTTGGGGGCTCCAAAATCACTTCAGATGGTGACTGTAGCCATGAAATTAAAAGACGCTTATTCCTTGGAAGAAAAGTTATGACCAACGTAGATAGTATATTCCAAAGCAGAGACATTACTTTGCCAACAAAGGTCCATCTAGTCAAGGCTCTGGTTTTTCCAGTGGTCATGTATGGATGTGACAGTTGGACTGTGAGGAAAGCTGAGCGCTGGATAATTCATGCTTTTGAACTGTGGTGTTGGAGAAGACTCTTTAGAGTTCCTTGGACTGCAAGGAGATCCAACCAGTCCATTCTAAAGGAGATCAGTCCTGGGTGTTCTTTGGAAGGACAGATGCTAAAGCTGAAACTCCAATACTTTCGCCACCTCGTAAAGAGTTGACTCACTGGAAAAGACTCTGATGTTGGGAGGGACTGGAGACAGGAGGAGAAGGGGACGACAGAGGATGAGATGGCTGGATGACATTACCGACTCGATGGACTTGAGTCTGAGTGAACTCCGGGAGTAGGTGATGGACAGGGAGGCCTGGCGTGCTGCGATTCATGGGGTTGCAAAGAGTCAGACACGACTGAACGACTGGACTGAACTGAACGATCTCAATACAGATTAGTCTTTTAAATTTAATACTGAAGTAAAGAAGAAAACACAATTATATCCTGTGCAACACCACTCATGTAAAGTTAAAACAGGTAAACCAACCATAGTGTTCACGGCAGACACAAGTGGTAAAATCGTAGCACACGGTAAGGAAATGATTACCGCAAGAAGCAGTGCAGCAGCTCCTCCAGGTGTCGGAAAAGAGATGCAAATGAGAATGCTAGCGTCCTTCCGGGGGTGCTGGCAATGCTCCACTTTTTGACTTGGGTTGATTCATAATACAATTGTTTTATAACTATTTATTATATAGTACATTTATAAGTAAAAGAAACATTTAAATTATTTTTTGGTATGATAATGGTACTGTGCTTATGTTAAATAACAGTCATTATCTCAGAGATAAAAACTATACATATTTATAGATAAGATGAAATAATGCTTGGAATTTGACTTCAAAATATAAACAAGGCAAAGTAGATGCACTGGTCAGATAAGAATTGATGTTGCTGCAGCTGAGTGCATGAGGTTGAGTATACTACCATCTACTTTTGAATTATTATTTTTTGCTGATGTCACTTTTTAAGAAATGATAAACGGCAGCAACCTCATGGCTTGCTAAGGAATAGCTTGCTTTACTTTCATGTATATATCAAAAAACTCCAACTGAAATTAAATCAAGAGCAATTTAATCAATGCATTAAAGAAAACAATTTCCTTTCTGACATCAACAAACATAAAAGCCTTCTAGTTTCTAAGAAAAATGGCCTTCTGCTACCATGTTCCTCCCGCCTCTCACCCACCAGCACCCCTGTGCTTCTCCGGCTGGCATGGAACGCTAGGGACACGAACTAAGCACTTTCTGACCGTGCTCTAGGCACAAAGTGGGATGGGGTACCTCATGCCAACAGCCTTTCTAGTTTGTCTTCAAAGTTCATGTACACAAATCCACACTTTCCTCACAGGTGTATGAAAGTACACAGGGATTACCATCCACTATATCTGAGAGCAGCTTACTGTTCTCTAGGAGGAAATCCAGAAGCTGCTCCTGAGACAGGACAGGCAGTTCCAGTGAGTAAGATAATCTTGCCTCATTTCCAGGTTTAGCATATGGTTAAGACGTTTGAATCAGTCCTCTGCACTGCCTTTCTATAACGTAGGAATATTTTTTATTTCTCTACTGATAAGGGTGATTTTTAATTTTCATTTCCATAACTTAATCTGTTAAATGGTTTGAGAGGACTAGAGTTATATATGAATTTTTTTAGTTAAATTAAGAGCATGCATATTTGCATTTTCAGAAAAGGGAAAAATGACACCACATCAATCAAATCACACCTCGTTTAGGGTATTTGGGAATGTGATTCCCGAAAAAGGAAGTTCTACATGAATCATGCCATCTGGGGTCATCATCACACAGTACTGATGGGAGACGCATCACACTTGAGCAAACACTCTTGCCTGGCATAAATCCTTTGAAATTCCAGAATGCCCTTACCGAGAGCTTCCTCTAGCCACCTTTCATTGATTGCACTGTTATCGGCTCTTCCTCTCGGTCTAAGGTCTGCAAGCAGCCTCTGTCTATTGACCCACCCCATCTCCCTCCAACTCTTCACCTATTTCCCTTGAGGAAACCTCAGACTCTCTAATACAGTGCCCTTCATTTTTTTTTTTTAAATGGCAGTAACCACTTCATCACTTACATACACAACCCCTACTATTATGGATTAGAACTGCACATCAAAACAACAATAAAGGTGGAAGGAAGAAAAGTTACTGCAGGAAATAAGCAATCTTACTTCAGAACATGCCAGGCACATGACTGCAGACGGCAGAGGACGACTCCCTGGCTGGCAGCGCAGGAAGGAGAAGGTAACGCACTGCTGCAGGACGCAGTTTGGTCAAGCAGCGCTGCCTCTCCGTCTGGGCACACAGTAACACTCAAACCACTGAGAAAAGGACACGTGCTTCACTTAAAGAACAAAACCATCCCATGATCTCCCATTTCCAAAGTGTAGAAACCAGCCCTTCCACGGCCTAAAAGGCCATACGTGCCCCGGCCCTTCACTGCCTCTGGCTCGTCTCCCACCACTGCGGCCTGGGCTCACAGCCACTCCGCCCTCTTCGATATTCCTCTTACACATACAACCCTTGTGCTTCCAGAACTCCTACACTCTCAAGTCCCTCAGACTGAAACCCTCTTCCCTACCTACCTGTGTGCCTTAAATCTTAGCTTAAATATCATTTCATCAAAGAGGTCTTTCCTGTACACTCTTAATCCCTCCCCCATTTCCCCTTCTCTTTTTTTCTGCTTTCTTTTCCCACAGAACATTTACCGTTACCTGACATCACAGACACCTATCGATTCACTGAGTATCTCCTCCACTAGAATGACAGTGAATAAAGTCATAATGTCTGTTTTGCTCACTGTTATTTCACCAGAACCTGGCTTAATATATATCGGTGTTAATATATGATGACTGGCATAGGTGTCTAAAGAAAGTAACACATTTCAGAGATAAACACCACTACAAAAATCCGCACCGTGTGGGGAAACACTATATAGGGAAAGCATGTAATGTGAATAGAAAGGGGAGAGGTTGTAAATCAGTATTTATTGCTTCCGAGGATAACTCAGAGGTTTATTACCGTAACTGGGGTGATGGCAGCATGTGTATACGTACATTCAAACTCACCAGATAGAATACATTAATTACACACAGTTTTTTGGGTATACCAACTGTAACTCCAAAAAAAGCTGGTGAAAAAGTCCACTAGCATTTCAGTGCACAATAAGAAGGAGGTAAAAAATTCACTGAAGTCCTATAAACAGCTGACAGATTAAGGTGCAAAGCAGCAACCATTTAAAGATTCCTACCTTAGCATATATGTAGCGGCAACAACCGCAGCATTTACACTACAGCCAATTTTAAAGGTTTAGATGGCTCCAAAAAAATGGGACTCTGTTTTATTCTGTACTATACTGTGCTAAAACTAAAGAGTAGGAAGGAAAAGTATGATTCTTATGCTACCACTCAGAAAAATGCATTCTAAGTTCTTTGCAACACTGAGTTGTTCCTTTTTCGCGCATGGAATGCACAAGAGCAGGGGTGGTAAAGGAGTGGGAGACCTGGCGCATAGCACTCGATTTTGGTACAGACTTTAGGAAGCTTTAGAGATGACCAAGCAGCTCCCACATAAGGCACTCTTGATACTGTCGACTAGAGCTGCAAGGCATGCTTTTGTAGGCTCTAAGCACACACAAAATTATTGATGCATCCATTTTTTTCCTAATGCCAACAAGCCAGCTGTTTTTCTACTACAGTAACCATGTGGCCCCGTGAAGTGTTGAGTCATTTTTCTCAGCAAGTCAAAAATGTAGAATATTTCATACAATTACATATTATTAAACAATAACACAATACAGACATGTTACACGTGCACAGAAACACTCAAACTGCAAATGCTTTGTGTATCAGAAAATGTATTTCTAATGTCCTGTACTTACAATTCTAAAGTCTTATGTGCCCACTCTTTAAAATTCCCAATCTATACCTTTCTAGTTTGAGTACACCTTTAAAACAGAATGTTATACGCATTATGAATGCTGGCAATAAACAAATCAACCTTAAACAATATGGAAATAGAACTTGTGGCTTCCTGTCTGACATGTAAGGGGCTTAGAAGATGTCATGCCAATCCACATAATCAAAAAGTTGAACTGAAAATCAACAACTCTCAGGTCCTTTAGGAAACTGAGACCACAGAACCAACCGTTGCCTCCAGAACTGGAGAGACAGGCCAGTACAGAAAACCACCACGGACTAGAGTGGAAACCTCCAGGACATGCACAACCAGTGCAGGACAGCCTAAGACTGTGCCTGAGGAGTCGCTGGGGGAGGAGTGCGGGCGGCTGGAGCAGTCAGGAGGGCCTGTCTCAGGAGGGCCCCCGTGCTCCTGCGGGTTTCACCACCAGAACCCCGACCGTGTTCTCAAAAGTGAATGCCAGAGAAAACTCTCCTTCTCCTTCAGCCAAGAGGAGGGGAAGGCAGACATTTTAAAATAAGCTACAACACTATACGCATTTGGTTCTGATGTTATCTGAAGAGAGACAGGCCTATCTTCCCGGTTTCCTCTAAAAGGGTATTTTGTCTATCCAGAGAGTACTGTAACGGTAGATATGCCACTGAAACAGATCAAATTCAGCATCTTTCTTTTCACAGGCTAACTCTTTTGGATAAGATGATTTTCCTCTTTGACTACGTTTTTCATGTTGGCTAGCTACAGTTAGAGAATGTGTCGCAGCTATCCAGGCACTTGACTGCGAGTCTCTGAAGCTGGGGCTGGAAACGGAATGCGTGGCCTCTTTCTGGGGGAGAGAGGGAAGCATTCACAGAGTGGGAGCGCTGGGAGGGGCCTTGGAGGGAATCTGCGGTAGGCAGCCTGTGGAGTTGGTCCCAGTGATCCCGTCTCCTGGAATTCATGCCTGTCTACTCCCCTCCCTTGGGTGTGAACTAGATTTAGCGAGTTAATTCCCAGGCCAGAGTACAGCAAAAAGTGGGGGCAAGTCACAAAGATTCTGACGTCCACCTTGCCCGCCCTCTTCCTCACACTAGCGGAAACCAGTCACCAGGCTGTGAGCTGTTCTATGGCGAGACCTGCTGATGCTACTGCTAAGTCACTTCAGTCGTGTCCAACTCTGTGTGACCCCACAGATGGCAGCCCACCAAGCTCCCCGTCCCTGGGATTCTCCAGGCAAGAGTGCTGGAGTGGGGTGCCATCGCCTTCTCCGATGGCAAGACCAGCGGGTGACCTCCAGCCAACAAGCAACCGAGGCCCTTATTACAACCGAGACTCTTCTCAGCATTCAGAGAGGAATTAAACCCTGCCAATAACTGCTTCAGAAACCTAGAAAGCAGGTCCGCTCGGCGCCGAACCCTGAGGTAATTATGGCCTCAGCTGACACCCTGTCACCTCAAAGATACCTTAAGTCAGGGGACTTGGCTGCACACTGCCTGGATTCCTGACCCACAGAATCTGCAAGATAATAAAAGTCTGCTGAAAACCAGCATGGTTTAGGTTAACCTGCATCATCTTAGTTATGGACAAGGAACTAGCCACCCACTCCAGTATTCTTGCCTGGGAAATCCCATGGACAGAGGAGCCTGGCAGGCTGCAGTTCGTAAGACTCAGCAACTAACACCAGCTAAGTTAATTTGTGAGATAGTAAGTCTGTTTTAAGCCACTATGGTTTAGGCTAACTTGCGTCATCTTAGGTAACTAACACTTCACCCAATCCAATCTCCATATTCTCAGTGAACTAAAGGCGATCAGGGGAGCTTTGATACTTTGCTGAACTCTCCTTGACTCAGACCACACCAGAACACCACGCCTAGACCACTGCCACACAGGCCCCAGGTAGGGCTCTCACAGCAACCTAAACTTGCTGCTGTTCAGTCACTTCAGTCGTGTCTGACTCTTCACAACCCCACGGACTGTAGTCCACCACGCTCTTCTGCCCATGGGAACCCATCCAGAAAAGAACACTAGAGGAAGGTGCCATTCCCTCTTCAGGGCATCTTCCTGGACCAGGGATCAAACCCACGTCTCCTGCACGGGCAGGCAGGTTCTTTACCACTGGGCCACCAGGGAAGCGCAATTTATAACGCCCTTCTGCAATCTGGCACTGTGGAAAGTTGCCTGTTGTTCCTAACAAAGCCTCCCCTCAAAAGAAATCTATTTCGCCAGCTCCTCATTGACTGGGGTTGTATCAAAAACTAACCAGCCGTGGGAAGGGAAACATCCAACTGCAGCCTCTCCCAGCCTGTCTCAACCAAGGAGTAAAAAAACAAAAAAGGAGAAGCACCGTGTAGGGCACAGGCTCGCTGAAAGACCGAGACCCAACCACAGAGGCCTGTCACGCTTCCTCGCCTCCAACACCACACCAGCACATCAACGCCCCTGGCGAAAACGCAGGGAAACCCGGCCCAAAGCGCTGGACCTCTCAGACCTTACTTAGAGAGAAGTCCCAGGGAGGCCTAGGACGGCAGGGCACAGAGCAAGGATGCCACAGAAGATGTTATCCTGGGACACCCACAACTACAGAGAAGAATAAGGAAATGGCAATCCACTCCAGTACTATTGCCTGGAAAATCCCATGGACAGAGGAGCCTGGTAGGCNCCTCTCAGACCTTACTTAGAGAGAAGTCCCAGGGAGGCCTAGGACGGCAGGGCACAGAGCAAGGATGCCACAGAAGATGTTATCCTGGGACACCCACAACTACAGAGAAGAATAAGGAAATGGCAATCCACTCCAGTACTATTGCCTGGAAAATCCCATGGACAGAGGAGCCTGGTAGGCTACAGTCCATGGGCTCACAAAGAGTCGGACACGACTGAGCGACTTCATACAATCCCCACAGAGAAATGTAAAAACTAGTACTACAGGCCTCTTTCCCTCAGCATATTATCACAAACGACTTTCAACAAAAATTACAAGGCACAGTAAAAACAGTACAGTGACAGGATTCAAGTATTCTAAAATGTTTCAAAACTGCTCAAAATGCAATCATTCGTAATTTAAGTCGTAAATGATAAATTATATACAATAACAAATGCACAGGTAAACATGGTTACTGAAATAAATATTCATTTTATGGTTAAGTAAATTTGAACCTTTCTCATTAAAAGTCAGGAGAAGCAAGAATGTTCAGCCATCATTGACACTATTCAATATTATATTAGAAGTCTAACCAATGCAAAAAGATTTCAATAGGGAAAAAAGTTTACACATGAGAATTAAGACAAACAAAATGTCATTATATGGAGAAATTTAAGAAATATAAAGTGTTCAGTATAGTATCTGGATAAAAAACTGGTGTATAAAAATTATTAATTGCTTACAAAATAGTAAAAAAAAATCCACTAGGAAATGTAATAGCAAAACAATTTCATTCAGAATAGCAAGGAAAATTCATTTTTAAAAATCTATAAAAAAGTGAGCAAGAAATATGCAAAACTTACATGATGAAAAATTTAACTTACTATAAGAATATGAAAAGGTCTGTACAAATGAAGATGTATGCTATGCTTCTCAATGGAATTACTCAAAATGTGAAAGATGTCAATTCTCATCCAATTACATCTAGATTCCATGCAATTCTAAAGTAAACACCTAAATGATTTAAAAGATGCATGATATATTTCATTCAAAGAAAAAAATACAAAAGATAACACAGCAAAAACCCATGTCGTAACAATCCACCTTAAAAATAAGACTTATCAAGATAGTTTAAAAAGAAGAGCTAGGTACTAAGTAATGGCAGCAGGTGCAATGGCACAGGTGTAAACATATGTAAGCAAAAGAACAGACAGATTTTAAGGTAGTCTCTTTAAATGTATGAAAATGTAGTATATAATAAAGGTGACATTTCATATCACTAATAAAAAGACTGGCTACTTAATAAACTGTTTTTAGACAGCTGACTTAACATGAAAGAATAGTCAGACCCCTACCTCATCCCACACAAAGCAACTCTCCATACTTCATGGAGCAAAGAACTAAACGTAAAAAACAGTCTTACAAAAGTAGTATAAGGGAAAATGGTGGAGCAGTTAACAGTAGGAATCTGCATCCCCACCACCACTGTACAGGCGTTATCTTTCTGCTGTATCTATTCTGGAACTCTGGAGTCTCTTTAAGGCTGGCAACTTCCAGGGGAAAATGTGAAAGGTAAACTGCAGCTAGTTTTAGTCAGCGTCAGATCTCAGCAGAGGCGCAGAGCAGGCTCCCCCCCTCCCATAGCTGTGGTCTTCGCACATCACGCCCACGACCTCTGGGGAGCCAGGGTGGGCAAAAAGCAGCCTGGCCTCCCAACATCTCCACTGCTGATCACAGACGGGCCGCCCCTGTTGGTGCTCAACTCCACAGCTGCTGCAAGCCCCTCATCCTCTGGCTGAAGTGGCCTCCAGAGGACGTGAAAAGCCAGTGCCCCTTCTTCTCCTCCCTGCCCTCACTTTTCCATCTTTTCCCTTTTCCAGAGCCAGACATTAAAGACTAGAACATTCAAAAACAACTGCATATACAAGGAAAATTTAAAAGTGACTGTGTATGTATGACCAGGGAAAGGCTCAGAAAAGATCTGAGGAGACCTTAAGATTACACCTCATTCTTCCTTTCATATCGTTACCAATGTTAAGCCAAACAGAATACAACAGAAATTCATTTATTCAGCCAGTCAGCCAGGAAACCAGCTAGCATGTATGGCCACATTCTCCAAGGTATCAGATGCGATCCTGAAGATACAAAGTAAACACGGTCACAGCTCCTAAAGCAAAGACCAAGGCGGCTACTGCGCAAGAAGTTCCAGCCTATCATAGAAAACGAACCAAAGGAGCTGGCGGCAAGGTTGCTGAGGGATTTTCCCCTCAGTCAGGAAAAGGCTGGGGAAGATCTCACAGAGTTGACACTCGATACAGGCATCTCAAAAGACGAAGAGAAAACTGGAGGGGGAGGGAAGAATTTTGGCAGAGGTAACAAAATGCACAGGTCAGAAGGGACAAAAGTGAGGCAGGTACCAAGAAATGGCCAGCAAAGACTACTTACTGTCCACTCAGGGCAAAACACTGGAACCTGTGTCTACAGAGAAATAAGGATATCGGCATTGTCCCCAGAGAACTGCTGTGAGGAAGATGAGATGGCCAGTCCTGGCTCGCCGCCTTCCACCCACTGATCTCCAAAGCCGACTTGGCTGTTCTGCCGCAGGGAGTCTCCCTCTCCTCTCACGGGTCCACCGGAAGGTGGTCTACAACCTTCTCAATCACATACGGTAGTCTAGCACAGTTCTTCACATATAGCATTTACTCAAAAGCAAACTTACTTTTTTCTTTCTTTAACCAGATGTTTAGAATTTCATTGACAGGCCTTGGAACTGCCCTGCAATCACTACTGGGATCCTGGTTCTTAACCTGAGAATCAACAGTACACATAACAAGTACCCCACCCAATTTGTACGTATAGCACTTCATACTTACGGGTTGAGGCTGTTCTGCGATACAGCAGTTGAAACACAACCAGAATTCACTCATGCTGATAGTCCAAGTTATAAATGAGCACCAATGAAGTTTCCAAATCTCAACTCGGGAAGCTTCACAAAGCACGCTTCTCAACGTGATCAACGTCCAATGATGCCAAAATAATAACTTTATTACTTCTCTGTGCTTGTTCCTGGAAGTCAAGTATCTTTTACAGTCAATCTAATAAAGAAAAGGTCAGATTATTTCCTTTCTTTGTTTCTGGTTCTACAGAGACTTGTTTCTGAACCACCAGGAAAAGTATAAAAATCGTTGTCTTGACTCAGGGCCTCAACAGGTGGTCTAGAAAAAGAAAAAAGAAGGAAAGAAAACAAGTTACTTTACTTATCCTTAGAAGCTTATTTCTTAAATCTGATAAAATTAAAAATATTTCAAGAAAAGTAAACACTGTAAAAAAAAATCAAGACTTTGATAAGTCACTCAACAAAAAAATATTTAAGTACTGAGTGTCATGTATTAGTAACATAGGAACTCAAAGGAAACAGTAACCCTTGCCTTCACAGAGCATTCTGTTTTGTGGCTATAAAAGCTTTTCCCAAAGCCATGACTCTAAACCAGGAAGACAGAAATGACTGCTATTTTTATATTTGCATAGAAGATCTTCAGTGAAGATTAATGCATACATGTTCAATGGCACAAATGTAGGCCATAACAAGGCATGACTTTGGGACCCTCATTCTACACAGTCCAAAGATGTGCTTTATATATTATTTCCTTTCTTTGTTTCTGGTTCTACAGAGACTTGTTTCTGAACCACCAGGAAAAGTATAAAAATCGTTGTCTTGACTCAGGGCCTCAACAGGTGGTCTAGAAAAAGAAAAAAGAAGGAAAGAAAACAAGTTACTTTACTTATCCTTAGAAGCTTATTTCTTAAATCTGATAAAATTAAAAATATTTCAAGAAAAGTAAACACTGTAAAAAAAAATCAAGACTTTGATAAGTCACTCAACAAAAAAATATTTAAGTACTGAGTGTCATGTATTAGTAACATAGGAACTCAAAGGAAACAGTAACCCTTGCCTTCACAGAGCATTCTGTTTTGTGGCTATAAAAGCTTTTCCCAAAGCCATGACTCTAAACCAGGAAGACAGAAATGACTGCTATTTTTATATTTGCATAGAAGATCTTCAGTGAAGATTAATGCATACATGTTCAATGGCACAAATGTAGGCCATAACAAGGCATGACTTTGGGACCCTCATTCTACACAGTCCAAAGATGTGCTTTATATTACAAGAAAATGACACATTAAGTTTTAAGCATATGTTCAGAGACGATAAGAAGGAAGAAAATGTACACTATCGCCACAGTTAAAATTCAGAAACTGGAATGCATTTTCAAGGAGAGATGAACTTTTCTCACCTCACCCAAACTCTGAAACAAAGAAGTAGCAGTCTTGCAACTGACTCTGTCCAATGAAGCGAGTAAATACTATGAAGGCGAGTAAATACTATGAAGGTTTATAAGCTCAAAAGAAAAGTACGTTTCATTTATTTCCGCAGCAAGAGTATTAGAGCAAAGGGTTGTATTTACAACATCATGAACATTATTTCAGCTACTATTTACTTGATAAGCTTAATTCCACCCTGAATCAAAGATCTTGGCCATTAAAAAATTACTGTGAAATCTCTTTTATAACCAATTCTATGAAAACAAACATGCCTTTGACACTGAAATTCTTTATGCTCATCACTGCTCTTGTAGCACATACAAACACTGAGTTACTCTAATGTTTCAACTCTACTGGATTTGAAATCTGAGGTTTTAAAATCTATGATTTATTCTATCATATTTTCTCATCTATATACAATGCCAGGCAACACTCTTTTTACTTGTAACTTATCTTGGCCAGAAACCACTGTCAAATTAATTTTACAATGGAAGGTGTTTTATTTTCTTCACTTTTTAACTAAGTAAATGTTCCTTCTGTTTAACACTTAAAATTAATCAATGGCTTCCCTATTTAGAAATCCACATTTCCACAAATTCAAATTTCCTTCCCAGAGTAAAGCTATTCCTTATTTTGAAAATTTTAAAATACACATTTTCCCACTACATGTACTACACTGAAAGTGGTATTCACAATAATTCTTAATGTTTAGTTGAAGAATGACTGCTTAAAGTATAAGAATTTGTATTGCTGGAGATAAGACAGAAAAGATACTTAAGTGTAACACCTAGAAAACAGATAGGATGAAATATATTTTCAAACCAAGGGGATGTTTGCAGCTCCACAGGTTTTTATTTGTTAAGTAAACATTTAAGTCTAAAAATGTTTCAAACACTCCTTGGAATGTCATACCAATATACTTTCCATCTTCTTGCTTTTCTAAACAAAATTTCTTTTTAGAATTTTTTACAAATGTGTATATACTTAAAACATATTTATACATCCCTGGAGAAGGAAATGGCAACCCACTCCAGTACTCTTGCCTGGAGAATCCCATGGAGGGAGGAGCCTAGTAGGCTATAGTCAATGGGGTCGCAAAGAGTTGGACACGACTGAGCAACTTCACACACACACCTTTAGAGAAGTACTGAATTTGTCACAAAAATTTCCACAGACATTAATAATAAATATACTCAGTTACTTTCACTTCCTGAGCTCAGTGTTGCTTAAATCACATCCACACCGAAAACCTTACTTTTAATACCTTAAGATAACAAAAGAAGTGTCACTTTGCAACATCAACAACTAAACTTGGCTTTAAACACAACTCAGCACATTCCACACATAAATTAGGGGTCAAACTGGACTCCAGCACCAGAGCATTTCACAAACCATAGTGTCATTAGACATAAGATCTTAGAAAAGCTTACGTGAACTGTCAGGCTAGTTAGTGATTTGCAGGGCTTTCCTGCATTATAAGCTCAGTCTCTTGACTTTCAGAGACTGGCGTTGAGTAAAAAAAGTACAGAAGCAAGCAGTATGCTCTGGCAAAAATATAACCTCCTCAGCCCCTTCCCCTCCGCCTCCCTTTCCACACCTGAATCAAATGCTGCAGATATAAGCTTCATACTTGTGTGAACAGTTTCACTGCTGACAATTTAAAGAATTTATGTCCCAACATCCTACACACAAATCAATAAAACAAAACCTCTTAGGTCAACTTCCAAAGAAACAGTAAGGCCATGACTCAGAAAAATAAAAACAAGGCAACGAGGCATACCTCTAACCAAATAATTTCTTTTCCTTTTTTGTGAAATACTTTAACTCTGTTGAGGTACAGAGCATGCTTAGTTTGTGTGAAACAGAATTGGATAAAATTTAGAATTCAGACTTTGAAATAAAAGAATGGTGGCAATTGTTAAAACTATCTTAATTTTTCACAATGTTAGCCTGAGGAACTGACAAGCTCTGTTAGTTATAAAAATGGAATACTACACTGCCAATGTCACAGGTCTGAAATGAGCGCTAAATTAGGATGTACGTAAGGGTAGTGCATATATTACAAAAAGTTACACTGATATAAGATGCTCTTATTTGTTATCAAAATTAAAATAGCAAACAGTACAATGAAGTAACAAAAATAATGGGTAATAGCTGTGAATTTTTAGCAAGCAACCTGAAAGTCTACATTCCCCACCACACCCAAAAAATAAATAAATAAATAAAATTTTAAAGAACTGAGACAATCTAAAGAGTGGGAAAAAAATATTTGCAAACAATGTGACCCACAAGGCCTTAATTTCCAAAATATACTAACAGCTCACACAACTCAACAACAACAAAAACAGCCTAATCAAAAAATGGGCAGAAGACTAAAGAGACATTTCTCCAAAGAAGAAATACAGGCACATGAAATAAGTGCATGAAAAGATGCCCGACACTGCTATCATTAGAGAAACGCAAACCAAAACTACAACGAAGCACCAACTCACACCAGTCAGAATGGCCACCACGAAGAGGGCTACCAACAACGGAGAGGGTATGGAGAAAAGGCAACCCTCCTCCACTGTAGGAAGGATGCAAATTAGTTCAGCCACTATGGAAAATGGGCTTCCCTGGTGGCTCAGACAGTAAAGCGTCTGCCTGCAATGCGGGAGACCAGGCTCCATTCCTGTGTTCGGAAGATGCCCTGGAGAAGGAAATGGAAATCCACTCCAGCACTCTTGCCTGGAAAATCCCATGGACGGAGGAGCCTGATAGGCTAGAGTCCATGGGGTTGCGAAGAGTCGGACACGACTGAGCGACTTCACTTTTCTATGGAAAACAGTATGGAAGTTCCTCAGAAAACTAAAAATCGAATTACCATATAATCTAGCAATCCCACTCCTGCACATACACCTGAAAAAACTATAATTCAAAAAGACACATGCACTGCCATGTTTATAGCAGCACTAGTTCCAATAGCCAAGACATGAAAACAACCAAGATTTCCACCGAGAGATGAATGGGTAAAGATGATGTGGTACATATACACAATGGAATACCACAGACACAAAAAAGAACAAAATAATGCCATGTGCAGCGAAACGGACACCACTAGATTTTCATGCTACGTGAAGTAAATCAAAAAGAGAAAGACAAATGCCGTATGCTACCACTTATATGTGGAACCGAAAATACTGCACAAACGAGCACATCTATGGCGCAAGACTCAGACAGAGAGAAGAGGCTTGTGGTTGCCAGAGGGATGGGGGCTGGGGAGGACTGGACTGGGACTTTAGAGTCAGCAGACGCAAACTATTACAGATAAGAAGGATAAACAACAAGGTCTTACTGATAGCACAGGGAGCTATACATCCTAAACAACCACAGTGGAGGACAACGTAAAAAAGAATACATAACTGTGTATAACCGAGTCGCTGAGCTGTACAGTAGAAGTTAGCACGATACTGTAAATCAACTATACCTCAATAAAAAACTGGAAAAAAAAGCGAACTGTGCTTCATTCATACAAAAGAATACTACAATAAATGGTAGCTTCATCCAACACTCTGGTCAATTCTCACTGCCATGTTATTGAGGACAAAATAATGCACGTGGAAAGACCTCATGTACATGAATTTCAAAAACAAGTTCAAAAAGAAAAAACGTCAACGAAACTATTTCGTGTAGAGATACATAAGGAAGTGTAAAAAGGTAAAGCTAGAAAATTATAATACAAGTCAGGAAAGTGGTTATGGCTGAGGGCAGCAATTAAGAAGGAAGAGATGCCCAAGGGCTCTTGGAATGCTGATAACATTCTACCTCTTGATCTAGGTGGTAGTTACTCAAGTACTTGCTTTATAATTTTGTATTAAATGTACATTTATGGTCTATGCAATTTTCTACATATTATATCTTTAAATAACAATTTAAATATATAAGTAAAAGAAGAAAGTACTAACAATTTCAAGTTGTTGGAATCATGGAAATGCAAAAAAAAAAAATCAAATAAAAATGAACATCCTTACTAGAGACTCTGAAGGACCTGGTAAAATTTGGGATGTTTGGGTGGGGAGAGGGGTAGTAAGATCTGAAATTCTACCAGATGCCAAAGAGATCTCCAACAGAAATGCAGAACCTACTAATCAATGACCAAGACTGAGTTCTCAGTAAAGCTGTATCATAGTTGCATCAGCACTAAATCTGTCTCAATCTCATTAAAATCATTCTTTTGATAGTGACTTGTGGTACAAAGTTCTTCCAGCAGCAGTGAGGGGGGGTGGGCAGGGGGGAACATTCTGAAAAGACCTTTCAAACTATGTATTTATCACAGACCTACTATTCTGTGGCTAAAGTTCAAAATCAAGCCACTGTTCCCTGAACTCAGTTATAAAAGGCACACTTTTGGGGGCATATGCAACTACTGAAGTAAGGTTAGTTCTTCTTCTTAGAATGATTGATTATAGGTTATTCTTTCCCACTGTTTCATGTAAATATAATCACATAGTATTTTTTTTTAATCTGGGTTTTTCTTTCAGCATGTTTCTGAGATTTTCATATAGACTAATTCATATAGACTTCCACTGTATAGACACAGCACAGTGTAACTGTTTCTATTTGTTATTTTCAGTTTCTGGCTACTAGAAATGCTTCTGTGAATCAGTATATACAAATATTCATGTGAACAGAAATTTTCATTTCTCCTGGGTAAATATTTAGAAAGAACTACTGAGTCATATTTCAAGAACAGTTTGAACTTTAAACTGCTTTCCAGTTTTCCAATTCTGTTGTACCATCTTGCATTTGTACCAGCAATGTATAAGAGTACCAACTGTTCCACTTCCTACCAACACTTTGCGTCGTTAATCTTGTTAATTTCAGTCATTCCTGTGTATGAGGTACTATCTTGCTGTGATAGCAAGCCATTCATATATTTTCTTCTTTGGCTAGGTATAATCAGATCTTTTGCCCATTTTTTAAAAATTTATTTAAATTTTTCAGTTGTGCTATTTCCGTATTCTAGAACTAGTCCTTTGTCTGATAAGTATATTGTGAGTATTTTTTTCCTGGTCTTTGTCTTTCCATGTTTTAAAAAACAACATGTCTCAGATAGTTTGTTTTTTTAATAAAGTCAAATTTATCTATTTCGTCTTTAATGATTTGTGTTCTAAGAAATGTTTGCTTGTTCCCCCAAACAGCTTTTCTTCACTTATCTTTTCACCCACAACTTTCATTTTTTACGTTCAGTCTATAATCCTCTTTTAGTTATTAGTGGTACTACAAAGTAAAGGTCAATGATTTCTTTTTTTGACATGGATATACAATTGCTCCAGCATTTCCTGATGGATCCCTTTGCCTACTGACTTGATTTGGTACCTTCTACTGAAAATCAAGTAACTGTTAAGTTTGGGTCCATTTCTGGGATGATTATTAATTACACTGACCTGTTCCTATACCAGAACCAGACTACCTTTCTGATACACGTATGTGAATGCTAAGTCTCTTCAGTTGTGTCCAACTCACTGCGACCCCATGGACTGTAGCCTGCCAGGCTCCGCCATTCATTGGATTCTCCAAGCAAGAATATTGGAGTTGGTTGCTATCCCCTCCTCCAGGGAATCTTCCCAACCCAAGGGTTTGACTCAAGGATCGAACCCGTGTCTTATGCCTCCTGCACTGGCAGGCAGGTTCTTTACCCCCTAGCGCCACCTGGGAAGCCAGCTACAGTTTTATACGACGACTTTAGTCAGACAGTGATAAATCTTTCCAAGTATTCTTTTACAAGATTACTTTGGATTGTCTAGATGCTTCACATTTCCATACACGCTTGAGGATCAGTTTGTCAATGTCTAAAAAAGAAAAAATAGCCTCTGAATCTGACTGGGACTGCATTTTTTCCTGACATTTGGAAATTTACATTTTAACAATATTGAGTATCTAATCCATTAACACGGGGGTACCCTGGTGGCTCAGCAGTAAAGTATCCACCAGCCAATGGAGGAGGCATAGGTTCCATCCCAAAACTGGGAGGATCTCCTGGAGGAGGAAATAGCAAAACCCACTCCAGCATTCTTGCCTGGAAAATTCCAGAGAAAGGAACCTGGCATCTGCAGGTCACAGGGTTGCAAAGGAGTCAGACTCAACTTAGCAACTAAACAACAGCAACCCGTTAACGTGGCACAGGCAGAAGTCTGTAGACTGTACAGGTTTCCTCTGCATTTTCTGCGGCATCACTTTTGTTTCTTGAACTTTTTGTTTACAGCCTTCCTCAGAAAGCGTCTCTTTTTCCTTTCTTGGCTGCACTGTGTAATTTACGGGTCTCAGTTCCCTGACCAGGGACTGAATCTGGATGAAAGTGCAGAGTCCTAACCACTGGACAGCAAGGGAACTCCCCGTATGAAAGTTCAAGTCAGAAAGTCCAAAGTCGATTTTCCTCACAGATTAGGGGGTTTATCTTACTTCTGACAAATTTTCATCATGAATTGGTTTATTTTACCTTTCCCAGGATAATAAAGCTATCATCCCACATAGTTTCATTTAGGTTTACTTTTACAAATTATCTCGGACATTAATATTTTATAGGTATAGTTAGGTAGCATTTTCAGTCTACCCAGGCTTTTCCTTTCTGACATCTTCCTTTTCCCCTTAATTAAAACTCAAGTACTTAACTAAACATATACATATGTACGGGAGGGTTTCTTATGTTGGCTCAAACTTGACAGAGTCTGCAATGTAAACAGAGTAATACACAAGAAAACTATCCTGTTCCCTTCTCGAATGCCCACACTTCTCACCCTTGCATAAGAACAAATACCACGCCTACCTTTTCTAGCTTTAACAATAAATCCTCCTTTTCCTTTCCTGCTACTCTCCTTCTTTCCTTTTTCCAGTTTCTCTCTCTCCCTTTTCTATCTCTTCATCCATTGTCCTAAAACCCTTCATTACCGATACAGAGTTAGAAACAACAGTTCTGTGACAGAGCTGGTTCTCAATTATTGGTTCATGGATTGAAAGCTGTCTCTTCTCCTGAGTCTAGGCAGATCTTTATACCCAGTTTCTAATGAACATCTCATGTGGTCATCTTGTTAACACTGTCTGTAACACTGAATTCACTGTCTTTTCCCCTACATCCGTGCCTATGTTACCTTTCTTGGTGGGTGGCATCATCACACAAGGTTTACCAAGCCAATACATACTCAAATTCTATCCCACTACCAGCAGTTCAGGGAATTAAAATCATACTGTAAAATACTTTCTTATATTTAAACAAATTTTTACTCTTATTCAGGGCTTCGCAGCTGGTGCAGTTGTAAAGAATCCACCTGTCAATGCAGGAAACATGGTTTCGACCTCTGGGCTGGGAAGATCCCCTGGAGAAGGAAATGGCAACCCACTCCAGTATTCTTGTCTGGAAAATCCCATGGACAGAGGAGCCTGGTGGGCTACAGTCCATGGGGTTGCAAAGAGTCAGACACGACTGAGCACATCTGTATTACCTTACTCTTATTAATACAAGCACAAAGATTTTTGAGGTATTGGTCTTGCCTAGAAAATCCCATGGACAGAGGAGCCTGGTAGGCTGCAGTCCATGGGGTTGCTAAGAGTCGGACAGGACTGAGCGACTTGACTTTCACTTTTCACTTTCATGCATTGGAGTAGGAAATGGCAACCCACTCCAGTGTTCTTGCCTGGAGAATCCCAGGGACGGGGGAGCCTGGTGGGCTGCCGTCTATGGGGTCGAACAGGGTCGGACACGACTGAAGCGACTCAGCAGCAGCAAGCAATAAAAAGCTGTTTAAAATGGCAAATATGACATATAGTGACTAACATTTCATGGGCTTCNGCCTTGTCTGTTTTGCAAGAAGAGTAGGGCAGTTAATTAAAGGCCTGAAGAATGAGAAGTATGTAATCCAAGCTTCCTGGTCCAGCATGGAGTACCACCCCATCCAACCCTTGGGAATGTGAAAGCTGATCAGGCACAAAGTACAATCATTTATCTGGGTGTGGAACAAGGTCTGTCTCTTATACACATCTAGGAGACCTGGGTCAATCCCTGGATTGGGCGGACCCCCGGAGAAGGGAATGGCTACTCACTCCAGTATTCTTGCCTGGAGAATCCCATGGACAGAGGAGCCTAGTGGATTACAGCTATGGGGTCACAAAAAGTAGGACATGACTGAGCAACTAGTACTTTCACTTTCGTAGTCACGGCACAGGAAATGTTCTAATATAATTCTTTGGGCTTCCCAGGTGGTGCTCATGGTAGAGAACCTGCTGGCTAATGCAGCAGACATAAGATATATGAGCTCGATTAAGGAGGAAATGGCAACCCACTCCAGTATTCTTGCCTGGAGAATCCCACAGACAGCAGACTGGAAGGGCTACAGTCCCTGGGGTCACAAAGAGTTGGACACGACTGAAGTGACTTAGCTCGTACCTCTCTGTTCGTAGTCATCTTTAAGTTATCAAGCTGTTTCTTCTGGTATTTATGAATAAGACGACGGCTGCTAATTCTTGTTACTGACTTTAGATAATTTAACCTGATGTTCTGTTAAAATAGGTTAGAATATGCCTTTTTAAAAATCACTGCCAAACCCTCAAGCTCCCTTTTACTTATCAACACTGATAATTAACAGTTTTTTGTTGAACCAATAATCAATGTTTGTTACTACAACTGCCACTGCTGAAACAAGTCATCTATTAGAGGTAGCTATTTTTTCTTGAATAATCATTGGTTTTTCTGTGGTTAATAACTCCTGAGAGTCATTTATAGCCACTTTCTAATGAACATCTCATGTGGTCACCTTGTTAACATTACCTGTAACACAAAATGTTTGCTTGGTTTTTCTATGCACATATACCAGAACTGTTCAGCCACTAAGTCATGTCCAAACCTTTTGTGACCCCAGGGACTGCAGTCCACCAGGTCCCTCTCTCTCTGGTATTTTCCAGGCAAGAGTAGTGGAGTGGTTGCCATTTCCCTCAGATGGTAAAGAATCTGCTTGCAATGCAGGAGATACAGGTCTGATCCCTGAGTGGGGAAGATCCCCTGGAGAAGGAATGGCTACCCACTCCGGTATTCTCACCTGGAAAATTCCATGGACAGAGGGGACTGGTAGACTATAGCTCAGCAGGGCCACAGGAGAGACACGGCTGAGCAACTAACACTTTTCACTTTCTCCCAGGCAAGACTCCTGACCCAAGGATTGACCCCGCGTCTCCTGCACTGGCAAGCGGATTCTTTACCACTGAGGCACCAGGGACTGCAAAACACCTTAATTAGCTCTCTACAAGACCTGTAATTTCCAAATACCTGAACATGTGAGCAGATGTACTGAGTTAAATTTTCTTTTGATTTCGTCACATGACTACCTAGCCTCTTGCTTCAATCTTTACTAACTGCTCTCAAGGCTATTTCCTTTGGTTCCTTTCCTAGGTTGATGCCCTCTTTCTGAGAATCACCTCTTCCTTTTATCCTCCTCCTCAGCTTATTTTGTAAAAAATCACACATTCCAGTTCACTATCTCCCTAGTGAAGGACAGCCTGGCATGCTGCAGTCCATGGTATGGCAAAGAATCTGACATGACTTGGTGAGTAAACAACAACACATTCTAGTCGCTTAAGAAAGGGTACAGGGAAGGAAAACATTTTAAACACTTGCATTTGACATCTAATTGACTGGTTAAACACAGAATATCAAGTTAAGGATCTTTTCCTCAGGATTTTAAAGGCACCGTTTCACTATTATCTACTTTCAAGAGTAGCTGCTATGAAGTCTGGGGACATAATTCTGTTTCTTTTCTGGTGACATATTTCTCCCTTCTCTGGGGAGTTGAAAGATTTTCTCTTTACTTTTGGAATTCTCAAGTTTTTCACGATGTAACTTGGTTTGGTCCTTTTCATTCATTGTGCTGGGAACTGGATGAATTCTTTCAAACTGAAGAAAAATATTAGTAACTATACTACATGGTTGTTGAGAGAATTACATGAAGTACTTATGCTTAGCATAGGTAGGTGTAAATAATATTGATGATTATCAATATTTATTCACATTTACCAATTTTTAGATCACCATTTTTTCTTGCCTCCCAATTTTTCCTTTCAACTTCCTTCTTCTGCTTTAAGAATTTTTTTTCAGTAGCGTGTACATGCTAAGTCTCTTAAACTGTGTCCAATTCTTGGGACTCTACTGTAGCCCGCAAGGCCCCTCTGTCCATCACATTCTCCAGACAAGAATACTGGAACAGGTCACCATGCCCTTCTCCACAGGATCGCCCCAACCCAGGGACTGAACCTACGTCTCTTCCGTCTCCTGCATTGGCAGGTGGGTTCTTTACCACTAACGCCACCTGGGAAGGACATCTTTTTAAATATTTAGCTACAAGTGGTAAGCTTCTCAGCTGTCTCTCTAAAATTGTGGATTTTCTTTTTCATTTTCATTTTGAAATAATGTATACAACTACTAAAACAGAACAGAAATATGCCATGAACCCTCACTCAGTTAACACTGTTAACACAAGCTCTGTATTTTGTCCTTAGTCTTGTATGACAGTTTAGCTAAGTAGAGAATTCTTGGCTGACAGTGTTTTTCCTCCAGTCCTTTACACATGTTATTCTGACCACTACTGTTGCTGATGAGAGGTCAACTGTCAATCTAATTTACCATCCTTTAAACATAAATTTACTTTTTCTCTATGAAGGTGCTTAAGACTGTCTTTGCATTTGACTCCAATTTCACTGACTCTCTAGCTTCAGATTCGTTTCTATATGACTCTTCCACCTGTTTCTACTGCTATTTAACTTTTGCTATTAATATTTTCCCCCAGCTAGTGACTTTCATTTCAATAATCACAATTTTAATTTCCTTCAGAGTCTGTCTTTCATTCAGACAGCTTAGACTTATAGTGTTTTTCTGATTATTCTGTTAAAGCCCAGTGTTGCCTGGTTGAGGAACAACCCATGAGACACCGTATGCACTTTCTAGAAAGTGAAGTATAAAATTCAAGTTTACATTTTTAAAATTTAATTTCTCAGCTTGAGATTCTCACATCACATGTATAGTCACATGCATATTACACACTGTTATCTAAATGCAAGCTCAGAAAGAGTAATAATGTAGTGACAGAATTTAGACTCAGACACTAGAGAGCCTACATCGGGATCCTGCATTCCTCCACACTTTGGATGAATGGTCCTGGGCAGGTTACTTAACCTCTGTGTATCTCAGTTCACAATTCTATAAAATGGAGTTTTTAACTATCTGCCTTAAAGGTGTATGTGAGGATTAAATGAATAAATTTAAACTGCTTAGAATAGTGCCTCGTATATAGCAAATTAAAAAAAATAAGATAAGTTTTCATTGTTAGCATAATCAGATGATCAGATCACGCTAGTCAATTCTAAAGGAAATCAACCCTGAATATTCACTGGAAGGACTGTTGCTGAAGCTGAAGCTCCAATACTATGGCCACCTGATGTCAAGAGGTGACTCACTGGAAAAGACCTGATGTTGGGAAAGACTTAAGGCAAAAGGAGAAGGGGGAGGGAGAGAATGAAACGGTTAGATAGCATCACTGACCAACGGCTCTGAATCTGAGCAAACCCCAGGAGATAGGGAAGAGCAGAGGAGCCTGGAGTGCTACAGTCCATGGGGGTGACAAAGAATCCCATGACTTAGCAACTGAACAAAAAACAAATGATCATCATTGTCATCACAACTGTATCATTCTTTTTTCCCCTTCATCCAGTGAAAGTGAAAGTCGCTCAGTTGTGTCCGACTCTTTGCGACCCCATGAACTATACAGTCCATGGAATTTCCCAAGCCAGAATATTGGAGGAGGTAGCCGTTCCCTCTTCCAGGGATCTCCCCAACCCAGGGATCAAATCCAGGTCTCCTGCATTGCAGACAGATTCTTTACCAGCTGAGCCACAAGGGAAGCCCAAGAACACTGGAGTGGGTAGCCTATCCCTTTTCCAGCAGATTTTCCCGACCCAGGAATCAAACCAGGGTCTCCCGCACTGCAGGCAGAATTCTGTATCAGCTGAGCTACCAGGGAAGCCCAAAGAACTGAGCAGAGATGAGCTTCCTTGATGCTTACCTAGGCAAGCAGACAAAGACTTTTCTAGTTCATCTATCTTTCTGAGACAAAGCAGCATGCATACAAACTACATGAGTATGTTTATTATAATTTTATATTTAAGAGGGCAAGTATTAAGATACAGCAAAAGCAGTACTAAGATAGTAGAACACACGGTAAGATTAACAACAGAAGGTTTTCAGTTGATAGTTGAATAAGGAATTCTACCTTACTCCCCCTATCACTTACTAATTACAAAAAAAATACACTCATAATAAATTATATTTAGTAAGGTTCTTCACTTAGTATAGAAGGCTATGTGTATCAGAAGACTAAACCTGTTGAGGGGAGTCCATACAATACCTACTTACTACCTGAACTGGCTGCCTTGTCTGTTTTGCAAGAAGAGTAGGGCAGTTAATTAAAGGCCTGAAGAATGAGAAGTATGTAATCCAAGCTTCCTGGTCCAGCATGGAGTACCACCCCATCCAACCCTTGGGAATGTGAAAGCTGATCAGGCACAAAGTACAATCATTTATCTGGGTGTGGAACAAGGTAAGGTTCAGACCAGGCTTTGATACAGTGTTTCAGATTCATCCCCAGAGAGCATCAAAGCTCACTGTGATTTCCATTTGACTGCTACCTGCCTTGAGACTACTGCCTCAGGACTTTTTGTTAACTTGGTATTTTTCCTGGAGGAGGTGGGATGATACATTTTCAGCAACCAGTGATATTTTTTGGCTGAGAAAAAAGTTTACAAGATTTGTTATAATAACAGAACTATGTCAAGCTAAAGAGTACACTTAGTTGTTCAAATTTCTTTGCTCCAACACTGCCACAAAAATTAACTTCAAACTGTATTATCAAAGTCCCTATAATACCCTACAAGAGATGACTAAGGTTATTAGGTTATCAAGTTTCTTCTCAGCCAAACATCTAGCACAAACAAAAAAGCCACACAGAATACATTTTACTTATACAGTTCACACCATTGGCAAATTAAAGATTAACAATGACAATACCGAAGACAAACATATGTCCTTTGCTAAAGACTAGTCAGACTACCAATTTACATACAGCTTTGGTGCTTTCAAACTTACCATAAATTATCATTTTTTCCCCACAGCTGCTTAGGTCTCCACAAGCTTATCCTTAAGACTCAACAGGTTTTCCCATTCTTAGTGTGGAGGAAAGGAAATCAATGCAGAAAAAATAAGCCCTCGGTAAAGTCACATGGGACTGAGGTGACAAGTGGGGGAAACTGCGAAAGATTTCAACAAATACACTGAAATTAACTTCACTACAAATAAAACCTATCAAAATAAGTCAAACTCTGATTACCAATACAAATCACTGGAACCCTCCAACAAAATCAATAATGGTAACTGGACTATTGCTTCAAGTACTAAGATAAAATTTACAGTTTAAAAGAGCCAAATGACTTTTTAAAAAGAAAAAGAAAGTACCCACACATACAGAATTGAATCTACAGGTTTAAAAATATATATATATAGACAATACCACACTAAAACACCTTGGGAATTTTCCAGAGAAAATGTGAATCAATGCTTTCAATTACAAATAGGCACCTGGTATTCTGACCTGTGTTCTAAGGCGCACACAGAAGAAATATGCTGCCCTTAGTCCGAATGAGTTTGTGTTTCTCCAAAAGAAGAATCACTAAGCTCTTCATGGGAAAACTTGCTGTTATTTTAGTTTTTAAAAGTTTTCTTATCAAAACCATAAGTCAAGTTATATAATTATTTTTAAAAAACAGGGTATAATAACATTCCCAAAAGTTAAAATAAGGTATTTTCATATTTTAAATGATCTTCAGAATACCTTGAAAAAAATTATTAAACCAATCTGCTATTCTCCTTGTTAAGCCCACACACAATTTCAAGAATAAGGTGTACTTTTAACTAAAAAAAAAAAAAAAAAGGAATTTACATAAACCAACACTGAGTATCCAGACTATACAAAAGAGACTTGAAAGGCCTATGAAAGCATTCACAGACTTGACTACGAACGAGTTAGTGCTGTGACAACGTTAAAGAAAAAGTTGAAAATATATCTATTACAGCTGGTGGTTTAAAAGTCTTTTTGGTTGCTTAAAGAAAACAATGTAAGGTAAAAATACTTCTCTATCACCTTTTTATCTTCCAGGTCCAGAACGAAATTTAATTTTTTCTATAAAAAGCGTTAACAGTTTACATGTAAACATAAATATAGGAATGATGTTTTAAAACAGGTCATCTTAAAGAATGCTAATCTCAAAGGTAATAGTGAAGGTAGTTCAACTTGGGGGCAACACAAAGAACACCTTGCCACAAAGAAAACTTATAATACGTGTGTTGTATTATCTATTGAAAAAAGGGTTTTCCATTGCTATATTAAACTTTAAGTGCAGTGTAACCATAAGGAAATTAAAAAGCGCATGTACATTTAGCTTCTTTTTTGGTATTTCTTTCTTCAAATTAAAGCAGGTAATCAATAACTTTGTGATAGCACCTGTTACTTGGATAACAGAAATAAACTTCAGCATGCATTCTGAATGCAGGATTTCACCATACACAGATACGTGTATTATTGATATAATACAGTTAACCCTTAAACAAGGCAAGAGTTAGGGGGTTGAGATCCTTCCCATAGTAGAAAATCCGAGTACAAGTTTAGGCTCAGCGCTTCATACACAGTTCCACATCCACAGATTCAATCAATCATGGATCATGTAGGACATATTTACTGGGGAAAAAATCCCCATATAAGTGGACCCAAGCAGTTCAAATCCATGTTCAAGAGTCAACTGACCACATGCGTGTATCTGACAGATACTATTGAGCAACTGCTATATACTAGGCCCTCTGAACATGGTAATGATCAAAAGGGAGTGGTTAGAACAGAACTAAAAGTTTTAAAAATTTTATTACTCACTAACCAGGCTGAACATAAATGCACAGTAAGCACCAAACTGCAGGGTCACCTTCTACTTCTAATTCACTTTTAGGTTTTATTCAGTTAAGTCCCAGGACTCTGACAAGGAGAGCTAGGCACTCAAGTAGTTCACAGCTGGGGCATATTCACTAAAGTACTGACGTAGAATTCTTGGTATTCCCATCTGTTTCAGCCCCTGATGGAGTCAGATAAGATAAACATCATATGGATAACTGTAGGGTTGCTCAAGGTTCAAAGAGAAGACCAACCTCTATTTAAGGGGAAAAGTAAATCTCCAGAATGCCTGCATATGTGGCAACGAAAGAGCAGAACGCAACTGAACATACAAGGAATTCACCAAAAAGTTACTGTTTTTGCGCCATATAATATTGCACACTGGGTTTTCAATCATTCTTTTTCATAGAGAAAAACACAGTGAAAAAAAAAAAAACTGCTATTTTTTTCTACAACTATGTAAGTCTCCACAACTTCATTTTCCAACAGGAAAATTTCTCCTGCCTCACGCAATCCTGAGGCTCTTTAATGAATACCCATCATTATGCTAGACTGGCCATTCTGATCCAAAATTTGGATTGCCTTTGAAATAATAGCCATCAGAATGCACAACTATTACACCACACTTCTAGTGGGGATATGTAAAAAGAAAACTATAGAGTTGGGACTTACAGACTTGAGGAACTAAAGGCATTCAACCTGGCTGCCATTTCAACCCTCAAAGATTACGTGCTACCAAAAAAAAGCCTGAGAGGACTCAGACCATGAGATAGCCATGTGCTGTGTTTCAGACAAGGCACCGAATGAGCATTACAGAAACAATGGTAGTTCCTTAGCACAAATGTGATTGCTTGTCGAAGTATGACATAGGTAACTAAATAATAAATGTTTTAAATGTTCAAACCTTTTTGAATCACCTTATAAAATAACTCTAAACAATAATGGGGGGAGATTTCTAATTCTGTTTTAAACAGTATCTTCATTTTTATATTCAAAGGAAAGCATGTAATAATAGAAACTTTCATAATGATGGTACGATGACGAAAATGATTTCAGAAATAGAAATTATTACCCAACAACATGGACCAGACAAGCAACAAGGATATACTGCACAGCACAGGGAAATATGCTTTATTTTGTAGTAACTTTAAGTTATAAAAAAGGGAATCACTACTTTGTACACCTGAAACTAATGTGATATTGTTAACAAGAGGGAGTTCCCTGGTAGCCTAGTGGTTATGGTTCTGGGATCTCACTGTCATGCCTAAGTTTAATCCCTAATGGGAAACTGAAATCCCACAAGGAGTGTGGCACGGCCAAATAAAAAAAAATGTTAACCAACTATACTTCTATTTTTTAAAAAAATGAAAAAATATGGACTACTTCTGGTCCATAAACTTAAATCATAGCAGGTCATACATGAGAAATTCAATATTCTTGGATTTTCCAGTCTGTTTCTGTTTTATATAAGAAAAATCAGTGATAGAAAATTATAAAGAAAGGTTCAACTAAATTGTAAACCCCTAATAAAGGGAAAAAAAAAAAAGAGCACTAGTCAGATACTACACTGTGTATTTCAATAAACACTATCTAATTTCTATAATCTTAAGACGTAAGTATTATCCTTACTTTGGAAATAAAGAAACCACAGCTCAGATATGTTAAGTAACTTAATGTCAGACCACTTTCTCTTACTTTTTTAAGGTACAGTTCAATGCTGTGTTAAAGAACATTTATGACATACAGGTTCTTGTAAATTCCATCAAGACAGACTCCAAATTATTATCTTATAGCACTTAACATGGTAACACATCCCAATATTTGCCAGAACAACAACAACAATGAATTAAAACTAGGTTCTACCACTTATTAGTTGAGTGGCATTAGTCTATAACCTCTCTGTGTTAAAGTTTTCTCTCATAAGGATTATACCAACACTGCAAGATTACTGTGAGACAGGGTTGGTTTCCTTGCTGACAAAGGTCCACAGAGTCAAAGCTATGGTTTTTCCAGTAGTTACGTATGGATGTGAGAGCTGGACCATAAAGAAGGCTGAGCACCAAATCACTGATGCTTCTGCACTGTGGTGTTGGAGAAGGCTCTTGAGAGTCCCTTGGGCGGCAAGGAGATCAAACCAGTCAATCCTAAAGGAGATCAGTCCTGAATATTCATTGGAAGGACTGATGCTGAAGCTGGAACTTCAATACTTTGACCACCTGATACGAAGAACTGACTCATTAGAAAAGACCCTGATGCTGGGAAAGACTGAAGGCAGGAGGAGAAGGGGACGACAGGAATGAGATGGTTGCATGGCATCACCAACTCAATGGACATGAGTTTGAGCAAGCTCCAGGAGATGGTGATGGACAGGGAAGCCTGGCGTGCTGCAGCCACGGGGCACAAAGAGTTAGGACATGACTGAGCAAGTGAACAACAGCAGCAAAGGGTTCGTTTCTCCACCTGCACGCTACTGCTTCTGGGGGCCAGATAATTCTTTTTTTGGTGGGGGTGGGTACTGTCTTGTGCACTGAAAGGCACTTAACAACGTCTCTAGCCCTTATCTGACTTCCCTGGTGGCTCAGACGGTAAAGCGTCTGTCTACAATGCGGGAGACCCAGGTTCGATCCCTGGGTTGGGAAGATCCCCTGGAGAAGGAAACGGCAATCCACTCCAGGACTACTGCCTGGAAAATCCCATGGACAGAGGAGCCTGGTAGGCTACAGTCTGGGGTCGCAAAGAGTCGGACACGACTGAGCGACTTCACTTTCTTTCACTTTCACTAGCCCTTATCTGGTAAAAAGCCGGTAGCACCCCTCTCTACCAGTTGTGACAACCGAAACTGTCTCCAGTCAAAATGATGGAGAATGGAGTATTCAAGAACCACTGCTGTAGGTAAAAGAATTTTAAAAATGAACTGGAAAAGTATGTTATTTTCTCTACTCTAGAGAATCCCCTTGAGATGGGTGAAGGGCAAAATTTCCTAAGTCAAGCCGCTAATGATAATACTCCTAAAAACAACAATCAGCAACACAAAATTCTAATAACTTTATGTGGTCTAGTAAAGATGGCTGCAAATTCTTGATTATGCATCCAAATGAGAGAGAAAGAAATTCCCTACCTTAAATTCAAACAACCTAGGTGACTTCTTTCGCCAAAAGAATGAAGCTGAAGTCATGATTTCTAACTGATGAGGTCACAAAAAGCCTGGTACCTTGTGCTCAGAAGTCCAACAACACTAAGACTGCCATGCTGGGAAGGCCACAAGTGCAGGCACACAGGTTAGGAGTCCCAGCTGAGCCGGGAGTCCCAGCCTCCTTAGCCAGAGCCAACAGGCGAATGAGTCTCCAGTCCAGACCATGTGCTAGCTAAGACTATCCAATGACCTTTGTTGATGCCTCATATAAGAGAAGACTTGCCAAGACCTGCTCAAATTCCTGATCTTCTAAATTTAATAAAATAGCTGTCCTTTTAAACCACTAAGGTTTCAGACACTTTGTTTTCAGGTAATTTGTTCTATTTTTCGTGCATATGCTTGCCTTTTTTCCCCCGTGAGACATTTGCCTCCCCAGCTTCACTGGTTTATGACTGCACTGGGCTGCACTATGGCACGTGGGCTTTCCCCGTGCGCTGGGCTGCACTATGGCGCGTGGGCTTTCCCCGTGCACTGGGCTGCACTATGGCGCATGGGCTTCCCCCGTGCGCTGGGCTGCACTATGGCGCGTGGGCTTTCCCCATGCGCGGGGCTGCACTATGCTGCGTGGGCTTTCCCCATGCGCGGGGCTGCACTATGCTGCGTGGGCTTTCCCTGTGCGCTGGGCTCTCTCCATGCGCTGGGCTGCAGTATGGCGCGTGGGCTTCCCCCGTGCGCGGGGCTGCACTATGCTGCGTGGGCTTTCCCTGTGCGCTGGGCTCTCTCCATGCGCTGGGCTGCAGTATGGCGCGTGGGCTTCCCCCGTGCGCGGGGCTGCACTATGCTGCGTGGGCTTTCCCTGTGCGCTGGGCTCTCTCCATGCGCTGGGCTGCAGTATGGCGCGTGGGCTTTCCCCGTGCGCTGGGCTGCACTATGCCGCGTGGGCTTTCCCCGTGCGCTGGGCTGCACTATGGCGCGTGGGCTTTCCCCGTGCGCTGGGCTGCACTATGGCGCGTGGGCTTTCCCCGTGCGCTGGGCTGCACTATGGCGCGTGGGCTTTCCCCGTGCGCTGGGCTGCACTATGGCGCGTGGGCTTTCCCCGTGCGCTGGGCTGCACTATGGCGCGTGGGCTTTCCCCGTGCGCTGGGCTGCACTATGGCGCGTGGGCTTTCCCCGTGCGCTGGGCTGCACTATGGCGCGTGGGCTTTCCCCGTGCGCTGGGCTGCACTATGGCGCGTGGGCTTTCCCCGTGCGCTGGGCTGCACTATGGCGCGTGGGCTTTCCCCGTGCGCTGGGCTGCACTATGGCGCGTGGGCTTTCCCCGTGCGCTGGGCTGCACTATGGCGCGTGGGCTTTCCCCGTGCGCTGGGCTGCACTATGGCGCGTGGGCTTTCCCCGTGCGCTGGGCTGCACTATGGCGCGTGGGCTTTCCCCGTGCGCTGGGCTGCACTATGGCGCGTGGGCTCTCCCTGTGCGCGGGACTGCACTATGGCGCGTGGGCTTTCCCCGTGCGCGGGGCTGCACTATGCTGCGTGGGCTTTCCCTGTGCGCTGGGCTCTCTCCGTGCGCTGGGCTGCACTATGGCGCGTGGGCTCTCCCTGTGCGCTGGGCTGCACTATGGCGCGTGGGCTTTCCCCAGCTGCGGCACTTATTCTCTAGCTGTGTGTACAGGCTTCTCACTGTGGTGCCGTCTCTTGCTGCAGAGCTCGGCCTCTAGGTGCGTGGGCTTGCCTGTCCCACAGCATGTGGGATCTTCCTGGACCAGGGACTGAACCCGCGTCCCTGCAATGGCAGTGAAGTTCTACCTTTCCATTAAAGATTTTCACATGTTTTAAAGAAAATCTTTAAAATTTATCATTATTAACTCAAATGAGGTCATCCAATTTCTATCAAGATGATAAACAATCATGTGCTACCGGTCTCATCCCCCAAAATAAAGCCCTGAGGGAAAAAAAAGCCATCAGTCTGGATTCCAGGGCCAGCATAACAAAAGGCACAAAAACTGATGGGATGAGTTTCCACTGGCCGTGCTGAGCACACACCGGAGGCCTCGTCAGGAGCAAAGGGCGGCAGGAGTCAAAAGGCAAGATTTTTTGGTTTTTTTTTTTTTGGTTTTTAAAAAACTAAAAAGCTTTTTTCAGTCTGCCTGTATCCATCCCTTGATTGCCCCTTACCAGAAATTAGCAGAACAGCTCATATCTTTGTCAGCAGGGTGAAATCAGGACAGCACAAAAGGCCTATGAGGAGAAAGTTCATGAAAACGGGCACAAACGGACTGCCCTGAGGTCATTTACTCTCCTCAGTCCTCCTCTCAGGAAACACCATAGAACTGGCGGTGAATTAGGATACAAGGAAACCACCTCTTAAAATTTCTGAGTTTAAAAAACAAACCCTGATCAGAAGCGGCCTAACGCAGTAGTAGCCAACAGAAAACAAAACAGCAGTTCAACGCCAGCTGGCTGTCTGACCCGAGATCAAGCCCTTCCTCTCTTAAACGCACTCAGACCAACACCAACCAAGGTCTGGCTGTTGGCCATTCCCTAATCCATATTATTAGACTAAGTGGATAATATTCCTTCCCAAAGAATTATTAGCTTACTAGCTTAAGTATTTGAAGCAAGCCATAAAACGGCTATAAAAGACATATAATACACCAAACAACCCAACCACTAATGCAGAATTAGTGGATTAGATGCTTCAGGAATGAAGAGACCGAGGGGGGATACGAGTAGTATGAACTCAGAAGAATCTAGGGAAAAGAATCAAGCGGAGGGACCTCTCTAATGGTCCAGTGGCTAAGACTCCACATGTCCGACACAGGGGGCCCGGCTTTGATCCCTGGTTGAGAAAGTAGATCCCAAGAGCCACAACTAAAGATTCTGCATGACACAACAAAGATAGAAGATCCTGAGTGCCATAACTAGGAACTGGTGTAGCCAAATTAAATAAATATGTTTTTAAAAGATAATCTTAGAAAAAAGAAGAATCAAGGGGAAATACTGAGTATGAAAAGAACACATCAAGATAATAGGAGTTTCAGACGGAAGGGAAGAAACAAAGTTTCAAAAAAACAGCAAACATATTAAGAAACAATGAGAATAAATTTCCCAGAATTAAAGAGAGAAGTGAAGATTTAAGTGTATCAAGAGCCAAAAATGTAAGAAAAAAGCTCATTCCTAGAAATATTGAGCGTGAAAGTGCAAATGTTTAGTTGCTCAGCTGTGCCTGACTCTGAGACCCCATGGACTGTAGCCCACCAGGCTCCTCTGTCCATGGGATTTCCCAGACAAGAACACTGGAATGGGTTGTCACGCCCTTCTCCAGGGGTTCTTCCCAACACAAGGATCGAACCCAGATCTCACGCACTGCAGGAGGATTTTTTACCGTCTGAGCCATCAGGAATATTAAGAATACTGTGTGAGTTGATAGTACTTTTAAAAGTTTACATGGAAGGCAGAAATATCACTTTTGGAAATCCAGAAGTAATCCCGAGTAATTCAGGAAAAAACAAAAAACCCTATATACCAAAAAAAAGTTTTAGTGCAATACTATAGTAAGAGGGAAACTCCCAAAAAAAAAAAAAGAGGGAAACTCCCAGATACAACCTAAATACCTAACAACCAGGCAATAATTCATGGTTTAAGGATATATTTATAGTCATCGTCATAGTGTTGAAAAGAGGGTATGTCTAACAAATTTTACTATTTGAGCAGGATCTAAAAAATCCAAACAACATGAGAAGTTTACATTAAAACTACTATGAGTATTTAATTTTCTAATTATTAAAACTTAAAAGTTTGCTTTTAAAAATCTGATAAACTTGGTAGCTTGTGTTTTGATAATGTTTAGACTTCATCAAGAAAGAGCCAATAACAACTGTATTTCAGATAGAATTTACAGAAACATTAGCTTCTGAAAGTATTTATGGTATCTTTATACTAAAGGAGAGTATAATATAGCTACTTTTTATTGCACAGGAGTAGCTTATGGCAGCTTTTGGACTTTATAACTAATAAAAGACTGTATGGAAAATTTCAACATCTACTCTGCCAAAGAAAGTACTTGGTCTTATTTCTACTAAGTGCTTTATAGTTTTATCATTTTCATTAGCTCGGCTCCACACGAGACTACTGCCTGCCTTCGATTTCTGGAAGGCTGCCTCAATTCTTCTCTCCCAGGCCTTGTTGCCAGGGTTGCAGCTGCACAACCAATTCTTATTAAAATGTAAGTCTTTGAAATGCAGGTCTATGGAAAGGGACATAAAGGATTTCATTATCTTTTCTCAAAACTCACAGCGAGGATTACATCCCCACCCTTTCCAAGCCATTCCACTACTTAGCAGCCTTCTCCATCAACTCACACACCAAATATAACAAATGAGGCAGCTGTTTTAAATAACTCATAAAGGAGTAGAACTGCATAATAAAGAACTTAAATGTCTAGCAAAAAAAAGACTTTTAAATAACTTCAAATACATATGATGTATAATAATTATTTCAAAGTGACTTCCAGTGTGTATGATGTAATTATATAGCTGGACACTCACACAATGTGAGTAATAACACTTCTAAACACTACTACTAAATAATTCTGAAGAACAAACATTTGCAAGACAATACACACTTATGCGATGATAATTTCAGAAACTTCAAGTTAAGAAAAAAACTGCAAGTAATTTACTCAAATTGTAAAATACCTTATTAGCTCTTAGTTTTGTTGTAGAACTACTCATGCCTCTTAAAATTTTTTTGTAAAAGAAGAAAAAACCTGAAGAACAATTTACACTATTTTTCCTTTTCTTAGAATAGAATCTCATGTACTTTTGTGCTCTGGATAAAAAGTCCCCTGCTTAAACACTGCTTAACTGTACTTTTAAAAGACAATTTATGACTAAATTCATCTTATGAGAAAAGTTAACACAAGATTGTCAAGATCGTGAAGGTAAAGCTATTTTCAATGAAAAGTATTAAGAGTGGTTAGTCAGTCTGTTGCAAAGCAAAATTGAGGTTTCTTTTAAAGTTGAAACGTAACATTTTTAATGCGGATACACCATTGGGATTCTTGTAACATGCAGAACCTTCAAATTTTTACTATATTAGAGAAAAGAAGTAAAGTTAGCAAAATTCATTGGGGTTAATACAGCTAGTCTGTTCCCTGCGTGTTTCATTCCTGGTTAAATAGAAGAAAAAAATTGGGGAGGCAGAGAGAGGGAGGCAGAGACCTTTGAGGATCTCATTATACAACACAGACCTGAAGTTACAGCAACAAATCACACTGGAGAAAAAAAAAAAGAGTTCTAAAAAGTGACCACTCATTGCATTTTTTGATGACTGAACTGAAATTAAATAAATGTACCAGAAGAAGTACATTACATAACGATTTTAAACTTGTTAAAAATGCTGCCTGAGATCAATTCATGTCCATGTTCATGGCTACTATCAAAAAAATTAAACAGACAATAACAGTGTTGATGAGAATGTGAACAATCTGGAAGGAACCTTGTGCGCTGTTAGTAAAATGGTAAAGTAGTGCAGCTCCTATGGCAAACAATATGGCGGTTCCTCAAAAATGTAGAAATAATCCTGTTGCATGATGCAGCACTCCCACGTCCGGCCACGTATTCAGAAGAACTGAGGGCAAGATCTGCAAGAGTATCTGCACATCCGTGCTGTTACAGCACTATTCACATAAGACAAGAGGCAGCATCAAGGCAAATGTCTTTGAGCCAATCAACAGATAAACGAAATTCGATATATACAAAGTATCATCGTGATACATACAAACATACAGCGGAGTCTCAAAAAGGAAGAAATCCTATCACATGGATGGATGAAGCTTGAGGATATTACGCTAGGTGAAATGAACCAGTCATAAAAAGACAGATGCCATCTGATTCCACTTACATGAGGTGTAAAACACTCAAAGCTGTTTTGTTTTTGGCCACACTGCATGCATGGCTTGTAGGGACTAAACCCAGGCCCAAGCTAAAATGGTCACACTCACAGAAAACGGAGCAGAATGGTAGTTACCATGGGCTGGCAACAGGAGGAGAAAGGGAGCTGTTTAATGGGTATAGAGTTTCAGCTTTGCAAGATGAAACAGTTACGGAGATCAGTTTCTCAACAATGTGACTATACTTGGCTCTACTCAACTACACACTTAAAACTAAGATGGTAAATTCTATGTTACGTGTCTTTTACCACAATAAAAAACATTTTTAAAGTAATTGGAGGTCTCACCCTTACAGATTTTCATGAGTTAGTAAAGAGGAAAAATGGAATGAACTTTTTTTTAAACTAAGTACTGCATATTAATCTGGGTTTTTATTGTTTTGGTCAGGGATGTACGTAATATACCATCATGGTGTAAAACTGAAAGGAAGCAAAAGTAAACCATGAAAACAAAATTTTCTTCTCATCATTATCCCTAGCCACAAAAATTCTCTTCCTAAGACACAGCTGCCAATATTAATTTCTGGTATAAATAGCCTTTCACAAAAATTCTAATGATATACAAGAATATAAATATATATTTTTTCCTTTAAAACATATTTTCATGGGCCCAAATACATTATTTGTCACCTTGCTTTTTCATTCAACGCTTTATCTTGGAAATCAGGCAGTTTCAGAAACTAAAAAATACTGCCTCTCTCACTTTTGAAAGGTTGTTTTTATCTTACAGGTGTAACCCACGGTCAACAGGTGGGAAGTTGTGTTGTTTCTAATTTTTTTACGACTACAATCATGCTGCAAGAAATTATCTTGTAAATTCACAAATGTGGGATATGAGACAGTGGGATTTATCTCTAGGATAAATTCAAGGAGTTAAACTGATGAATCAAAGGGTCTGTTTATATATTTTAATTTGGGGGAGGCATTTTAAGTTTTGACAGATATCTTCCAAGTCTTCTTCTAAGAAAATGTACATACATACACTCCCACTAACAACACACCGAGGGACTTCCCTGGTGGCCCAGTGATTAAGAATCTGCCTTCCAATGCAAGGGACTTGGGCTCAATCCCTGGAACTAACAGGCCCACATGCCACAGACTTGATGCAGCCAAAAATAAACAAATACATTAAAAAATTAAAAAAAAGCAACACATTAGAACATCTGTATTACCAATCCTAAAAGGCTCCCCTGACTCCAGCATTTTAAAGCGAAAAAAAAAACTATCCTTCTTCCCTGAAGTGGAGAACTAAAAAAAACACACCAATATATCCGGTAAATATACTGAGTTCCATAAAATTAAAATCTACAATTTTGAGTAAGACTACAAGGGTTGATCTGCAGCCTAAGAAAAGCAGTCATTCTAACAATCACCAGCTAAGTCTTGGCGAGACCTCTGCCAGTCTCACATTTCTTTCCCCAGAAATCTACTCTTATTCTATAGTTTTTGACCTAAACAGCTTTATTTATATCAGCATCATAGTTATGGCTTTTAATCAAACTGATTTAACTGGCCTAAGACAGTAACTGTTTCCATTTTGGTGGATAAATCTCTAACTCTGGGAAAGTATAGAAATCGATCAGTATTAATAGTCATGTGCTATTAAATACATCTGTAGTAACATTATTATTGTACTTTATGATCTATCTACTAAGATATTTGAAAAACAAGAAAATTTGATATGCTAAATTTCCAAGTTTAATTTATTAAACTTTTCAGAATTATAAATTTTAAAATGATTTGTTTGCTCTACTGATAAATCTGCCTTGTTGACTGCTTGAAGTATCTGAGGGAATCAGAGAAAAGATAAAGTCAGAAGGTCTAAAGATGTTAAATAATTAGGTATGAAAGCGCTGCAATATTTAAGAAGCAATATTTAGTCTTTCTTATTGGGGATTAAAACTCAATGACAATATACAGTACTGAACTTTTTAGTGAGTTTTACAGATCAATTTTTAGTTTTTTAAGGCAACCATCTTTAAAGAGAACTACAGAAATAAGAGAACCACGAGAATATGATCTTGGACAGGAAATGTCTATTTCTACCTTAAGATGAACACATCTCATTTAGTATCATTCCCTACAAGTATGTTTTAGCAAACGTGCACAAAAAGCATTTACAAATATTAACAAAAATAGTAATAAATGAAAACAGGTATCCTGCATGACTACTCTTCAAAGAAGAAATGGATGTCTTCCATCCATAAAGCACAGTAGAGTGTATTTTCTCATGCTGCCAGAAAATACTACTTAATCAAAACCAAAGGAGGGCTGCTTTTTTGATTTCCTCATGGAAATCACGGTCTTTACAGTAAGGACATAGAGCAACAGATACAATAAAACCCAGCTGCTGTCAGTTCAGTTGCTCAGTAGTGTCCGACTCTTTGTGACCCCATGAGCCGCAGAACACCAGGCCTCCTTGTCCATCACCAACTCCCAGAGTCCACCCAAACCCATGTCCATCCTGTCAGTAATGCCACCCAACCATCTCATCCCCTGTCGTTCCTGTCTCTTCCTGCCCTCAATCTTCCCCAGCATTGGGGTATTTTCAAATGAGTCAGCTCTCCGCATCAGGTGGCCAAAGTATTGGAGTTTCAGCTTCAACTAAGTCCCTCCAATGAACACCCAGGACTGATCTCCTTTAGGATGGACTGGTTGGATCTCCTTGCAGTCCAAGAGACTCTCAAGAATCTTCTCCAACACCACAGTTCAAAAGCATCAATTCTTCGGTGCTCAGCTTTCTTTATAGTTCAATTCTCACAACCATACATGACCACTGGAAAAACCACAGCCTTGACTAGATGGACCTTTGTTGACAAAGTAATGTCTCTACTTTTCAATATGCTGTCTAGATTGGTCATAACTTTCCTTCCAAGGAGTAAGCATCCTTTAGTATCATGGCTGCAATCACCATCTGCAGTGATTTTGAAGCCCAGAAAAATAAAGTCAGCCACTGTTTCCCTATCTATTTCCCATGAAGTGATGGGACCGGATGCCATGGTCTTCGTTTTCTGAATGTTGAGCTTTAAGCCAACTTTTTGGCTCTCCTCTTTCACTTTCATCAAGAGGTTCTTTAGCTCTTCTTCACTTTCTGCCATAAGGGTGGTGTCATCTGCATATGTGAAGTTACTGATATTTCTCCCTGCAATCTTGATTCCAGTTTGTGATTCCTCCAGCCCAGTATTTCTCATGATGTACTCTGCATATTAGGTTAAATAAGCAGGGTGACAATATACAGCCTTGACGTACTCCTCTTCCTATGTGAAGTTACTGATATTTCTCCCTGCAATCTTGATTCCAGTTTGTGATTCCTCCAGCCCAGTATTTCTCATGATGTACTCTGCATATTAGGTTAAATAAGCAGGGTGACAATATACAGCCTTGACGTACTCCTCTTCCTATTTGGAACAAGTCTGTTGTTCGATGTCCATTTCTAACTTTTGCTTCCTGACCTGCATACAGGTTTCTCAAGAGGCAGGTCAGGTGGTCTGGTTTTGGCAATAAGGAGTTCATGATCTGAGCCACAGTCCGCTCCCGGTCTTGTTTTTGCTGACTGTATAGAACTTCTCCATCTTTGGCTGCAAAGGATATAATCAGTCTAATTTCGGTGTTGACCATCTGGTGATGTCTTCTCTTGTGGCAAGGCTTATTATATATATGTATGTTATTTGCTAAGTGGTCCAACATTAAGGCTACCATTCTATTTACATAAGCATGGCATTGCCCCTCAGATGGCAGTTATTTCTGGGTACTTATACCTGGACCATTAACCAAAAAACTAGAGATTTAATATCAATTTCCATTTCCCTAAACTAAAAAAATTAATCAGACTTTCAACAATATTTTCTAGCCATTAATAAGGATAGATATTTTGGCTCCCATTGCCAAAACTGAAGAGCTAATATCATTAACCTATGCCCTCATAATCACCCAAGCTCCTTCTCGAACAATATTTACAAGTTATAGGAGAAACTTGGAGCCATTCAGAGGCACTGTTTAAATGAATATACTATTCAACTTTCGCAGCTTAACCATTTTCTATAATGTACACATTTCTTCATTCTTTCACATCTGGTGAGCAAATTATTCCTCATGTGTGTGTGTCATTCCTAAAACCACCTGACAGTTTCAAGTAGGCTAGTACCCTATAGCAAGGTGCTATCACTCAGAATGAAAATTATAGGATGAGAAATCTGTCACATGAACAAAAAAAAAATTAGAAAACCACAACATTAAATATGTATTTTCTTGATTTTTTTTCACTCGGTAAAATTAATATAAAATTTCCCTATCACTAATGAAAACATGACATCATGATGCCTCCCTAATTAGATAATCATAAAAATTAACTTATTCAACACATATTCGTTGAGCTCCTATTATATGCTGCTGCTAAGTCGCTTCAGTCGTGTCTGACTCTGTGTGACCCCATAGACGGCAGCCCACCAGGCTCCCCCGTCCCTGGGATTCTCCAGGCAAGAACAATGGAGTGAGGTGCCATTTCCTTCTCCAAATTATATGCTAGGCTCACATATTTAAAAAACAATATGTAAATATAAGTCAGCAAAAGTATAATAAACATATTTTTAAATGCATACTAATAATTTACCAAAGATATATGTTTAAAGACTACCAGAGATTAAAATGGAAACACAGGGTAAGTAGATAGAAATAACTGAACTTTTAATTTTGAGCAATTATGACATGGCAACAATTAACACTTTGAAATATGGCCCTTACAGAAGTTGAAACAGAATTTTTAAAAATTCTTAATAAAATGGAAGTAAATTGATCTCGGTAACATTTGATTTATAAAGAAAACCAAAGGGCTGGCTTCATGCTCAGTGGTGAACACTGCAGATGTTCAAATTAATGTAATGTTTTGTGAAACATCAGAGGCATTAAATTAATGAACAAGACAAGATGCTCATTGTAATCACAATGTTCTATTAGCTCCAGCCAATGCAGCTGGTAAGCAAACCACAGAAGATATAAAATCTGGAAAGGATAAAGCAAATTATGTTTAGTTACAAATAAGGATTGCACTCCCAGAAAAGCTAAGCGTATCAGAAATTCTAAATGAATTTAATTAATGGATGAAATTTATCAAAAAGTAATAATCTTCCTAACGTTAGCATACATAGATGAATTCAAGCTGTAATAGCACACTAAAGAGGCAGTACAGCTGTGGTTAAGGACACAGACCTCAGAGTCAAGCAGATACGAGTTGAAATATCAACTCTACTACTTCCTAGCTGAAGTCACCTAACGCCTTTAATTTTCTCAAGTGTAAAAATGAATATAATTTATCAAACAGTTAAGACAATGCTGAAAAGTACACCAAGCCTATCATTTAATAAAAGACATTATTATTTGTATTATCAATAATAGAAAGCTATGTGTCCCTTCCATAAATGAGAGGTATTACATTAAACATACACGAACCTTTCTAAAATCTAATAAAGTACAAAATTTCAAACTATACCTGGCCCCAAGATTTGGAATAAAGGATTGTCCTGTACGCTTCTCATGTCTTCTTATGAAAAAAACCAATAACAACATATTACTTTTTTAACAAGTCAACCAAAACCCTGGTTCTGCACAACTGTTTTTCAGTTCCAGAGGAGTCAAGGGTTCAGCAGGCGTCTCCCCCAAAGAACTAAATCAGTATGGATGATAGCTACTCCTTTTCTCTAGGACTAAACCACAGTTAGGAACCTATTCACTAGGAGGGCTGTTCCAGTACTGTCAGCCTCTTTCTGCCACATTAAGCTCCACCAGTAATGGTACAGATTACGTATTTGTTTACCACCTTAATTCTTGTACTTAATACCTGAAAAAAATCAAAGAAAGGATTGCATTATCTGCCAGCTTGCACATCTGTATCAGAGACTTGCCTAATCCACAATTCAAGTCTTAGCAAGTCCTTTGAGTTATCGTTATATGGTATAGAATAGGTTATAATAAAGATGTATATGCTATGATGTACATTTTCCAATCTACCTGATGCGAAGAACTGACTCACTGGAAAAGACCCTGATGCTGGGAAAGATCGAAGGCAGGAGAAGAAGAGGACAACAGAGGATGAGATGGTTGGATGGCATCACCGACTCCATGGACATGAGTTTGAGCAAGCTCCAGNGCTATGATGTACATTTTCCAATCTACCTGATGCGAAGAACTGACTCACTGGAAAAGACCCTGATGCTGGGAAAGATCGAAGGCAGGAGAAGAAGAGGACAACAGAGGATGAGATGGTTGGATGGCATCACCGACTCCATGGACATGAGTTTGAGCAAGCTCCAGGAGTTGATGATGGTCAAGGAAGCCTGGCGTGTTGCAGTCAATGGGGTCACAGAGAGTCCAAACTGAACTGAACTAATGCTATAAAGCTTTGGGACTTATTGGCTCATGTAACTGAATAAAGTCTAGGTATACCATCTGGAAAGGGAAATGGCAACCCACCCCAGTACTCTTGCCTGGAAAATTCCATGGACGGAGGAGCCTGGTAGGTTACACTCCATGGATCACAAAGAGTCAGACACGACCGAGCAACTTCACTTATACCATCTTTAGGGAAGAACTGCTTCAGCATCTCAACAAAGGTGATCAGGGTATGTTTCTGCTCTATCGCTTCCTTCCCTGTTGGCTTCTTACTGAACTGACTTTCCTTTTATGGTTGGAAGATAGTTGCCAGGCTGAAATTCAGCAGGAAAAAAGGGACCTTGATCCCAGTATTTGTCCGAAGATCATTCTGATTGATTCGGATTGTATGTCTGCCATGACTGCCAGAGGTTAAGACACGTTTTATTCCTACATGAAATAAAGTATGGTGGTGACCTGAACTTATTCTACTAAATAATGACATTATTGAATTAAAAATAATGGTTCAAGCACATTATTCAACTTTTCCTATCTTCTTAAAAAGTTATTACCCCCCATTTAATCACAGAACAACAATAAAAAAGTAAATTCTTCCCTGAATATAAAACATTTTGAAGGATTCAGAATGTATTGGCAGATTACAACAAAGGTTTATGATATTCCTTAACAAAGCTGAAATCAAAACTAGATTTTCAGGAAGAAAACCAGGTTCTTATTTCACTTTTTCAAGACTATAATAGCAGAATCTAAAGAAAACAACTACATGGATTTCTTGAGTTAGAGGAGGAGGAAAGGTGGTTTTAATGAGTTTTAAAATAGAATCATCATCTTGGGGATTCCCTGGGTCCAGTGGTTAACTCCACTTCCACTGGAGGAGGCATGTTTGTTCCCTAGTTGGGGAACTGAGATCCTGCCTGCCACCAGAAGCAGCCAAAAAATTAAAAAATAAAATAAATTTAAAATAGAATCAGCTAAATACTCCATCCTGTGACTCAAGGCTCCTCAAAGACACTAGATCATCATCAACCCTCCTTCCTCAATCCCTGTACACAAAATCAGGTCCTAAGAACAGAACAGAGATGCACACGTCAGGAAGTCTTTTTGTCCATGTGCACTGCAAAGCCAAATGCAAAGTATCCCTCATTTATGACGTTCTTACTATTTCTCATTCCTATAATTAGCACAGAAAACAGAAGGTCAATGATTCCATCTCTACTGACAGAGAAGATCACAAAATCCTGGCGGCCCAGACGGTAAAGCGTCTGTCTGCACTGCGGGAGACCGGAGTTCAATCCCTGGGTCGGGAAGATCCCCTGGAGAAGGAAATGGCAACCCACTCCAGTACTCTTGCCTNGGTCAATGATTCCATCTCTACTGACAGAGAAGATCACAAAATCCTGGCGGCCCAGACGGTAAAGCGTCTGTCTGCACTGCGGGAGACCGGAGTTCAATCCCTGGGTCGGGAAGATCCCCTGGAGAAGGAAATGGCAACCCACTCCAGTACTCTTGCCTAGAAAATCCCACGGACAGAGGAGCCCAGTGCAGGCTACTGTCCATGGGGTCACAAAGAGTCGGACACGACTGAGCGACTTTACCTCTTCACCTCATGGGATTAAAAGCCAATTTTCAAACATATAAGAGAGGAGCTGATTTTCATGGCAAAGTTGAATAAAAACAAACAGCAAATTGAGTAGAACTAACCACTTGAAAATGTGTTACACAAAAGTCATCTTAAATCAGAAGCCAAACTTCACTAGAGAAAAGCAGTGTGGTTAAAGAAACGTGCGTAAAAAGAACATAATGATTTAAACCTGTGAACTGACTTTCCAAATTCTCTACTGTTCAAATAATTTAGTTCAGTTAAATGTACAACGATGACTTTTTTAAGAAGACATAAATGTGTCATACACATCAGGGACATAAACACAGTCCTTGACATCACAAAGTTTATAATATGCTACAAAGGCAGTACCCACAAACATTACTCGACAGTTCAGAACACAGTGACGTATAAATGCCACTGTGTAAAAAGAAAGAGGAGAATCAGTGGACTGGGATGATTTCCACAGCAAGTAAAAAGCACAACTGCTTAAACAATAAGACAGTTTCCTTTATCACATAATAAAGGAATCTACTGTGAAGATTACTGAATGTGAAGGAATAGTGAACGTGGCCCAGTTCTGCTGCTGAGTCGCTTCAGTCGTGTCCGACCCTGTGCGACCCCATAGACGGCAGCCCAGCAGGCTCCCCCGTCCCTGGGATTCTCCAGGCAAGAACACTGGAGTGGGCTGCCATTTCCTTCTCCAATGCAGGAAAGTGCCCGACTTCATGAGCCCATGGACTACAGCCCACCAGGCTCCCCGTCCCTGGAATTTTCCAGGCAGGAGCACTGGAGTGGGGGGCCATCGTCTTTTCTGTGGCCCAGTTCTAATTCTCTGTAGTTCTCCTATCTCTGCTCTCCTTTAGGTAAGGGAATAACCCTTCAGGCTGGCAGCACAAGAGCTACAACAGTTCCAGATGTCACGCTCAAACAAAACAAACTCTGGAGGAGGGACCACTTCTTTCCCTTTTTCTCAAAAGCAAGAAAACCTTTCCCCAAAGCAAGAAAACCTTTCCCAACAGCTTCTCTCTGGCTTCCCTTTTATTTCCAAAACTGTATCTCATGCCCAGTCCTTTGGAACAATCACTTCCAAAGGCAATGAGACCGACATAACGAAGATTAGACTGGATGCTGTAACTATGATGACCATCTCTTTAAAGATGGCTGAATATATCAAGGAAGACAAGCCTTGGAAGATGGTATGATCTGGACTGGTAACAAAAAAAAATGACAGAAAATACATAGGCAAAGGAAGGGATGTGTCTAACTGAAGAAGAAAGTCGAATTGCAAACATACATTAAACACATTGTTAGCAGTAAAGAATTCTCTTAAACCATGCTGGAGTCATTCTCTGTAACACAAAAATTAGCTTACTATTCGACAGTCAGTAAATGCTAAGCATGCAGGAGGAGTAGCCCTCTCTTTATGGGAAGGATTTAGATTAATCACCAGTGGGGATAGTCAGACTCACCACTCACTCCTTTCAAAAGAGCTATCTCTGGGTTGAGAACATTCCGTATTATGCATACAGATGACTGCAGACTCACTGTCAGTGGGAGTTGTTCCTTGATGATTTCTGTTCATTTGGGTTCGAGGTTTTACTCAAAAATCCACACACTCACAGCTGGTCCTATCTGCAAATGAAAGCATGCAATTAGGAAGCAAAAAGCTGCTGGGAGCAATTCCTTCCTCCCCCCACCCACCTGTGATTAACTGATCCACATGAAAACTGAATTTAAACACCAGATTCACTAAGTCCAATGTTCAAACTAAGCAACTTATACTTCAAAGGGTGTAATGTGCTTATTACAGTTACCACCCTTTCCCATCATGTAAATTTATTGTAGTGTACACAATATACCAGGTGGAACTCTTGTGTGCCAGGTGGAATCCAATACATATTTGTGTTTGGTGGCAGCACACAAGGTTGGTTTAAACAGGGGGCTAAAGGAGAGCTGCTGACACTTATAAATTAGAAGACTTCACATAAAAATCAAATTATCTGACCTCTCTTGGAGGAAAAAAGAAAAAAACCCAGAAGATCTGGCAATATTGGGCCCACTTTCCCACCTGGTACTAATCTGTTGGAGCTGATCAGCAGCTAATCTTTCAGATTTGCAGTTCTCCATACATGTCATCCAGAGAAGGCAATGGCACCCCACTCCAGTACTCTTGTCTGGAAAATCCCATGGATGCAGGAGCCTGGTGAGCTGCAGTCCATGGGGTCGCTAAGAGTCAGACACGACTGAGCAACTTCACTTTCTCTTTTCACTTTCATGCATTGGAGAAGGAAATGGCAACCCACTCCAGTGTTCTTGCCTGGAGAATCCCAGGGAGAGGGGAGCCTGGTGGGCTGCAGTCTACAGGGTCGCACAGAGTTGGACACGACTGAAGCGACTCAGCAGCAGCAGCATACATGTCATCACTCTCTTCTATCATAATCCAGCTCACGGTTATCTGTCTGGAGTCTGCTGGCATCTGAACTTGCAAACTCTGCTATATATTTATAATAGCTCATGGGAAATATTTATTACTATCAAAGCCAAGTCTGTTTTTCTGCCTTGTGGATACAATACAGCGTAAGAATAACCACGTTGGCTCAGGAGTCAGAGGTCGCTAGGTTTGAGATCTAATTCTGCAAGTAACTATTTATGTGATCTCAAGTCTATTTTTAACCTAAAGTATATACTTCATTTACAGTCCTCCAAATAAACATATAAGCACTTAAAACACTCAACAAACAACAGGTCTAAAATCCAACATGTCCAGGCTGAACTGGTAATCCCAAATCCACTGCTTTCTGACAGTCTTTCTCACTTCAGTAAACTGGCCTGGAATCCTTGCAGTTTCGGTTCCAGACGCAAACCTCAAAGTCTTTATCGTATACTCTCCCTCATCCTCCCAAAATCATCAAAGTGGTTGACTCTCTAGAGATATAATTTGAACAGATTCTAAGAGTCTCATAAAAACCATAAAACAAACAGCAATTCCTCCCTCAGAATCAGTTACCTTCTTGAAACTGCCTGTAAATTCAACTATTTAAATAATGATAGCTTGAAATTTCAAGGTCCCATATTGTAAGGAATATTTAGTATTTCATAAAAAGAAAATACTGGGGATGTTACATATCAAAGTGACACATTACATTTTATAAGCTTATAGTGAAGTGAAGTTGCTCAGTCGTGTCCAACTCTTTGTGACCCTATGAACTGTAGCCTACCAGGCTTCTCCATCCATGGAATTTTCCAGGCAAGAGTTCTGGAGTGGGTTGCCATTTCCTTCTCCAGGGGATCTTCCCAACCCAGGGATCGAACCCAGGTCTCCCACACTGCAGGCAGATGCTTTACCATCTGAGCCACCAGGGAAGCTAAGGTGACAATGAGATGGGTCATTATGCTTAATTGAATAATTAAGAAAATAGAAAGGTGACCAGAACTAATGGAATGAATTTAGGAAGGTTACAGGATAGAAAATCAATACTCAAAAATCAATTCTTTTCTATAGAACATTTGTTCACTTACTCTATACCCCAGCCATTACATTCCTAGGTATTTATCTAAGAAAAAGTGTACGTCTACAAAGCAGCTTTATTTTTAAGAGCCAAAAACTAGAAACAACTCATCTTTCCACCAACAGATGAGTAAATAAACAAAATACAAAGCCAATCAATTTAATACTACTTGCAGTAAAAAAATATACATTCATCAACATGAATGGATCTCAAAATTATTATGCTGAGAAGCCAAGAGTATACAGTACAGAATCCGTTTATATAAAATTCCAGAACCACAAGTGACAGAAAGCAGTTCAGCTGACTGCCTGGGAACAGGTAGGGTATGTGGCCAAGAGAAAAGGCCTACAAACAGCTTCTACTTGCAGTAAAAAAATATACATTCATCAACATGAATGGATCTCAAAATTATTATGCTGAGAAGCCAAGAGTATACAGTACAGAATCCGTTTATATAAAATTCCAGAACCACAAGTGACAGAAAGCAGTTCAGCTGACTGCCTGGGAACAGGTAGGGTATGTGGCCAAGAGAAAAGGCCTACAAACAGCTTTTGCTGGAGATATTTTTATTACATTGAGTGTGGTGATAGTTTCATAGGGTGTGTGTGTGTGTGTGTGTGTATAAATTAACCAAATGGCATACTTTCAATATATGTAATTTTAAGATACAGTAATTCATTGCAAGTTAGTAATTGGTAGCAAGACTGATTAATATAAAAAATAGAACCCTTTTAATGCATTAAGTTTGAAAATCATGGCCACATGTACACCTGAATGAAGCTAACACAACACTGTTAATCAACTACACTCCAATATAAAACTTTAAAAATTTTTTAGAAAAACTAAAAAAGAAAAAGAAAATTACGGTCACAATCTCTCTTCAGAAAATAACTCAGAAGTTATATATATATATCTCATGCATGTAAATCAATTAAGTTAGAACACACCCTCACACTGAACATAAAAAAAAACTCAAAATGACTTAAAAACTTAAATATAAGATACCAAAAGCTTCTAGAAGAGAAGAGAGGCCACACATTCTCTGACATAAATCATATCGATATTCTCTTAGGTCAGTCTCCCAAGGCAATAGAAATAAAAGCAAACTAAATAAGCAAGACCTAATCAATCTTATAAGTTTCTGCATAGCGTAAACAAAACAAAAAGACAATCTACAAACTGCTGCTGCTAAGTCACTTCAGTCGTGTCCGACTCTGTGTGACCCCATAGACGGCAGCCCACCAGGCTCCCCCATCTCTGGGATTCTCCAGGCAAGAATACTGGAGTGGGTTGCCATTTCCTTCTCCAATGCATGAAAGAGAAAAGTGAAAGTGAAGTCGCTCAGTCCGTCCGACTGTTAGCGACCCCATGGACTGCAGCCCACCAGGCTCCTCCGTCCATTGGATTTTCCAGGCAAGAGTACTGGGGTGGGGTGCCATTGCCTTCCCCATCTATAAACTGGGAGAAGATATTTGCAAATGATGGGACCGTTGAGGGCTTAATTTCCAAAATATATAAACAGCTCACACAATTCAGCAACAAAAAAAAACAAACAACTCAATAAAAAAAGAACAGATCTAAACAGACATTTCTCCAGACATTCAGATGGCCAATAGGCACATGAAAAGATGCTCAACACTGCGAATTATTAGAGAAATGCAAACCAAAACTACAATGAGATTTCACTTCACACCAGTCAGAATGGCCATCGCCAAAAATTCTACCATTAAAAGATATTGGCAAGGGTGTTGAGAAAAGGGAACCTTACTACACTTTAGGTAAAAATGTAAATTAGTGCAGTCACTATGAAAAACAGTACGGAGGTTCCTCGAAAAACTAAAAACAGAACTACCATGTGATCCGGCAGTCCCATTCCTGAGCATATATCCAGCCCCCTATATTCACAGCAGCAGTACTCATAACAGCTAAGACACTGAAACAGTATAATGTCCACTGACAGGGGAGCAGACGGAGGAGACGCGGTGTGTATACACAATGGAATATTACTCAGCCATAAAAAGGAACAAGATGCCATATGCAGCAACACGGATGGACCAGGAGATCACCATACTAGGCAAAGTGAGTCACAGGAACACAGATACCATACGATATCACTTACATGTGGAACCTTAAATACGTGTGAACGTATCAAAGAAACAGACTCCCAGTTACAGAGAACAGACTAGTGGTTACCAAGGGGGAGGAGGGATGGGAGAGGGAAGGACTGGGAGTTCAGATCAGCAGACACCAGCTGTCATATACAGAATGAACAAACGAGGTCCTACTGTACAGCACATGGAACTGTATTCAATGTCCTGTCATAATTCCACTATGATAAGTCATAATGGAAAAGAATATGAAAAAGTATATATGTGTAACTGAACCACTTTGACATATAGCAGAAATTAACACAACACTGTAAATCAACTACACTTCAATAAGAAAGAAAACCTATCCTGGAGTCACACTGTCAAAGTCTGAATTTGCCACTTATTAGATATGTTGATTTTCGGCAAGTTATTCACCATGCCTCACTTTGCTAAACTGTAAAACAGGGTATAATGCATAAGGCAATTTTGCAGTCTCAATTAGGTTAATACATGTAAAGTGCTTGAAACACGGTCTGGCACAAAGTAAGCCCTCAGGAATGTGGACATCAGAGGGGACTGGGGTTTAACACATGATACAACATTACGAGAGTAATTTTCCTAGAAAGTCACAGGACAGCTTTTAAATACATATACAGATTCGCAGCAACTGCAGTATGATGTAGTGTTTGATAAGAGTTTACCTGTATTTTGTTTATGGTTAGTATTGAGCCATTTCATTATTTTCAATTTTGACTGCCATAAAGAACTGCAGCAAAATATTTTACTTTCATGAGAAAGTTTCATCAACTATAAATGAGGACAAGGCCACTTCAGATAATTCTTGTAAGAATGAAATAACACGTATCAGGTGTTTACAAGCTTGGCACATGGTAGCTACAACCTGATACTATCTCATTATGCTATTATTGTATACTGGTCATATATATGATATGTATATACTGTATAAGCACATTACAACTAGAGCATTACTAACTGTCCATCCAGTCCTCATTTGCTTAGACTGTCCCAGTTTACACAGGTTTTCACAAAGTAGTGATTAAAAGCCACTCCCCATTCTATCACAGTATGTCCCAGTTTAAGATGATAAACTATCTCAGTACGTCCCAGCTTAGATGATAAATTATATGATCACCCTAATATGTAACTAAAATACTTTCAACAGTTTCCCTCTATCTAGATCTTCATCCTCTTAATGTGCCCTTATTCCCTTTTTAGGGACATTTGCTCTTTGCTATTCAAAGCACCATCCACTTTCCACACACACACACACACTCACTCACTCACTCAGGCTCTCATCTCCTTATCCAAGTGACTGGTGACCTCAGTGCTTCAAGTCCCACTCCCTCTCTGGTCTCATACACCTCAGCAAGGTCACACTTTCCAAAACCAATCTTTTTGAAATTCCTATCTGTTCTTCTGATTTGAATTCCAGATTCAAACTTAGGGACCTGGGATTTCCCTGGCAATCCAGTGGTTAATACTCTGTGCTTCCACTGCAGGGATGGCTGTTCAATCTCTAGTCAAGGAAGTTAAGAACCCACACGCCAAGCTGTATGGCCAAAAAATTTTTTTAATTAAAAAAATAAATAAATAAAACCTAGGAACCTAAAACCACCACCAAAGTATTAAAACTTTAGCGCTCTTTAGGGATATCTGCATTTTAACTCCTAGAGAGATGATACCTTAATCCAAAGTAGAGAATGTTTAATAACATGAATTTCAGTTACTGTGACAGGTGAGTAGGGAAGATCATTTGAGGACCATTTTCTTTCCACAAATCAAAAAATTTAGGTGGGTTCCTACGAAATAAGTATATCCTAAGTCTGGATTTCCTCCTTCTTTGCGGGTTCCCAAATAATCCAAAGACACCAAAGGCTGCAGCTCAAACACTAGACAACAGTTCTAGAGGGCTGTGTCCAGGGCCCTCCTTCTTTCATGCTGCAAATGCGCCCCTGGTCATTTCAGTCACTCCCGAGTTCAACTACTATTTAGATACTGATGCAAGTCCCATCTCCAGCACAAAGCTCTGCAGCCTCACATACTCAACTGCGTACGGCACTTCAGCCCTGCCTCTAGCTTCACTGAACTTCCTCCCCACCAGTCCTCTACTGCATTCCCATTCAGCTCCCTCATCTACCCAGTTCCCCACACCAAAAACAAGGGTATTTATTATCCTTGCCTCCTGCCCTCCTATTCCTCCATAGCCAAGTAACCAAATTCTCTCAACTATTTTTCTAACCTGTTTCTTCTCAACCCCAAAGCCACTAATCAAGGTCTGGGCACCACCACTATGTTTAAAAAGCTCCATAATAATTGTGAACTGATCTCCTGGTTGCCTGTCTCGGTCCCTCCAATTCATTCCCATTTCAGCTAGAACGATCCTTCTAAAATCAATATCTGATTGTGTTTTTTTCCTACCTTAATATACCCTTTAATGACTCTCCATTATCCTTAAGAACAGTTCAGTTCCTTAATATGATTTCCAAGGGCCTTTATGATTTGGTCCCCATTTTGGTCTTCAACCTCATTTACTGCCTCTTCAGTTCCTAACTGTGCATTTAACCATTCTCAATTTCTTTTTGCTTCTCAAAAACGCCAGGCTCACTCTCTCGCTCGCTCGCTTCTGGAGCATCATACTTGCTGACTGCCTCTGCAGGACATACTCTTCAGGACTTGACATGGCCATCACTTCCTTCAGGAAGCCTTCTCCAACCCTGCAAACCTATGACGGGCACTCTTCCCACGTATCATGTGGGCACTTACGCTGCAGGGTTTATCAGTTCTGGCTGTACCTACAAACCAGGGAGGAAGATGTTACTTAGGCCCAGAATTTCTGATACAGAAGTTCCAGAATGTGCCATCCTGTTTTGGGTGTCCTATCTTCAGAGACATTAACAAACTACAATGTATCCACAGAAGAGAAAGCAGGATGGCGCAGAGTCTGAAAACTGTGTCACACAGGAGAGTTAGCCTAGCAAAAACCACAGGGAAAGATATGACAGCCTTCAAATAACTGTGGGTCTTAGTATACAGCATGTGAAAAGAGGAAAAAAAGACTTACTGTGGGCTGATTGTCAAAGAAGATGATCAAGAGCCATTAACGTACAAGTTTCAGAGAGGCCTCCAAAAGATACTGGGTTGTCTAGAGAAGTAGTGAACTCAGTCACTAGAAGTTTTATAGATCAGGAACACTAAAAATATTCCTACATGTCAGACTAGACAATATCTAAAGACCAAATGAATCCTCAAGATTTTAAGACACCTAAATTCATAAAATATTTAGAACATGACTAGGTAGCAACTGAATTAAACTACATTACTTAGCCCTCCCAAATAAGAATAACTTTCTAAGATGTGAGATTTAACTGCCTGTTTCATTAAAAAAAAAAATCAGAGGAATTATTAATCATAAAAATAACTACATTGTTTTTCTACATTAATGAACTTTTTAAAGGAAAAAATGAGACATTTTCAATTACAATGAAAGGAAGGAGAGTCTCCTTTCTCTTTTGACTCTGTGGAAAAAAAAAAAAAAAAGAGAGACACCTAAATGCCAATTTGTCAATTTGTTTATATACAACACATTTCTCCAAGGGTTAAACGCCATCTAAAAACCCTTATTTGGGACATACTAACTTTTAAAAAGATTTTAGAGCCTAACAAATATTTGGTTTCTGATTTATACATGGGAAGTAGGAAAAAGGCAAGGGAGAATTTTAAAAGGTTTCCTAATGTTTCACAGAAGTGTAATGGCTATGGGCACAAGAAAAACTACTAAGAATGGGGGAGAGGGGGTTTGTCCTTTCTGAAAAGGAAGCTATTTTTGCATGAGTAAGAATAAAAACACAAAAAAAGAATACAAGGTATTTATCCTCATGGTATGACTTAAGAAAAAAAAAAAGCACATAAAATGTCTAAATTAGTAACTCACTGTCATGTTTAACTCATTACTACTTATAATCTCCATACTCTTTTACAAATAGGAAAAAATATTTTCATTAAAACATCAGCTTCAATAAATATGTTGCACTCTTACACATGATGAGATTTTTTTCTCTCCATGAGAACAACTTTACAGTAAGAGTAAAATAAACTGTAAAACATTATCTTTCTGTACAACTTTCCAAAACACTTCTGCACATAAGACAGGCTGTAACATGGAAGCAACCTACACTGGGAAAGACTGCCATGGGTTGAATTTTGTCCCATTCTCTGTCTAAGCCCACCCCCAGCCACCTCAAATATGTTGAAGTCCTAACCCCCAGTACCTCTGAATGTGATCTTATTTGGAAACAGGATTGTAAGTGATGTAATACTGGAGTAGGGTGGGCCCCTAAATCCAATATGATCAGTGTCATTATGAGAAGCTGGCCTTGTGAAGAAAACAAGACATACTAACAGAAAAACCACACGCTGACATCAGAGGTTGAATTATGCAACTGCAAGCCTGGGGAATATAACCAGATTGCCAGCAACCCACCAGAGGTTAGGGCAAGGCAAGGAAGGGTTCCTCAACAGGTTTCAGGAGAAACGTGGCCCAGCTGACACCTTCATTTTTGACCTCCAGCCTCCACAAGGGTGAGAGAACAAGTTTCCACAGTACTTCACTGTGGAAACACCAGGAAATAAACATAGCTTCCATTTGATTAGAGGAGTGAAAAAAGTCAAGAGCAAGCTCAATGTTACAGTCATCATTACTGTAACTCATCAGCCAACTAAAACAGGACAGTCACCGGCAACAAGGTCTCCAGCTCATCAGCAGTGAACGCACATTTCTATTCACTATCCCATTTACTCACCGTCTAGGAGAGATGGCTATCTAGGCCACTAGGTTTTACAAATGTGTATGTTTTTCCATCGTCTTCTCTTTGGACAGTTTTCCACGTACTTACTTTACATCTTAATCACTTATTTTGACTAGATGGTACAAATACATAGTAAAATGGGATATAACGTGTTTCACCCTTATTCTCCTATCCACAAAACACCCTTCATCCCAAAGATGACCACTAATCGGTTATGTATCTTTCCTCTGAGATTCCATTCATTCAGAAAAATTTATCAGAACCTGACAGACATCATGGTGACATACTCTGCGTATTATTCTGCACCTTGCTTCTACTGCTTCATGAATGTGGCGATCATTCTGTGTATGTAGGACTTATCTGCTGTGCAGTACTCCACTATACAGATGCATAACACACTTAACCAATGTCATAGAGACGGCTATCTAGTTCGCCGCCAGTATTTCCAATAGTAATCACGAATGATGCTATCTCTTTATTATCTTTCCACTGAGTCCTTTCTTTACTATCCTATTTGAAATGGCATTCCCTATTCCCTAGCCTGGCCCTCCTTATCTTGCTCCCATCCTTTCCTTTTTCCTCGCAGTGCTTTTTGTTTGGCATTATAAATGCACTATATATAATGTATGCATTAAATATAACTCACTTATTTTTATCATCCACCAGAATGCAGGGTCTAATGAAGAGATATATTTTTATTTTAGTTTGCAGCTGAACACCTAATACCTGAGTGACTCACACACAGCTAAAGCAGTTAAGTGTTTACCGAATAACTGAATGTTTATATTTAAGCCCATATAAGAAAAACACAGTGCTCACTTTGGGAGCACATATACCAAAAAAAAGAAAACACTATGTAACTAAAAACTACATCTTCCTTTCAAGGCAAAATAAGTCACAGTTCCCAAACTGATCAGTAACTTGTCCTCTTTATCTTGCATTAATTTTCCATCGTGTCAAATGAAATTGTTACATTTTAGTTTGACTCAGATTTGATATACCCTGTGAACTTAATTGAGCCTATATGACCAAGGATAATGTTTTCTGCTCTTTCAGAGTATTAACCCAAATAACAGGTACTTAATTGAGTCTGCTTCCCTATATGCAGTGGCCCTCCTACACTGACAATATCATTAGCATGCAATTTCTTCTACCAGCTGTGCTTTTTCAGAGAGTGACTCAGTATGGTATTATTTCTGGTAAATGCAGAGGGGGCTGAAATCTCAACTTATCTTGAGAAAGTCAGTACATCTTTAATTTGTCCCAATTGCCTAATAAGGAATGAAGATGTGATAAGTCACATCACTGTCCTGCAGAGAAACACACGAGAGCCTAAGAGTACAACAAACTGTTCTTTGAGAACTGAAAGTTGTGGGGGGCGGGGGAGACTTTAAACAAAAATAACAACAAACAGAAAATAGACTCTTAGCCATTTTTAGATTAAAATCTGACAAGCCTGCTGCTTGTACTATAAAAATCTCTAAAGGTTCAACTGTTCAATATACAACTTCATAGGTATATATATTATTATTTACTACGAAGATCTCCATTTGAAAGAAGACTGGCAACCAATAGTTTAATTTCAAGAGAATGCAGCAGACTGGTTTCCTAACAACTTTAATTCCACACATTTCTGCACAAATACAACCAACTACGTCTGCAACCAAGAGCCAAGTAACCCCTAAATCTAACAAAGCAATCATTAGGAAGGTTCATGGGTATTGGGTCATGTTTATTACAATAGTAGCACTTTGAAAAGTTCTTTATGCTTAAGAGCAGAAGGGAAAACATGATATAACAAACTGTAAGGTAACTTAGATGTACACAACAATCTTGATCTTATATGTATTCTGAAAATTGGATTTCTGAAAAATAATTCACATTTTTAAAAACAATTATGGCCACATAACAATAACTTGGAGACCTTTTTGATGAGAAAAAGGAGTATACTGGATTCCTTATGAAGGCTTTCCCAACACCCAAAAGTTTCTATGCTGATACATTTCCATCTAATATGGTTTTTTTAATACTCATCTCTGGAACATCAAAAATTCATCCTGCTGTGCCATGTGAGGTAGAGATCCAGTTTCTTTTTTTCTTCTCCTAGTTTTTCTATTTTAGCGATCTCTTCCATGAGGCTCTGATTACCATGTTTACGGCTCCATCAGTTCAGTTCAGTCACTCAGTCGTGTCCGACTCTTTGTGACTCCATGAACTGCAGCATGCCAGGCCTCCCTGCATCACCAACTCCCAGAGTTCACTCAGACTCACGTCCATCCAGTCCGTGATGCCATCCAGCCATCTCATCCTCTGTCGCCCCCTTCTCCTCCTGCCCCCAATCCCTCCCAGCATCAGAGTCTTTTCCAATGAGTCAACTCTTCGCATGAGGTGGCCAAAGTACTGGAGTTTCAGCTTTAGCATCATTCCTTCCAAAGAACACCCAGGGCTGATCTCCTTTAGAATGGACTGGCTGGATCTCCTTGCAGTCCAAGGGACTCTCAAGAGTCTTCTCCAACACCACAGTTCAAAAGCATCGATTCTTCGGTGCTCAGCTTTCTTCACAGTCCCATTCTCACATCCATACATGACCACTGGAAAAACCATGGCCTTGACTAGATGGACCTTTGCTGGCAAAGTAATGCCCCATGAACTACTGTAAAGATTATTCTATCTCATCATAAAGGTCAATTATAAATTTGTCAAAGCTTTCAAGGCAAAATTTAAAAGCAAATGAGATAATTTAAATGCACAACACCAATTAAAGCAAAAGATAATGTTGTTCTGCTAACGCAAGGATCTGCAACCTAGTGCAAGGTGTGATACTTTCCAGGAAGTACACAGTTCTGGACAGATTTAAGGAAATCAGTCTCTAGATCTCCAACTCCCTTCTGTACCCTTTACTAAACCTGATGCGCATCATTCATTCTCTTACCACCTTCCCTTTCACAGTAGCTCTCCCACGTTATAGGAGACAGTCATACTTCTTACCTGTCATAAAGCTTAGTAAGGAACTTTGCTTCCAAGAAATTGCCAGGGCACCAAAGGGATAACTGGGAGGATAAGGAAGAGTCTCATATAAGCAAAGCAAGAAATAATGAAAGAAACTCAAAGCAAAAAACTCCTTACCTGATCAATTAATGGCAAGACTCCTTACCTAATCAATCAGTGTTAGAATTCAGAAGTGAAAATACTTATCCCGTGGTTGTTCAATGCAGAAATTGCCATTTTTATTAGAACTGAAAAAGTAGATATTTCTGACAAGAAAACATATCCACTTTGGCTGGTTTGACGAGGACTAGCAAGTTTTACAGCAACATTTTCCATGAAAATGAGTAAGCAGAACTCATGAGGTCAAGGTTTTTGGCAAACAGTGTTTGTTTTTTGCAACGAACTCTGATGCATATGGTATTTCAAGATCAAAATATGCACTGCTTCATTTTTCACAGAATTAGAATAAAAAAATTTACAATTTGTATGGAAACACAAAATGCCATGAATAGCCAAAGCAATCTTGAGGGGAAAAAAAAGAAAAAAAAACAGCTGGAGAATCAGGTTCCCTGACTTCAGACTACACTATTAAGCTACAGTGATCAAGACAGTGTGGTACTGGCACAAAAACAGAAATACAAGTCAATGGAAACAGATAGAATGTTCAGAGATAAACATATGTACCTATTGTTAAAGGAAGTAAGAAAATACAATGCAGAAAAGACAATCTCTTCAATAGGCAGTGCTAGGAACACTGGACAGCTACACGTAAAAGAATAAAACTGGAATACTCTCTAACACCATACACACACAAAAAAAAACTCAAAATGGACTGAAACCTGAAATAAAGGTTGGATACTACAAAACTCTTAGAGGGAGACAAAGGCAGAACACTGTTTGACGTAAATTGCAGCAAGATCTCTTTTGATCCAAGAGATATGAGAATAAAAACAAAAAAAATGAGACCTAACTGAACTTAAAAGCCTTTGCAAAGCAAAGGAAACCATAAATAAAACGAAAAGACAACCCAGAGGATGGGTGAAAATGGAGGAATTGACAAGGGATTAATCTGCAAAATATACAAACAGCTCACACGGCTCAATATTAAAAAAAAAAAAAACAACAAAAAAACAGTGCAATCAAAAAATGGGTGGAAGATCTAAACAGATATTTCTCCAAAGACATACAGATGGCCAAAAAGCATAAGAAAAGATGCTCAACATCACTAATTATGAGAGAAATGCAAATCAAAAGCACATGAAAGTATAATTTCATACCAATCAGAATGGCCATCAAAAAAATCTACAAATAAAACATGCTGGAGAAAGTGTGATGAGAATGTAAACTCGTATAACTGCTATGGAGAAGAGTAAAAAGGAAACACAGAACACTAAAACAGAACTGTATGTAATCCCACTCTGGGGCATATATCCAGAGAAAACGTAACTTCAAAATGATATATACAGCCCAATGTTCACTGCAGCACTATTTACAACAGCCAGGATATGGACGCAAGCTAAATTGTTTCACAGAGAAACAAACAAAGATGAAGTCCATATATACAGTGGAATATTACTCAGCCAAAAATAGAACAAAATATCGCCATCTGCAACAACATGAATGGACATGCTGCTGCTAAGTCGCTTCAGTCGTGTGCAACCCCATAGACGGCAGCCCACCAAGCTCCCCCGTCCCTGGGAGTCTCCAGGCAAGAACAGTGGAGTGGGTTGCCATTTCCTTCTCCAGTGCATAAAAGTGAAAAGTGAAAGTGAAGTCGCTCAGTCGTGTCCGACTCTTCAAGACCCCATGGACTGCAGCCCACCAGGCTCCCCCGTCCCTGGGATTCTCCAGGCAAGAACACTGGAGTGGGTTGCCATTTCCTTCTCCAATGCATGAAAGTGAAAAGTGAAAGGGAAGCTGCTCAGTCGTGTCCGACTCTTCGCGACCCCATGGACTGCAGCCCACCAGGCTCCTCCATCCATGGGATTTTCCAGGCAAGAACACTGGAGTGGGGTGCCAATGCCTTCTCCTTGAATGGACCTAGAGACTGTCAAACTGAGAGAAGGCAGTCAGACAGTGGAAGACAAATACCATGGGTGTGGAAGCTAAAAAAATGGTACGAATGAACTTATTTACAAAATATCAATAGAAACAGTCACAGTTGTCAAAAACACACTTACATTTGTTTGTTTGTTCTGTTATTTGGTTACCAAGAGGGAGAGAGCAGTGGGAGGGATAAACTGGGAGACTGGGACTGATATATACACACTACTATATAGAACATGGGTAACTAATGAAGGCCTACTGCATAGCACAGGAACCCTCCTCAATATTCCCAATGACACAGGTGGGGAAAAGAATCTTTAAAAGAGAGAAGATATGTGTGAGTGTGTAAGTGTGAGTGTGTGTGTGTATAAAAGCCGATTCACTCTGGTACAGCAGAAACTAACACAACATTGTAAATCAGCTATACTCCAATAATTTTTTTTTTTTTTTTATGCATTGCCTGGACTTCCCTGGCAGTCCAGCAGTAAGGACTCCAGGCTTCCAATGCAGGAGGCATGGATTCAATCCCAGGCTGGGGAACTAAGATTCCTGTATGCTGAGTAGTGTGGCCAACAGACAAATAAGTGCATAGCCTATATTTATCCTCCTCCTCCCCATTTTAGAAATAAAATTCCCAAGAATTAGTGTTATTCCAAACTACAGTTATGAATTAAAAATCTGAGGTAATTATGAGGAATCAAAAGTTCTTTTTTAACAGTAGTCTGAAATGCTATATGATAATTACTGGCTGAACACAAAACAGTAACATTCCTAACAGTGAGTGATCGTGCTTTTCTTGGCTGAACAAATCTGTATCAGTAACATACACAGCTATAGCTATGGTCATTTTTTTCTAATGTTTCTTTTACTCTGATAAAGAAATAGACGTTGTGATAAGTATAGAAATATACTTTTTATTGTATATTGTGAAAATATAGAAATGTTTTAAAATTTGGTTATCACGATCCCCCAAAGCTACAGACACTGAATAACTGTTGTACGTGTACAACCTTGTACCTACCATAGCACTCTCACAACGACTTCCCCTTGAAACTCTCCAAACTAGATAGTACATGAGGTGTACCTAATTTAACCACTTCTCTTTACTAAAGCTTTTAAGTAATCTTCAATTTTCTTCAATATAAATAATGCATCATTGAACTTTTTTGGACAGAAAGCTTTTTTCAGGATAAAAGAAACATGGTTGATCCATGCAAAGGAATAATATTCACTACAAAAAGGGATGAGTACTTACATACGCTAAAACATGGCTGAACCTTGAAAAACACTAAATGAAAGAAGCCAGTTATAAAAAACGCAAATGGTACAATCACTTTGAAAAAGTTCAGTAGTACCTCAGAAGGTTACAACATAACCAGCATTTCTACTCCTAAGTATATATCTAAGATAAAACAAACATCCACACTAAGTTCGAAGTAAATATTCATAGCACTATTATTCATAATAGCCAAAATGTGGAAACAAACCCAATATCCATTAACTGATGAATGGATTAACAAAATGTGACATTGATTCATACAAATGAGTAACATTCAGCCATATTAGAGAATGAAGTGCTGATAAATGGTAAGCGGAGATGAAGCTTGAAACATTAGCTACGTGAAGAAAGCCACGCTCAACAGGCCACAAACCGTATGAACTCACTCACATAAAATGTCCACGCGAGGGAAATCCAGAAAGAAAACAGACTAGTGGCTGTCACGGCTGGGAGGAAGGGAGGAATGGAGAATGACTGCTAACTCCTTTTAGAAGTGATAAAAATATTCTGAAATTAGGTACTGGTGATGCATACACAGAACTTACATATATACTTTTAAAAGGTGAATTATTTATAAATTACAATTCTGACACCAATTGCAATGTGAAGAGAACACCAACATCAAGCAATTCTCCAACACCAACTGGGGGTCATAAAATTCCCCTTAGTTCTGACAGCATCTACCTACAGATGGTATCACATCCTGTAAGTTAAAGGCTCAATCCTTTAAGATGGCTCCCCTGCCCTTCAGAAGTCCAATTATAAACCCTGGTTATCACTGTGTTTCTGAGCTTCCCACGAAACTCCTCAAAGGTGTGATTAATTTGCTAGATCCACTCACAAAATTCTGAGAAATATTTCACTTTACTAGACTACCAGCTTATTTAAAAAAAAAAGTATAATTCAAGAACAGTCCTGTGATACATTGGGCAAGTCATGGGGCAAGGGGCACAGCGTTTCCATGTTCTGAGGACTCCACGCGTACACCGAATCCCATCTTTTCAGACTTTTATGGAAGTTTCACTATATGGAAATTGACTGAACCATGGCACTGGTGATTCAACCTTCAACCTCCTTCCTCTCCAGGTCAGAGGGGTGTAGGACTGAAAGTTCCAAACCTCCTCTAATCACTCCTTCGGTTTCCCTGGCAACCAGTCCCCAACCTCACAAGCCTTTCAAAGTCATTCATTAACATAACAAAAGACACCTTACCCACTCTCCTCACTCTTCGAAATCCAGTGGTTTTAGGAGCTCAGTGCCAGAAACAGGGACTAAGACCAAATAAATATTTATTACAAATCACAATATCTGAATAAAGCTGTTACAAAAAAAAGACATTAACATCCTCCCTCAAAAAAAAAGGGGGGGGGGAGTGGGGCGTTAAAGAAAGGTTACTTCTTGAGGGCTTACTCTTAGAGGCAGAAATTCAACTAGCAAATACGATATTTGCCAAATTGTATTCACAAAGGGTTCTACAGATTTGTATGTTCTCTCTAGCAAAGTATTTAGTATCTACGTCACTGTACTGGGGTGAGAAAGCACCATTTCTTAAATGTGAAAAAAAGAGACTGGCTATTGATTATTATTAAAGTTGAACACTTCTTTCCTATTTCAGTCATATTCTTCTTTTGCAAAGGGTCAGCTGGTTAGTTGTTGGCCTTTAATATAGACATCTTTATGTATGCAACTGTTACACATAAACATTTTTATTTCTCACTAAACAGAGAAATCAGTTACTTTCTTACCATTCTGGCCAGCAATAATTAACTCATCCTGAGTTCTACTTCAGCCTTTAACTTTAAAGTTTTCCTTGAGGTGAGTTTGAGTGAACTCCGGGAGATGGTGATGGACAGGGAAGCCTGGCGTGCTGCAATTCATGGGGTCACAAAGTCGGACACGGCTGAGCGCCTGAACTGAGGTCAAAATACTCTTTAAAAAAGTTGCAATAATCACTCTCCTCCTCAAATAGGCAGACTGATGTGGCACTACATACAATGTGAGTCCACTTGGATTACATGTATTTACACTTTCCTGAACGCAAATCACTTTTAAGGCTAACTGTCCAAAGTGACTTGCAGAGATACTTTCAAATAATACCGAGCAGTAAAAAAGAAAAAACTACTGACACCTTCTACAGGCCAGAGTACTGTGTACTTCATTTAATCCTAACAAACCTACTACCCTCACTTAACCTAAAAAGAACATAAAAATCACCAAGGGTAAGATCCGGCCATACAGAAAATATACGGCAAAGTTATGAATCAAACTGAGGTGTGCCTGATTCTAAAGTCCACATTCTTTGTGCCACTTTATAGCTCTTCCCAAGCTCACTATCAGACAAGACTTTGAATACGAGTTCTGCCAATTACAACGTGACTAATTATTTCTAAGCATCCTCAGTGTATATGTACCATTTTTTACAAAAACAAAGTCATTAGTCACAAAATAAATATAAAAATTGGAGGCTTAAAAACTCACTGCAAAATGGAACTTTTTAAAAATACCAATTTTTAAAACAACAAGATGGAATAATTCTAAACACTTTTCTTGAATTTATCAAGATTCAAGATACCTACCAACAAGCAAAGGTCCTTGCATATCCATTTACAAACATGTGGATCACTCAGTGAAAAACCGTTTTTTAGGGACTGACTGCCAGTCCTCATTTTAGCCAACCAATGCATCATTTTTTCAGCAGAAAAAGCCACATCAACTACATTGCTTTTTATTCTCCTTTACCACATGACAGATGTTTTCAGCAATATATGTCCTATCCAGGAAGTAGCACTGTGTGGAGAAGCAGAAATGGCTACATTAGCTACCTAAGAGATAAAGACTTCCGGGCCTGGTGAGCAAGCAGTAACACCACAGAGAACAGGACAAAATCAAACCGAGAAATCATCCGCTCCACCCTGTGTAACGGGTACCACCGTGGTAACGGAAAAGTCGTCTGAATTATACAGGACCCTTCATTCGCTTTAAAAGCTGCTGCTTTTAGACCAAACCATCTACCTGACAAGATTAGGACTGACATCCAAAGGCTACAACACACCAGTTTACAATCCCACAAAGATGTTCACACTCATGAAGCAAAAAAATAACCTGAGCATTAAAACAAGAATCCATATACCAACATTTTCATTTTCCAAGAACTCATTCACTCTTCATTTAAAAAGGGTAGCATTATCTGATATAAATTAGATGAAGTCCTTCAATAAAACACATTTTTCTTTTAAAACATCTTAGTATTAAAGTAGCAATATGATTTGGGGCAAACCAAAAAATAGGAACTTATGTACAGCCCCCTACTTTATACTAGGGCTATTATTAAAATAATTCTACTGTAGATAGACTCATGTACTGTTTTCCTTAGCTGGTATAATACAATCAGGCTATTGTGCAATGGTAAGAGGGCCCTTAAGAAAAAAATTAATGCTGAGATAATTCTTGTCTTGAGGTGCACCACTGTTTTCAATCACAACTTTAGTTTTACCCTGTATCAACAAAATTTCCACTCTGTAAGATCCTTTCAAGCCAATAATAAAAAGTAATGCTTTTATAAAGATCACACTATTTGGTAACGTACAACATTATAGAATAGTATATGTACTAAGATCTTGCTTTTGTAGAAAAACACTTATTTGCTGATTTGTTTGGAAGGACATTCATCAAAACTAGTAGATATCTTAGGTAGTTATGTTAACCAAGTAACAGTTATCTTAGCAGTTATCTTAAGGATTATGGATGTGCTTTTATTTTTTAGATTTTATGTGTATTCTGATTATCTGCAATAAACACATTATTTTTTTAAGCTAGTGCATAAGACAGAACAATTTGAATTAAAGAAACCTGTGAGTCACATTTTATTCAATACCACCAATTCAAACCCACATATTCCGAGTTAAGATAATGCAACTGTTACTCAAGAAATGTTACTGAAATCTCCTCAGTCAACAAGGTTCAGTTTTTAGACAATAAATTCCTTCAAACAGGAAAATGGTGCCTCTAAGAAAGATGTAAGTTCATGTCTGTTTTTACAACTGGGGGGTAAAGGTGGAAAACGGCCTGGAATGCCCAGGTGACCGCAGATAAGGAAGACCACAGGGAACAAGTATTAACACTGGAGAAACAAGGCAAAATAACTTCACTGATTGAGACACTGATTCGTAAAGGAAATCACAGAAGAGCAGAAAATAAATAGAGAGTAAATACCTACAGGATGGGAAAAAGCCAGAAAAAACTGAATGCCCGAATATTTATGTAAGTCATCCTGAAAGGCAAATTTAAAAAATTATCTAACAATTTATAACTCAAATTGAACCAACTCTGGTTTCTTCACCAGAAAAAGCATGCCTTTCAATTAAGACTCAGCAGCAGAGCCAACACCCCCCTTAGAAATGTCTCAAGACCTTCTGTGCCTGCTCTTGGAAAGAACTAGTTGAAAATGAGGTAAACAGCTAAGCAATCAATATATAAACAGCCAATTTTTACATATTAAATCAATCTGGAAGTAATCGTCAGATGTGAAGGGAATGCAACTTTGAAAAAACACACAAGGTAAAAGCACAAAGGTAATTTTACTGACTCACATAAAGAAAATATCTTTCAACCATAAGTAACTCCACTAAGATAAACCGTAAGAAACTGCCAATATTCAAGCATTTTCTTTTAATCTATGAAAACAGCAATTTCATATGGTCTCACTTAAGAGGTCTACTGATCGATATTTAACAACCATCTCTCTGGGGAAAAAAAGGCCCTGGTTTATAGCTTTTGCCCATTTTCCATTGTAGCTTGTCAATACACCATCACTGAACATGAAGCTGGAGAGACGCACACAATCACACCATCAGTTCACCAGCTCCAACACACCACTGGTTCCACCGAATGCTCTGATCAAAGAATCATCAGTATGGTTCCTAAAATCTTCTCTAAAACAAGCTGTTGCCTGAATTATCCAGTTTCCCACTTATGCTATGAAGAAAGTAAAACAGTGATGAGGAGGCAAGGGCTATTTTAAACTGAGCAGTGAGGAAATGAGTTGATATTTAAGTGAGATCTTAAAGATAAGAGGCCAACCGTAGGGGGAAGACTATTTCAGGCAGAGGAAACAACCCATGTAAAAGCCTTAATAAGGAAAGACCAAGCAGGACATGTTTAAGAAAACAAGCGTTAACGTGGCAAGCGCGTAGTGAGCAAGGATGAAACATTCCTGAGAGGGTGGCAGGGCTGCGGCGTATACACAGTGTGGCTCTCTTTCCCGGATGAGTATAGCTTGTCCTCTACTCTGAGTAGACTGGAGGCACTATTCACATAAATGTTAAAAGAATGAATGAATGCACACTTCAGTGAATCCTTTTAACAATCCCTTATAAGACTTAGGTCAAAGCCTATTAATCTTATTACTGGTTACTTCACAATCTATGTAGAACGCTATGAAGTTAAAGCAGTGTAAGTATGATGGGCATCAACCTATGAATATAACTGAAATAAATGTAGTGGTTAAGACTATCCATCAGTTCAGAAATAATTATCTTATTAATCCAAGATGGTTATTTCACATGTGAAATACTAACATATGAATTCAGATAGCTGCTAAAAGTACAGAATGACAAATTCAATACTGTAGGAAAACATTTGCTAGCATGTCATCTGAAATGACTTTACACAGTAGTTAAGTAAATTTTTAAAAAATTCTAATAGTCATGTGTTCGTATAAATTATATTTTAATTTCATATTTAATGTGAAAGAAAAACAAAATACCAACCCTGATTTATAGATATTATTGTTTAGGAGTTAAAGTGTGTAACAAGCATAAACAAGTTAAATTATACTTGCATATTACAAAATCTGTAAAGATACATACATGTCTACACCTCTATGATCATGAAAACTAATTCTGTATTATTAGCCACAAAACAATCTGTCAGACAATCAAGGCAGAAATTACTACATATTACACAAAAACAGTTAAGACTAGTTTATAGGGAATATATGCTTGCACATAGAAATTACTCATTCAGAAGCATCTAAGCCACCTATCTCAATGATTTTAAAAGATTTCTTTAAATCAATAGGAAATGAGACCTGTAACTCAGAAAAAAAATTCTTTTTAAATCTTGTCTCATCAGAATGAAATAGTTTGCATATACTTTTGAACTCTCATTTCCTACCTAAATAGCAGGTAAGCTGAAGTTTAAATATATTCAGTATCTTTCATTAAGAACACAAATATACATATATTAGTTAGTGTACAGGCATGTACACTAACACACCTAGCTGCTGCTTTACCACAGAATACAGTAACTGTGCTGAGGGACTCCCCCTCGCCTTTGAGGCTGAGTAAACAGGCAGTGCAGTACCAAAGAAGAAGGCCCAGTAGCAAATTTTTGTACCCTGAACATCCCTCCCGCAAACCTTGAGATTTCTGCTTGAGCGGTCTACCCAAGGGGGAAAAAAAAAGCTAAGAATACTGCCAGGAAAACTACCCTTTGGTAATGGCAACTGCCTTCCTTTAATAAAAGGAGTTTGGCGACAGAAAAAAAATTAGTTTTGGTTTCAAGTCTCATTTGAGCCCATATTCCTGATAAAAACAAAGCTAAGCGCAGTCCCAGTGTCTACATCCACGTAAATCAACATTACTCAGAATTCAAGAAACAAAGCCTAAAGAAATATGTGCTCAGTCGCATCCAACTCTCTTTGACCCCATGGACTGCACGCCACCAGGCTCCTCTGTCCATGGGACTTTCCTGGCAAGAATACTGGAGTGGGTTGCATTTCCTCCTCCAGGGGATCTTCCCGACCCAGGGATCAAACCTGTGTCTTCTAACTGCAGGACGCTGCACTGTGTCTCCTGCACCGCAGGCCACCAGGGAAGCCCAAGAGAAACATGCGGCAAGCCAACAATAGTTTTCTTCTTAAAAGTGGCTCCCTATTTTGAAATCCGGCTTTCCTTTATTCCATTTACCTTACTCTCTTTCCATTCCTTTCTCAACTCCTCTGTTGTTTACCATTTTCCTGGGTACACACAAAAATTCATTTCAAACTTACCATTTTCTCTTCTATCTAAATTTGTGTTTACTTAATTCTTATGGGACTGTGTGGTTTTAGGTGAAATACTTTTAACTGAAATACTTTTACTTAAGAGAAGCATACCTACAAGCTGTTATCAAAGATATGAATAGCAAGCAGCCATTCACTCAGCAAATGCGACTGCGCATCAGGTACAGGACTGTGCTTGGCAGGTGCCGGGAAACCTCCATTTCTGGTGTGGGACAAGCCAAGGAGAAGCTAGCAGGACACGTCATCAGAGAGGCCAGCCACACAGATGACGGGAGGCCTGGTAGGCACTGTTGTATTCTGGCATTTACTCTACATGGTACGGGAAAATCACCAAAGTGTTTTGAATACAGGAGCAAAATAATTAACTTTCATTTCAAATGGACGGCCCAGGTTGCTATGTTCATGAGAAAAGAGAGGAGCAAAAGCAGCAGGGAGACCAGACAGGAGATGACTAATGACACAGGTGAGAGATGATGGCCATGGGGGGGAGCACAGATGAAGACAGAAAGCTGTGGTCATGGTCATGTTTATTCTTTTTTTAATTTTTAAAAAGTTTTTTTTGTATTTTTGCTGTACTGGCAAAACACACAAAATTTCATTGTGGCACATGGGCCCATGGTATATGGAACCTTACTCCCCCGGGGCAGGAATCAAACCCACATCCCCTGCACTGGAAGGATTCTTAACCACTGGATCACCAGGAAGTTCCCATATTTATTCTTATGGTAGATTTTAAGGTAAATAAAGGACATATTCTCATGATACACTATTTTGAATTACTGTGAATGTGTAAGAAAGAGGAATCAAGAATGTCTACAAGGTTACAGTCAGAGAAACAAAAGATTCAGTTTAGTTCAGTCAGTTGTGTCCGACTCTTTGTGACCCCATGGACTGCAGCATGCCAGGCCTCCCTGTCCAACGCCAACTCCTGGAGTTTACTCAAACTCATGTCCATTGAGTTGGTGATGTCATCAAACCATCTCATCCTCTGTCGTTCCCTTCTCTTCCTGCTCTCAATCTTTCCCAGCATCAAGGTCTTTTCAAATGAGTCAGCTCTTCCCATCAGGTGGCCAAAGCACTGGAGTTTCAGCTTCAACATCATTCCTTCCAGTGAATATTCAGGATTGATTTCCTTTAGGATGAACTGGGTGGCTCTCCTTACAGTTGAAGAGACTCTCAAGAGTCTTCTCCAACACCACAGTTCAAAAGCATCAATTCTTTGGCACTCAGCTTTTGTATAGTCCAACTCTCACATCCATACATGACTACTGAAAAAACCACTGCTTTGACTAGATAGACCTTTGCTGGCAAAGTAATGTCTCTGCTTTTTTGATATGCTGTCTAGGTTGGTCATAACTTTTTTCCCAAGGAGCAAATGTCTTTTAATTTCACAGCTGCAGTCACCATCTGCAGTGATTTTGGAGCCCCCACAAATATAAAGTCTGCCACTGCTTCCCCACCTATGTGCCAGGAAGTGATGGGATCAGATACCATGATCTTAGTTTTCTGAATGTTGAGTTTGAAACCAACTTTTTCACTCTCCTCTTTCACTTTCACCAAGAGGCTCTTTAGTGCTTCTTTATTTTCTACCATAAGGGTGGTGTCATCTGTATGTCTGAGGTTATTGATGTTTCTCCCGGCAATCTTGACTCCAGCTTGTGCTTCATCCACCCCAGCGTTTCTCATGATGTACTCTGCATATAAGTTAAATAACTAAGGTGACAATATACAGCCTTGACATACTCCTTTCCCAACTGGGAACCAGTCTGTTGTTCCATGTCCAGTTCTAACTGTTGCTTCCTGACCTGCATACAGATTTCTCAAGAGGCAGGTCAGGTGGTCTGGTATTCCCATCTCTTTAAGAGTTTTCCACAGTTTGCTGTGATCCACACAATCAAAGGCTTTGATATAGTCAATAAAGCAGAAGTAGATGTTTGTCTGGAACTCTCTTGCTTTTTTGATGATCCAACAGATGCTGGCAATTTGATCTCTGGTTCCTCTGCCTTTTCTAAATCCAGCTTGAACATCTGGAAGTTCCTGGTTCATGTACTGTTGAAGCCTGGCTTGGATTCAGTTGACATTTAATAAAATAAGGTAAACTGGAATAGAACAACCACTGGAGTGGGAGAGGGAGGAAGGAGGAGGAGCAGTTCAGTTCTGACAGGTTAAATCTGGGATATCTAACTGAAAATGTTGACTAGCCAGCTGAAGGTTAGGGAAGCTATCCAGGTGAGAGATAACATTCTTAGCTTGAAATACATAGGTACAGCTAGAGGCTGAGATGAAATAATAGACGACTATGTATAAATACAGAAGAGGTCTAAACATAGAGGTCTAAGACACTGCCTTATTTTTCAGAAGTTGGGGCAACAAAAAGGAACCAGCAAAAGAAAGTGAAAATAAGCAGTAGTGTCCCAGAAACAAGGGAGGAAAGATTTCAAAGAGAAACTCACTGACCACTTTCAAACGCTCTAGCTGCTACATCCAGTGAGATTAAGACTGAGAACTGACTAGGGAATTTGTTACCAAGGAGGTCACCAGTCAGCAATCGCAACAAGAACTGTTTAGGTAGCAGGGAAGACGGGAAAAAAAGAAAAGAAATTTTGTGCTGCATCCAAGACAGAGAGGGGTGCTGGTGGCCACAAATAACAACTCTTTTGAAGAACAGCAGCTGAAGAAAAACGTGCTGCTGGAGTAACGTTTGTTTTTAAAGATGGGAGATATTTTAGCATATCTACATGCTGATAGGAATAATGCAATACAAATGGAAAACACTAATGAGACAGCTCATTGGCTGGCAGGAGAATGGGATGAATCCTGAGGCAATGCAATGGCCCTGACAAGAAGTGGACAGAACCAAAAGCAAGAGAGGAGGTGATGATCATAGCAAATAGGAAGTGCATGCAGTCTGGGTACAGATGCGGGAGACATGCAAAGTTTTCGCCTGATTGCTTTCATTTTTAATACACAGGAAACAAGGTCATCAGCTGAAAATGAAATTTGAGGAGATGTGTAAAATAGTCATTTGGGCAGCTGGCAGAGGGATCCACTGATACGACGATTAAGGACTGTGAGCAGCACAAAGGACCCTCCTTGGCCAACACAAATGAGAACAAGTCAGCATAGGAATGTCTTCCTTGATTCAAGCCCAGCCGCCAGGTATCAGCTGGACTGGAAGGAGAACTGGATGGGTGGGGGGTGTGGAGGAGGGAGGCTGGTGACTACCAGGTGAGCACATGAAGTGAGAGGCCCTCAACAAGAGCTGGGTCTGCGTGCTCAGTCGCGCCAGGCTCTCCGCAACCTCGGGAACTGTAGCCCACCAGGTTCCTCTGTCCACGGGATTCTCCAGGCAAGAATTCTGGAGTGGGTTGCCAGCCCTCCTCCAGGGAATCTTCCCAGGGATTGAACTCACGCCTCTTGCATTTCCTGCATCGGCAGGTGAATTCTTTGACACCTGGGAAGTCCAAAAGAGAACTGAGGATATACAAAAGCAAAAAATTTTAACAATGGACTATGGATTCAAAGTAGGGTAAATAATCAAGTAAGCATGTAGAAGAAGGGGGCTCAGGGCACTTAAAAAGGGAGCAGCAGCAATGAATCGTAGGACCCAGACACAAAAGTACAGTTCAAGTTGGGGGGTCCTCAACAGAAGGAGCTACAGAGATAGCAGGCTGAAGCCCTGATAGAATGCTTGAAAGTGTGTCCTGTGAAATAATAAAGTACAGGCGGGTCTGGTTAAAATGTAACAGAACCACTTTAAAGACTAAAGCAAAACCTCTCCCCAGGCAAAGTGAGCCTGCAGATGAGGGTAACTAGAAGCCTAAGGGACTGGAGCTGAAGAATGCCACAGGAATCGTAGCTGGAGGTTACCACACATGAAATCCCCAAGAAAACCATTTCCAGCACTCCTCTGGAGCCGGCTTTGAACAAACTGTCCAACTCAGCAGGCACAGCGGCCACGTGAAAACCATACCTGTCCCCCCAGGCCCCTTTCCCCACTGAGCTGGACCCCGACAGGTGATTCCAACAGCATACTAAAGAGGAGCTGGCAAAGTAAAAAAGAGAAGCGGATTCTCAGGACTCTTCCTCCAAAGTAGACCTCTTGCTCTGAAGCAGTTCGGAGCTACGAAAAAAAGTTCTATGGCATGTAAGAGTTTGAATACATTGTTATTCTGAACACATGCCTTCTAATGACAAAAATAAGACTGTGTACATGTTCGTCACTCAGTTATGTCCAACTTTTTGTGAGCCCATCAGGCTCCCCTGTCCATGGAATTCTCCAGGCAAGAATACTGGAGTGAGTAGACAGTCCCTTTTTCCAGGGGGCCTTCCTGATCCAAGGATCAAACCCAGGACTGCCTGCATTGCAGGCAGCTTTTTTACTGTCTGGGCCACTAAGGAAGCCCCTAAAATAAGCTATTACTGACAAATAAGCAGACTTTTTACCACCTAGAACTAGACAAGCTCCCTGGTTTTCCTAAGGGCTGGAGATTCAGGGAAAGAAAATCTCTAGCGAGGCCTTGAAAGTACAGTGAGAGAAAATAAGTTGTTTTTTGCTTACTCTTATCAATGATGGGACTCTTATCAAGTCCCATCCATTGCATCCCTACAAATATCCAAGGGCTCCCACTATTAGATGCTAAATATATCAAAAAAATTCATTTTTGCTTTACTCAGCAAAAAGTAAACACAGATTAAATTAAATGAAACAAAACAATTTTGGTTTAGTACAAGATGCTTACATATATTCAATTCTGAAGATTTAATAAAAAATCTTATTCTTCTCCTTTCTTGAAATTGTTTTGTTATGTTTCTAACTTTCTGAATTACAAGCTTAAATTTAACACATTTAAAATCAATACTTATTTGTTGGGATTTCTCCGGTGATCTAGTGGCTGAGACGACACTCTCTCCCAATGCAGGGGGCCCGAATTTGATCCCTAGTCAAGGAACTAGATCCCACACGCTCCAACTAGGAGGCTGAAGGCTGCAACTAAAGATCCTGCATCTCACACTAAGACTTGATGCACATAAATAAGGAAATAACTTTTAAAAAAGAAATGCTCATTAAAAAATAATCAATACTTATTTAAGAAATTATAACAGACTCAAAAAAAAAAAAAAAGAAGAAAGCAATCTTAGCATGAATTTTTCTGGGTAGGCTTCCAAATGGAAACAGTGCTCAAAATTCAGTCATCCTCAAATACACCTAAATTGAATACGGCATTATCTAACGCTTTCTAGGAAAAAGAGGGAGTTTGTTCTATTACAATCCATTTTGATTAAAATAGATTTGCAGGTATTTTAATGGTGTCATGATAAAGATAACTCATCACCAAATTTGGGGCTTTCAGTTCAAAAACTCCTTTTGGATGAGGTCCCAGAGCTGCTGCTGCTAAGTCACGTCAGTCGTGTCCGACTCTGTGTGACCCCATAGATGGCAGCCCACCAGGCTCCCCCATCCCTGGGATTCTCCAGGCAAGAATACTGGAGTGGGTTGCCATTTCCTTCTCCAATGCATGAAAGAGAAAAGTGAAACTGAAGTCGCTCAGTCTGTCTGACTGTTAGCGACCCCATGGACTGCAGCCTACCAGGCTCCTCCGTCCATTGGATTTTCCAGGCAAGAGTACTGGGGTGGGGTGCCATTGCCTTCCCCGGGTCCCAGAGCAGTTTCAGCTAAATCTTGCCCTGTTCATTACTTGTCAGTATTATAGAAAGTGCAACTATACTTAAGCTTTGAACTGAGGTAGCAGAATGTATAAAGTTAATAATTAACAAGCTAAATTCCAAGTTTTTCCAGGTAGTATGAAAAAAATCAGAATAAAAGCCCTCACCAANTCCCCGGGTCCCAGAGCAGTTTCAGCTAAATCTTGCCCTGTTCATTACTTGTCAGTATTATAGAAAGTGCAACTATACTTAAGCTTTGAACTGAGGTAGCAGAATGTATAAAGTTAATAATTAACAAGCTAAATTCCAAGTTTTTCCAGGTAGTATGAAAAAAATCAGAATAAAAGCCCTCACCAAACTATTGAAGAGAAGCACCATGCTTCACTCAGTTCCTCTCAAGAATGCACACGGAGTCCATAACGTCCCCCTCTGAAAAAGACCTAAAACTTTACTAACAATTAACTTTCAATAAATGTTAAAATATTATTTTCATAAGAACTGAGATTCAGAATACTGAAATAGATGAAAAGCAACTGAGAGAAAAGTCTCATGGAGCCTTAACAAAGTATTTGAGACTCATCCTAAACCAGATGAGAAATTTAAACATGGTATCTTTCCTGATTATTTTCTTTCACAATAGAGACAACTGGGACCTAAAAACACACTAACAACCGATCCTACTGAATAAATGTGAGATCAGGTTAAAGCACTTTACGAATGTTAATTGATAGTCTCTCACAATCTATTCCGACAATATGGGCACAGTTGCAATGTCTTACCAGTGTTTTTTAATAACTTTACTAATTACATCTGATAAAGAACACACCTTCTAAATTATTCTAAAGGATATTACAACAACAAAAAAGACAACTGCCTACAAGTCAAACATATCTTGAGGAAAAAAACATCAACACACTTCAAGTGTTCCAACAATTATGAAGCGGAATGATCCTCAGATTTATTTAGCCTCAAAACATTATAAATTACTCCAAGGTAAGAATAATGGCTTGAAAACACAGTATTTTTTTAAGGTACAACAATAAAAAAACCCAGTCATTATGAGTTCTAATTTACTGGTAAAATTATTTTAACATGTCTCAATGCTGCTGACTGTCAAGAATCCTGATAAAATTCTTACCCCAAATAAAATAGAGTAAGCACTTTTTGTTCAACATATAATGCTTACATTATTCCTACCATTACTATTATCATTTGTCACTAGATTTCTCAACAGACTACAAGGAGTACACATGTGCATTACCAACTCATTCTTTCTGTAAGAACTACATATTTAAAGAAAAACTAACACAACACTCTAACACTAAAGAGATTACATTCCTTATTATTTGTAGGAACCATAAAACTATTAGTAAAGTCTAAAAATCTGAAAATTCTATTTAAATGCACACAAAATCTTCAACAACATATAAGGTGTTAACACATCAAGAATGTCCACCTAAATTCAAAAGTTATCTGTAAAAAAATTAATATACTTTATACTGTAATTATCAAGGTTGACTTTGCAGCACATTAATTTGGACTTCTGAAGAATCCAAATAAAAATAAGTACATTATATGTAAATAAGAAAAAAGCAGACAACACAACCTTTATGTTAAGAATAAATGCAGTACTACCAATCATTCTCTTTTCTAGAATTAATAAATGCAATACTACAAATCATTCTCTTTTGAGCAAGTTTTACCAGTTTTAATACTAGATGGAAAGTTCAAATATGGAACCACAGATCATTACTGAGAGTCCTTCACTTGTCACTACCATCAATGCAATACTACATTTATTTGCAAATACTGACTAAAACGTCAAAATAAAACTTCTGAAAAAGTACTTTATTTAAAAATACTTCTTACAGAAAAGGAATCCACTAGTGCCCCTGGGAGATTTTTAAAAGCGAACATGTTGTACTGCAAAGATTATTTACAGAAAACAGAATCAGAAGTACATTACTATTCTGTAAATACACTGTATCAAAAACATCTAATATGGTAAAGAGAATAGAAATACTAGTTTGTTAAGTCTTCTTCCCTTCATTAAAAAAAATATGGATTTTATTAAATAGGAAAATGTTACCCAGTAATAATCTTAGCCCTATAAAGTTACTTATTAACCTCTAAATAGACTGCTATGAATCTACACTTCCTGCTGTTCACCTGCCGTCTTTTCCAATTTTAAACAGGCACTAAGGATGTAAGATAAACCGTCCTTGCAACATCAATAATGAGGAAAGAATACACTCAGCTTAAGCTTAAGAAAAAGATAATTGTGGGTTTTGTCTGCTCCGAAGAATCAGCACCCAACACAGGTGCCAGCATAAAATAGGTGCTTAATGAATATCTGTAGAGTAAGTGGTGAGGTTTAATTATATTACTGCAACATTAGCTTTCTTCCCTTAAGAGTTCTCCCTTGCTCAAAAAAGCAACTGAAAACCATGTCAGATTCCCTCAAAAGCACATAAACTTCTCTATTCATAATGAAATATAAAGCTGGGTCTCAAAAGAATCAAATATCAATAGAAAACAAGACATTCTTCTTCACCTTCTCTATTCTTTCAAAACAAAATTAGATCAATAATGTTGATTTTTAAGAAATATCAAAATGTCTATCAACTTTCCTCAGAATTTTTTTTAAAAATCACATTTCAAACGTATTCTCTACGCTCCTAATATTGAAAATAACTGATTTTTCAACACTACCTTGGATGAAATAAAAAAACAAGCTTATAAACCAAAATAACGTGTTTGCCAATTTTTTCCTTCATCTGAAGCTAGAGGGTCTGTGCCTAAATTTTTACTAGCTATGAGATCAGCTTTGTCTGACATTTCAAAATTCACTTGCATGCGTTTTACTGATTATCTACTATACGTCAGGCCCTTTAACAAAATGTTAATTTTGTAAACTGAACATCAGCACCAAAATCCCCTTCAAAAATGTGTCACTTAAAATAAGAGCAGCAGCTAAAGAGGACTCCCAATGTTTCCTGTACACCTTAAGTCAGCGTATCGAGGCTCTTTTCACTGTTCATGCGGCATCAGCGAGCCGCTAACTACCACACCCGCTACCAAAAAATCACTAGTAAAGCGGCAAGCGCTGGGTAAAACAACCTGTACGAGTAGGACGAGCTCCTCTTCGGAAGTGGTCATGGCTCTTTTCTCCGCTGCCCAAAGCGAGCCGCGGCGAGACCCGCGGGCGGCTCGTGCCGGACGCCCCGGGCGAGAGTCCGACTCCCAGCCGCGGGCCCCGCCCCGCCGAAACTCTCACCTGGAGGACCCGGGCCCTCTCCACCAGCCCCTTGCACCACCCTCCCGACTTCCAGACCGGCAAAGTTCGGGGGAGGGGGAGCCTTCATTTCCAGTTTACAACAGGGGGGCAGTGAGCTCTCACCCGCCCACCAGTCTTGAATCCGGAACAGAGTCTGGAACCCTCTCCCAGAAGGAATGGAAGAAAAACCAAAGCCAGGGTCCGCAGGAAGACGTCGCCCAGACCTGAAAATGGAGCCGCAGGCTCAGCCCGCAGCGCACGGCGGGCAGGGCCGGGCCGCACTCGCCCCGGAGCCCTAGGTGGTAGGGGTTCGGGGCGTCGGGCCTCCGCCCCAGGGGCCGCGAGGGCGAGGTGGGAGGCCCGGGGCGCGCCCCGGGCCGGAGACGCACTCACCGTAGCCTTTTGTCTCCGCCGCTCGCTCCGGCAGCAGCCGCTCTCGGCGCCGGCTCCGCGGCTGCTGT
>SJYX01014810.1:82358-110451 GCA_006410675.1 Oreotragus oreotragus | reverse complement strand
CCGCGCCGCCGCGCAGCTGCCTCCGGGCTGGCCCCGCCCCCTGCCCCGCCCGCGGGGATGGGCTCTGGCCCGCACCTCCGCGACGCGCCCGGCCCGCGCCCTCCGCGGGCTAAAGCCCCTTCCCGACAAGCAGAGGGCAGAGTCCGGGCTGGAGCCCGCGCGGGAAAGAGCGCGCCGGAAGATGGCGACCGGGGCTGGGTGGGAACGTTCGGGAGCCCCTCCCCACGCTCAAGCCGGCGGCCCGCAGCGGCGGCTCGCGCCCCTTCCTCAGACAGCGCGGAGAGGCGGCGCCTGCACTCGTAGCGCAGACGCTGCCAGGCGGGCGAGGGTCAGCGCTGAGCCGTCTGACTGCCTCTCAGTAGCAGTTGAGAGGCACATGCCCTGAAATCACCAAACCACGCTTAAAAAAAAAAAAAGGAAACTTAAGAATTGTTGCATCCATCATTACCTGTCTTAAGGCCGAGAATATCCACCTGGCATTTGACATGCATATTAGAACTTCCCTGTAGCTCGGGGGATAAAAGAAACTGCCTGCGATGCAGGAGACCAGGGTCGAATCCCTGGGTCGGGAAGATCCAGCGGGGAAGGGAATGGCAATCCACTCCAGTATTCCTGCCTGGAGAACTCCATGGACAGAGAAGCCTGGCGGGCTACTACAGTTCGTGGAGTCGGACGCGACGGAGTGACGAACACACGCACACACTGGATCTGTGAGACTCCCTTATCTGTAATATTTTCTATGTCCTAGAAATCAAACACTTAAGAGTGCTCCTTTCTAGCAGCCAACCCTCCACCAAAATGCCTACAATACTTGGAATATAACGTAGTACGTTTTCCCCATCTTGACTGATATTAGTACATTAGTTTTCTTTCCCCCCTAAATTATAGTCAGTCCTCCCTTGTTCAAAAGGCAACTCAAAACCATGCTGCAGTCCTTCTAGTTAGTTACTGAAGTCACAAACTTTGGTCTTTGGCTCCTCATTCTCTCTTCAGCTCCAAACTGTCAAGAAGGTCTCCTGGTTGTAATAAATCAGACTCAGACCACTTCTCGCTTGCAGCACTTTTATCTTCTCTGGCCTATACTTTGGGGGTTCTCACCTGCATCACTTTTATCTTCTCTGACCTATATTTTGGTGGCCTACTAAATGATCTTCTTGCCCACTGTTACTGCAGTCTATTATCAAACAACAATCAAAAGGACTTCCCTGGTGGTTCAGGGGTTAAAAATCCACCTTCCAATGCAGAGACACAGGGTTTGATCCCTGGTAGGGGAACTAAGGTCCCACGCTCAAATAGGACAGGGGGAACTAAATCTGCCCAGGCAACTACTGAGCTGGTACACAGAGAAGCCCACAAACTGCAATGAAGAGCCCAGGCAGTCAAATTAATTAATTTAAAAACAACAACAACCAAAAAAAGAGAGAGACAAATGGAAAGGAAATGGCAACCCAACCAGTATTCTTGCCTGGAAAAGTCCATGGACAGGAGCCTAGTGGGGCTGCAGTCCATGGGGTTAGGCGACTGAGTAGGCACGCCTGAGGAGGGTGGAGGGATTTGGGTTGGTAAACTGGTAGAACTAAAAAACAACGACCACCACCACCAGCATATCCTCCTACAGGAAAAGTCAGCTGCTGTTTCATCTGGTCACAGTCCTCCACTCCCTCCTTATTTCCTAAACTGTAAAAGCTAAGGTCCTTACAGTGACCTACAAAGCCCTTAGATTTGGCCTTTTGCTTTACTTTCTGACTCCAGTTCCAATCGCCTGTATACTCCAGGACAGGGTCTTTGGCAGAGCTTTCTCTGCAGGTAACATTCTTCCATGGCTCAAATCTTATCTTAAATGATGATGCTTAGCCCGACCACACTATTTAAAACTGTAACCAAGGAATTCTCCTGGTTATCCAGTGGCTAAGAGACCATGCTCTCAATGCAGCAGGTCAGGTTTGATCCCTGGTCAGGAAAGTAGATCCCACATGCCATAACTAAGAGTCTGCATGCCGCAGCTAGAGATCCCACATGCCACAAGTAAAGATCAGGCAAGCCAGAACTAAGACCCAGAGCAGCCAAAATAAAAAAACTGTAACCACCCCAAATCCTTCCAGCTTGCCCCTTCTCTTCCCATGACACTTAAAATCTTACAAAAATCTTTATAATTTATCTATGTATGTTTATTTTTTAATGTCTGTCTTCCCCAACAGAAGATGAGATTTTCGTCTGTTCTGTTCAGCTGATCTATCTCAAGTGCCTAAAGTAAAAAGGGAAAAAAACAAAATTAAAATCTTTTAGGTAATAAAAAGTACAAAGCATCAAAAAATGACCAATTTTATATTTTCCTGTTTATATATCAATTAACCAGAAGACTCCTATCTACATCACAACACAAGCATTTTGATTTTCTGATTACTCTGAATACAGTGATGACTTGACCTTCAATGCAGTTTTTCTAACCACTGAGATCATGGTATCCTATTTCACTGGAGAAGACAAACATAAATTAGAGGAAACTTTCTGGTGTAAAACTTAAAAAGACATATTAATTGTAAAAATGTCCGTATCTTACCATAATGGAAAAGAATATTAAAAAAAGAATGTATATATATATATATATATATATATAACTGAATCACTCTGCTATACAGCAGAGATTGCCACACCATTGTAAATCAACTATACTTCAATTAAAAAATAAAATTTAAAAAAGTCCTATGACAAAAAGAAAACAGGTAATTCCTGAACTTGATATATACATTTATAATCCTTCCTTTGAATTACAAATGTAGTCATCTTGTGTGAAGGCCTTAAGTAATAACATTCCTATCATTTATTCATGATAGAATTCATGTAAACTTATTATGTAAAATTATTTATTTCCAGATATTTCATACTTAGTTTATAACACATCATGTGTGATCAAATATCTTAATACATAATTTCAGTTGCTATAGCTATTCCTATATACCGCTTGCCAGTAGAAGAAAAAGTCAGTTAAGAAGACAATTCCATTCAGCCAAAGGATACATTTTGTATGAAAGTCTGTGCACATGATTATTTGCTCAGTATTATACTTATGGCATAGTCTCTTCACATATATAATTTATCCTTTCTGATTTAAAACTAAGGTTACAGACGATCCCTTATAATTTATATTACTTTTATATAAAATTGAATAAACTGCTTTTATTTGAAAAAACACTGATTATATATTTCATTAATATAAAAATATGGTTTGTAATTACAATAGTACCAAACAATTTTTTCTGAAGTCATTATGATGATGTGTCTGTACTGTTCTATAAATTGTTGATAAATAAAAACTTATCTGAAGAGGACAGAGTAGGGGGCTTCCCTGGTGGCTCAGTGGTAAAGGATCCACCTGCCAATGCAGAAGACACGAGTTTGACCTCTGGTCCGGGAGGATCCCACATGCCTTGGAGCAACTAAGCCCCTGCACAACTACTCATTCTGCGCTCTTGAGCCGGGGAACTCATGAGCCCCCAGGCTGCAACTACTGAAGCCCGCTCCCTCTGGAGCCCGCACTCTGCCACAGGAGAAGCCACTGCAATGAGAACCTTGCTCACTGCAAGGAAGAGTAGCCCCTGCTTGCTGCAACTAGACAAAAGCCTGCACAGCAACGAAGACATGGCACAACCAAAATAAATTTTTAAAAGACACAATAGAAAATAGACTGTTCATAATTCATCCACATACTGCTAAGTCAAATGCAACTGTTACAGTACAAAATAAAATGTTTTGCACGCGTACTAGTCCACAAAAAAGAAAATGATCTCAACAAAACTAACATGGTATATTTGTGCCTTAACCAATGGAAACATTAATACCAAGGACAACAGAAGGCAATCTGTTGGTCTAACAAACTGCTATCACTACTCATGAGCTCACGTAGCTACCACACTGGCCTAATGATGCAATCTCCTAGTTAAGTAAATATTCCTTTAAATTTTTTACAGGAAGTAGATTTTTCCTAGAGGTATACTAGTACTTTTTTTTTTTTTAACTGCTTTCCAAAATTCAGTACCAGCTATTTATCACATATAGGAGAGATGGTGTATAGGCTTAGAGTCTGGAGTTCAAACTCTGATGCATAATTAGCGGGGTGACCTTGACCAAAGTTCTTAACCTTTCTAAACCTGTCTTTTCTTCTCATTTAGTGGGGGGTAGTACTTACCTCCAAGAGTTGTTGCAGGAAATCAATGAGAGAAAAGCAAAATTCTTAGCCCTGGGCCTGGCACATGCTCAGTGCTGGTAAATGCTAGCTATTATCCTCACACAAGCATGTAATTAAGCTCATTGCCCTATATTTGTAATACTGAGAAAATGGTTCATAATAGGCCCCAAATGGGACTGTTTGAGTTCTACATCAAGATAGTATTATATGCAATTACATGAATATTTTTTAAAACTGCACTAACATTTTTTTTTACCACCACCACATGCCAGGCACAGTCCTAGGCAACAAGGGAAGCTAGAAGAAATAAGGCCCAGACCTGGAATAGCTTAACAGTTAACTGAAAGGAGACATAGCACTACCAAATAACTACTTTCAAAATAGTATGGCCATATTTCCTTGTTGGTCAGTGTACTTCTCGACCTGGCTTAAAAGTTATTTGTGCTCACTCTCATTCTCAATACGTTCAGGTTTGAATGACAAGTATGTATAAATTGCTTGGGGTACAGAGAAGGAACCATAAGTTTCATGTAAAGCTAAAGAGGCTTTAGGTCCTTGAAATGAACATCTAACTTGGCGAAGTGGATCAAAGGAGGGAGAAAAGACAGAGGGAAGATTTCATTTGTACTGTTCTGAGTCAAAACTTTTCCATACTTGTTAACAAACTTAGGAAATCCCTTTGACCAATGTTATATGACTTAGCTTGAGGATCTCGTATTTTTTTCCTGAAGATATATCATGGACACTCCAAAACACAAACTACACAACTGGTATTCATTTTTTTACACAACAAATATCTATCGAACATCTACTAAGTATATGTGATCTGTCTTTGGTGTGATAGAGGATACCAAGAAGATTTACAAGACAGAGTCAAGCAATATAAAATCTAGTTGTCAACACCACATTCCCTAGCTAATTCGTCAACAAGATAATGGGATACAGCACACAAAGCGTGGTTTGGGAAGACTGAGGAAAATCACAAAGCACACGGAACTTACTGAGAAAGGAGAATATGCCTCAGAGGAGGACCACAGGCCAAGCCCTTCTGTGAGTGGAGCAACCAGGTGGGAGAGGAACCTAAGTCAGACTCCCGCTTTACACTCTTACCCAGCGCTGACTCTTGCTGCTCATCAGACCACAAATGTCCGTTGCGTGCCTGCTGTTTGCCAGGTAGCATACCAAATGCAGTGGGAAAACTCAGTATAAAGCATGGTCTTTGTCCTTAATGAAATGTCACACAGTAACATTTGAATAATTAGATAGCGTAGTGGCTGAGGGGATCACTGCGGTCTGCATCGGTTTCTTAGAGGGAGAGGAATTTGAGGTGGTCTCTGGGAAGAAGAAAGGCTAGGTCTGTGTTTTCTAAACTGTGGATCGTACACCTCTGGTGGTGTGGGAGATGACTTTAGGTAGCACACTGAAGCGGGGTGGGGGTGAAAGGAAGACAGGAAGTAGCCTGGGATACATGCAGCTCACAGAGCTTCAATACGCAGCCTGTAATATAATTACACTGTAGCTCCTGAGCTTAAAACACAACAAAAACAAATAGAAAGAGAGCTAGGAATTGAAATAGAAATGCCTTTTGGGGACAACCAGAGAGGAGGAATGGAACCTTTTGAGAATCACTCTGCTATGTCAGGTGAGAGACCACAAATGATGAAGAATTTCTTTTTTTTGTTTCTCTTTTATAGATAACTCTTATATATGGCAGGTAATTCAGACTTTCCACATGTGATAGCAATCAAAGTTTCTTTTATATGTTTGTTAAGGTTAAAATAAGAATCAGCTAAAAGAAATCTCTCAAGTCAACAACAGAGGCAATAAAGAGAAAGGGCATGTGGCACTTTAGGGAATACAAAGCTTGGCGAGCCAAGGTTCCGTAACTGGCACGTTAAAGGTGTGTTCCCAGGGAGAGCTGGAGCCATATTGAATCTTGAGCTGAGTACTGGCACACAAGCATGGGGAAAGCAAGAGTTCAAAATTCGGGTAACCTAGAGGGGGTGACGTCTGCTACAGGCCGGGGGAGTGCTCCTTCTCCACCTGGAGGAAGCTCCTTGGCCCAGAGGAACTAGCAGAACTGGCCCCCGGAACCTGCTGGGAAGCCATTCAGCAGACACCGGGGGGACTCCCATCTCTGTGTTTTATCAGGGCTCCAGCAAGATGGGACATGGAGGCGCCACATAACTAAAGTGCCAGCACACTGCTGCCCTTAAAACAGGCAGGACAGACATGTCACACCTGCCCCTAGCACAGAGAACTACGTGTGTTTTCATAAAGAAAGGTTGTGATGAGTAAAATTTGGCAGTCTGGTTGAAAGAAACAGAAGGTGGCTGAGTCAGGAACTTTCACATCCCATCCTCCACTTCTCCTCCAGTGAGTCCTACTGCATAATAGTGTTTCAGCTCTTGCTTCTGGCCCTGTGGTTAGCTAAGCATCTGGGAGGACTCGCACTGCTTGCTTTCTGTCATTACCTCTGCAGTAGGGTCCATGCGCTGTATATCCCCGGGATTGTAGTAGGCAGGCAGTTGGCTGAAAACACATCATCCACTCCACCCTCAATATCCCATTCCCTAAATATGGGAACCTGTAAGCAGAATGAGATATCATTCCCACAATTATGTTATGTCACACCTTATACGTGGATGCTCAGTGATGTCTGACTCTCAGTGACCCACCCCATGGACTGTGTAGCCTTCCAGGCTCTTGTGTCCATGGAATTTTCCAGGCAAGAATACTAGAGTGGGTTGCCGTTTCCTTCTTCAGGGGATCTTCTCAACCCAGGGATTAAACCTGTGTCGATTGCATCTCCGGCACTGGCAGGCGGATTCCTTACCACTGCACTACCCGGGAGTTACGTCATAGTTGACCTTAAAGTAAGACAGTCCGAGTGGCCCTGATCCCATTACCTGAGCCCTTAAAAGTAAAGAATTTTCTATGGCTGGTTGCAGAAAAAGAAGCCAGAGAGATTTAAAGCACGGAACAGATTCGATTTGCCATTGCTGGCATGAAGATAGGGAATGGGGCACATGAAAAGGAATACAGAAGGCTTCTAGAAGCAGAGTGTGGCCCCTGGCTGGTGGCCAGCAAAGAAACAGGGACCTAAGTCCTGTACCCATAAGAAACTCAGTTCTGTCAACAACAAAAATGTGCTTTGAAACAGATTTCCCCCCTCAAATCTCCAGATGAGAACTCTGACTGGCAGGCACCTTGACTTCAGCTGTGTGATACTGTGAGCAGAAAATTCAGCAACCCCATACCATGCTGGACTTCTGACCTACAGATAATATGAGCTGATAAATGGGTGTTGTTTTAAGCCACCAATGGTAATTTGTTACACAGCAATAGAAAACTAACATGATGCCTGTCACTGAATTAACCCTTCTCTAGACAGGCTCCAGCCTCAAGACTCTAGGAACTGCCACTCATCAATCCACAGACAAATGGATCAATTCTCAGGCATTAGTAAATAAGCCTGTGTCACTTATAAATATACGAGAAGGAGAATTAAGGGAAAAGATTGGAATTCCTGATAACTTGGCTTGGGAGGGACTTAGTATATACTATTTTCACTTGGGTAAAAAAGGAATATGACCTCATTTTGAAATAACTGGATGGTGAGACTTTACCAGTTTGGGGTGCTATTAGAATTTCAGGTAGCATAAGAGAAAAAGACAGAGGAAAGGTGGTGTTCTCCAGTAAAAAGAGAATGATCTCCGGGGACAAGAGGATATGAGTATGCTTTGCAGAATGGTAGCTGTCTGATCATGGACTTACTGGAAATGTTCTTAACCTCTTCAAATGCAAGACTATTTATCTTAAAGTATAGAAGATAACTATCTGATAAGATTGGGGAGAATTAAATAAAATAACTCATGTAAAACCTCAGTGCCTGTGGCACAGTAGACTATCAATAGTTTATCTCCATTGTTTTTTAGTCACTAAGTCACATCTGACTCTTTTGCAATTCCATGGACTGTAGCCCGCCAGGCTCCTCCAGGCAAGAACACCGGAGTGGGTTGCCATTTCCTTCTTCAGGGGATCTTCCTGACCCAGGCATGAAACCTGTGTCTCCTGCATTGGCAGGTGGATTTTTTTTCACCACTGGCCACCGTTTTCATAGTGTCTTTTGCTATGTTTCTAGTTATAATGCTACCCTACCGAAATATAATGCATGCCACACTTTACTTTAAAATTTTCTAGTAGTCACATGAAGAAAAAAGTAAAAATATGAAACTAACACCACATCTCAATTCAGTACAGCCGTGTTTCAAGTATTCAATAGCAACGTGTAGCCAGTGGCTATAGTACTGGACGGCTCAGTACTAGATCTCTAAATAAATATTTCACTTAGTTCTCTTCTACTCTTTGGAATAATCTAAAGTAAACATAAATAGGTGACTGACAGGTAATTACAGAGGTATGAGAACATATATGCACACACATTATACTCTGGCACATACCAAACCCAGATGATTTGGGTTTTGTCATTGTTGTTTTACCATCAGTTCTTAGCTGCAGTGAGTCATATTTCAATCAGGGGAGCAGCGTATCAGTGGTACATGGGTTTCTAATTTTAAATTCCAAAACATACCACAAATCAGAGCTACATAGTCAAAGTAATACTGGGCAACCATGAGAGCTGGGTTAAAACAAAAACCTAGCTCACATAAAAGAATACTTGTTGATTTTCAAAGTAACTGTAATAAAAGATTATATATTTATTTACTTTGCTTTTTCTCTGAAGGCCATGGTATAGACTTTTGGATTCTACAGAAGTTTTTTTTTTTTTCCTTTCTAAGTCATTATCCCCATTATGTGAGAATGAGGACTAAAGCAAATCAGAACTATAGAAAACAGTAGGCATTGCACAGCAACCATGGAAGGACTTGCAAAAACTCTGTGACACTTCTACGAGGATCTTCAGATGATCCAGACAGTGACCTTGCTCCTAGAGCAGATACACAGAAAAAAATAGGACATAGCCAAACACATATAATGCAAGGTATAACACGGAAAGAAAATGAGAGATTCCCAAAAAACACACCACAAGTACTGGTAAAAACAGAATCCTTCTCGGTGGGGATTAGGGAAGGTTTCCTAGCAAAGTATTCCTTGTGAGCAGTTTTAAAGAATGGTCTTTAAAGGATGGTTAATAGGGCTCAATTCACCAGATACTTGTTGCAAACCTACTGTGTGGCAGGCACCATTGTAGGCAGGGAGGATCTACTGATGCGAGTCTGCGTTTAAGCTGGATGGGAGTGAAGAATGGTGCAGGACAAGTAAAACCAGCAATAGAGCACTGCTCTGGATTCCAATCACTTTCTCCATCTCACATTGCCTCTGACGTCCCTCGGCCTCTGAAGCCTTTCAAGGCTCTGCCTCTGGAACCTACAAACAACTTCTTATCTCTTCTCTGTTTCTGACCTTTCATCTAGAATAAGATGTGGGATTCCAGAATAAGAGGTATTGCATTCTCTGACCCCTCACCATGCAGTCACACAGACTCTGCTCACCCCCAGCTCCGGCTCTAGCTCTAGTCAGGAAGCTACAGAAGCAAGAAGCTGCCACCACAGCTTCCGGCTCCAGCATTACCCTGGTGTGAAGAGGAAGTTGGGCACAGTTTGCTAAGTATTATCACAGACATAGTTCTAGTGGAGGACATTTGACTCAGCCTGTGATGATATGAAAGGGATTCCGAAACGAGCAGATGCTTGAGAAGAACTGATCATGAATGAAAGGAAGGGTGAAAAAAAAATTTTTTTTTTTTGGCATAGAAAAACAACCTGATTGAAATCAGGGTGAGATGAGGTTATGATGCCCTTAGGGAACCAGAGAATGAGAGCAGTTCAGAGAAGGGTTACTGTGGGCACAGAGAGGAAATGATTCTGGACCTACTGAAAGAGGCTAGAGCATGTGAAAGAGTTTGGATTTATTCAGAAGATGATAAAAAGTAGAGCAGAAAGACAAAATGTACCAAAAATGCTGCTTTAAAAGAATAAAGTTTACATATACAGACATATCATCAGTGTATCATATATAACCTTTGAACTTCAAAATATCCTTCTTTTGATAACTTACTTGACAAGCTGCATGTAGCATTTACTCATAAAGGGCAGTATGTGAAAACCTGAAATGGAATTATAGTACCGACATGATTATTTCATGTTTATCTGTTTTGCTTTTTAAAAAGCGTGTGAGGGTTGATTTCTTCCTAATTTCCCATTAATCTGAACAGTTTTTATTATTAACTAAAGTTTGCCTCCTTATGAACAATAATTATACATACCTGAAATTCAGGGGTCAACGTTAATTCCATGAGTTACTTTGCTATTCATGTATTGTCTCCTAGACATTTTTTTTCTTTTTCATTTTTCTCTTCTATCATGGTATAAATTGCATACTTTATTAAAAATAGGTTAAATACAAATAGAAAAAAAAATATGAGACTCTCTGAAAAGAGAATGGTATCTTAGAAAGAAAATTAACTTATTTGGGGGTGGGTGATATTAACATCTTAGCCATTTGACAAATTCATGGGAATTTCCTCAATTGGGGAAAATGAAAGTTTGTTTTCTTTTTTAAAATAATTATCCTTAATAAAAAGAATGATTTCCATAGTGATATCCTGGTTTAGAAAAGTGAAAGAGACTCAAAGATGTTAATTACATCTTCCTGCTCCAGACAAGATCTGCCCAACATAGTCTTTTGCTCATCAAAAATTACTCGGTTCTACTTTTATATTCCATTAACTGATACATTTTAAATCAATAAGAAAGAGATACAAAATATTAAAAGTCACTGTTAAGAATTCTGATAAGCAGCTATGTTTATTCATTATTTTTCTCTTTGTTTTATGCATCTCGAAATAGTCTTTAAAAGTGCATTTCTAAAATTAACAACAAAAAAAATTAACAGAGCTTTTTTTTTTTAAGGTCTACAGAAAAACTGACTGAAAAGTACAGAGTTCCCATGTAGTTCTCATCCTCCACCCCAGCTTCCCCTGTTATTAACACCTTAGGTTCTACTTTTATATTCCATTAACTGATACATTTTAAATCAATAAGAAAGAGATACAAAATATTAAAAGTCACTGTTAAGAATTCTGATAAGCAGCTATGTTTATTCATTATTTTTCTCTTTGTTTTATGCATCTCAAAATAGTCTTTAAAAGTGCATTTCTAAAATTAACAACAAAAAAAATTAACAGAGCTTTTTTTTTTTTAAGGTCTACAGAAAAACTGACTGAAAAGTACAGAGTTCCCATGTAGTTCTCATCCTCCACCCCAGCTTCCCCTGTTATTAACACCTTGCATAAGCGTGGTGTAATTGTTACGAATGATATTTTTCTCAACAAAGTTTTAAATTTTTCTCTAAGAGTTCTTGGATATCTTCTGTTAGTTTTACTCCTTAGGTCTTCCCTGGTGGCTCAACAGTAAAGAATCTGCCTGCAATGCAGGAGATGAGGCTTTCATCCCTGAGGTCGGAAAGATCCCCTGGAGTAGGAAATGGCAATCCATTCCAGTATTCTTGCCTGGAAAATTTCAAGGACAGAGGAGTCTGGTGGGCAACACTCCACCGGGTAGCAAAGAGTCGGCCACAACTGAGTGCATGTGCACACACACACACTTGATATTCTCCAATATTACCATTAGAAGTTACTTTTCTTTATGTTTCTAGTTGTTTGCTACTAGTGGTATATAGGAATGCAACTCATTTTTACATAAAACATCTTGTTAATTTTAGAATATTTTTAGGTTGTCTATGTAAACAATCATATCAATGGCATATCAACTGACCACTTAATTTATTCCTTGCCAATTCTTATGCCTCCACACTGCTTAGGACTACCAGTCTAAGGTTTGGCAGAAAAAGACATTTTTTTCTATACCTGTTTTTAAAGGGAATGTTTCTAATATTTTTCCACTTGGACTGATGCTTGCTTTAGATCATCTGCTGCTGCTGCTGCTAAGTCGCTTCAGTTGTGTCCAACTCTGTGCAACCCCACAGACGGCAGCCAACCAGGTTCCCCCGTCCCTGGGATTCTCCAGGCAAGAATGGGTTGCCATTTCCTTCTCCAATGCATGAAAGTGAAAAGTGAAAGTCAAGTTGCTCAGTCGTGTCCGACTCTTCGTGACCCCATGGACTGCAGCCTGCCAGGCTCCTCCGCCCATGGGATTTTCCAGGCAAGAGTACTGGAGTGGGGTGCCATTGCCTTCTGTTATATCATCTATAGCACTCTTAATCAAGTTAAGGAAGATAAGAAAGTAGACCCAACATATATATAATTGGCATCCTCAAAGATTAAAAACTTTTCCCCCACAAATGACCATCCTAAGTTTTTAAAGACACAAATCAAGACAACTTTTTCTCCAAATAAAAGGTATTTTGACTGTTATGGATCAAATAATATGAGGCATATTCCCAGCAAAAAAGTTACTGAGAATCAAAGATAAAGAAAGAAAACCTTAGTTTGCCAGATAAAAGTTTAAGGTACAATAACAGTCTCAGATTTCTCCATAGCCCTGATTAAAGTCAGTAAAATAATGTCCTCAAGAACTCAAAGTCCTTATGGAAAGAAAGTGTGACTCAAGAATTTTATGCCCAGTAAACTGCTTTTCAGGTATAAAAGCAAGAGAAGTACAACTGCTTTTAAACTGCCTTTTTAGTTGGGACAGGAAGGAAAAAGGTAAAGACTCAAGTAATATGTTTAAGAACATTCATCTGACATTGGGAATTTTAAAAATGTGTCCATGTGATGCTAATAGGTAGCTAGATTTAGGAACCACTATGAACTATGGGAATAATGTTATTTACTCTTCTTTTCAAGCCTCAATTGTACATGGTGAGTATATCAAACTCTATTGATTTCTACCAGTCTCCGGGCAGTTGAACAAGGAGATACCAATGTGTAACAATCCATAAGTAAAATCTTGTATGAGAAAACTAAGTATTTTTTCCTCCTCTGTATGAGATATTATTTTAGTATACAATCTTGGCAAGAACATGCTGTTCTTGATTATGAATGTGGACAATTTTATAGAAGTCACCAATAGGAGTTACAATGAGTAAATCCAAGCAGTATGCCCTGTATCTGGAACATCCATATCAATCATGGAGACTGATTGTAAAAAAAACAACAAAGAAACAGTGAGCATAGACAGGACCAAATATCAAATAAATTAGAAAACAAACAAAAACACTGTAATCATCTGTAAGCCCTGGTATCCAGCAAATTTCAAATTTAAGAATGTTTTTGAGGTCTCCTCTTGGGAGAAGAAGAGTTGAGGACTAACTTAATCCTTGTCCGTCCTTTCCTATTCCCATAATTTTCTTACTCTGTTCTGGGTCTTCCCATCAGCTTATTTGCTTGTCTGTGGATGTGCTCTACAGAAGCAACAAAATCCATTCCAGCTATTTGTATCAACCTACTCGGCTGGCTCAAGTTGGAGTCATCAGTAGTCTAGTTTTTTTCTTTCTTTCTCTTTTTTTGTGTATTACAGGAATAACTTTGATTGTCCCTTATGAAGTCATGATGTACTTCTTAGCGAACAGGGCCCGGACTTTTTATCATTAAGCAGTGTATCTCTAGCTCTAGTAGTACTTTTTGTTTTAAAGCCTGATATTAAAGCTACATCAGCTTTCATTTGGTTAGTACTTGTATGGTCTAACTTTTGCCATTCTTTTGCTTTCAACTTTAAGATCTCTGTTCAGAATAATGGGAGTTTATTGAATGCTAATTTAATAGCTATTTGGATCAGTACATAAAATCTATCATTTCATTGTTTGCTGACTTCTGTTGTTGTAGGGATCTAACTGTGGCTCCTTTAAAGGCTAAACACTGCAGGTGTAAACTTGGGCAGCAGACAATTCAGAACAACCATTCATAGATAAAAAATGTACTTTCTTATGGGCTGAAGTTATAATAAGCCTGCTGAGCTAAACCAGAAAAACAAATATGGTAGAAATGACTAAGTTGTGAGGTCAGAATTGGTTACATAATTTGTGCAGCCCTCTGCAAAATGAAAATGCATGCCTTTTTGTTAAAAAACTAAGAATATCAAGACAGTGACAGCAGAACATTAAACCAAGTTTAGGATCCTTCTGAACACGGGGCCTATGTGACTGCACAGGATGCATACCACGAGATTGGCCCTGAGTGAGACTGACACTGCTTGCTGAGCTGATCTATTCCCCTTCTGTACAAATGGAGCCCTTTGTTCCATTAGGAACTGAGTGAAATTCAAAGAAGAAAGCTGATACTAAAAATTGTGTCATAAAACGCTTTGGAAAGCAATTGATAACCTTCTTGTAAACATACATGGACTTCTCTAGAAAGAATACACAAATGAATTCTCAGCTACTGACTTCAGAAGACAACTTGTACTAATTACAATAAATAAGCAGAAATGTTAAAGAGGTGAAAAGATTAATTTACTACAACTATTATCACTTAGTAGAAGGTGGAAGGAAAAAATATCTTGGAATTCAATTATTTTTTTTTAAACATTTTCCAATAACTACTACCCATTCTTTGGATTTCACTGTGGAAATAATAACTACAGTCCATGCGGTCGCAAAAGAGTTGGACATGACTTAGCAGCAACACAACCACCACCACCACACATATATGTAAATATCTAAATGTATGTATCAGATATTATTGTGATAAGAAAAACAAGCAGTTAAAAGGAGCAAGAAGCAAAGAAGGATTAAAGGGGTGATAGTCAAGGTAGGTTTTACTGAGAAGGTTTTACTGACATTTGAGGAAATGCGTGAAGTAGATGTAGGTACTATGAGAATTTTGAGTACGTTTGTGAATATGAAGAGAATGAAAGAAAAGAGATAAATCATGAAAGATGGTCTGTGAGGGGGTAAGGGCGTGGAACAAGGGACATATAGATTAAGGATCTGGCCCTGTAAAGAGAAAGACAATTCATTTTGTGAGATCAGAGAAATTGACCTAAAAATGAATTCAGAATTAAAAGGGGGAATTGTAAATTTTTGACTTTCATACAGAGTTAAGGTGATATTGGCAACCTTAATCCTATGTGACCTAAGACAAAGGCCAAGGAAAGAAGGATGATATTAGTAGAGAAAAGAAAATGCATTAGGTAATAATATAAGAATATATAATTTGAGAGCTGAAGTTAGAATAAGGAAAGGAAAAAAGGAAAAAATGAGCTTATTTAGAATAATAAGGCAAAGACAGGTATTTAATGAGTTATTAGTACCACAGCTTATAAAAGAAGCATCATGTACAATCAGACCATAATTTTATAATCTTAAGAAAAACATCTGGGGGAGGAAAGGACTGGGAGTCTGGGATTAGCAGATGCAAATGAGATCCTAATGTATAGCACAGGAAACTAAGATAAACCATAATGGGAAAGAATATGAAAAAGAATATATATATGTATATATAAAACTGAATCATTTTGCTATTTATCAGAAATCAACACAACATTGTAAATCAACTGTTTTTCAATAAAATTAAGTCAAAAAAGGAAAAGCATAAAATATATGAAGGAAATTCAGGGGGTAGGAATTATCTAGCATGCAATAGAAATTTATTTATTGTTGATAAACACTGGTGTGGATTCCATGGTCCCTGGCAGGGAAGGCAAAAATTACAGCCATTATGGCATGTATTATTCATTTTATGCTATAAGAATACATATAAATACATATAAATACGACTGAGCGACTGAACTGACTAGACGGATTGGTCATAACTTTTCTTCCAAGGAGTAAGCGTCTTTTAATTTCATGGCTGCAGTCACTATGTGCAGTGATTTTTGGAGCCCTCAAAAGAAAATCTGACACTGTTTTCCACTGTTTCCCCATCTATTTCCCATGAAGTGATGAGACCGGATGCCATGATCTTCATTTTCTGAATGTTGAGCTTTAAGCCAACTTTTTCGCTCTCCTCTTTCACTTTCATCAAGAGACTTTTGAGTTCCTCTTTGCTTTCTACCATAAGGTTGGTGTCATCTGCATATCTGAGGTTATTGATATTTCTCCCGGCAATCTTGATTCCAGGTTGTGTTTCTTCCAGTCCAGCGTTTCTCATGATGTACTCTGCATATAAGTTAAATAAGCAGGGTGACAATATACAGCCTTGACGTACTCCTTTTTCTATTTGGAATCAGTCTGTTGTTCCATGTCCAGTTCTAACTGTTGCTTCCTGACCTGCATACAGATTTTTCAAGAGGCAGGTCAGGTGGTCTGGTATTCCCATCTCTTTCAGAATTGTCCACAGTTTATTGTGAACCACACAGTCAAAGACTTTGGCATAGTCAATAAAGCAGAAACAGATGTTTTTCTGGAACTCTCTTGCTTTTTCCATGATCCAGCGGATGTTGGCAATTTGATCTCTAGTTCCTCTGCCTTTTCCAAAACCAGCTTGAACATCAGGAAGTTCACGGTTCACATACTGCTGAAGCCTGGCCTGGAGAATTTTGAGCATTACTTTACTAGCATGTGAGATGACTAGATAAACCTATTTGAAAGTTTATATGGAAAATAAGCCAAAAGAGTTGTGAAAATTATGCAGTAGAAAAACAGTGTGGGAACTCACTGTACAAGACATTCAAATATTATCATAGAGATAACAGAATAATGTGACACAGACAAGTCAACGGAGCAGATTAGAAAGCGCAGAAACTGTTGTATCATATGCTGGATTTCAGTATATGACAAAGGTAGCACTTTAAGTCTTGTGGAAAAGTGAGATTAAACAATTAGTGTGCAAGAATAACTGTTAGCTATCGGGGAAAAATAAATTTAATCTCTATCTACCTGAAACTCCACAGCAAAATAAAACTTATGTTGATCAAAGATTTCCATGTTAAAAAACAATAAACTATGAAACTACTGTAAGAGGGACCCACCTGCAGTCTAGTGGTTAAGACTTCACGCTTCCACCACAGGCAGTACAGCTTCAACCCCTGGTCAGGGAAGTAAGAGCCCACGTGCCTTGCAGTGCGACCAAAATGTAAAAAAGTCTTTAAGAAAATATGAGAGAATACCTATTAAAAACTGTGAAGTGGAGAAGACATTTTTAACTGACAAAAAAAAAAAAAAAAAAACCCAGAAACTGAAAGAAACTGATTAAAAAAAAAAATAAAGAGACAGGTGACAAACAGGAAAAAATACTTGCAATTCATATAAACAAAAGANAACATTTTTAACTGAAAAAAAAAAAAAAAAACCCAGAAACTGAAAGAAACTGATTAAAAAAATACATAAAGAGACAGGTGACAAACAGGAAAAAATACTTGCAATTCATATAAACAAAAGAAAACCCAACAGTCCTATAGAAAAATGGGCAGTGGCCACAGGCGTGAACTGACAGCTCACAGAGAAGGAAATTCCAAAGGTTGTCAACATATGTAAACATACAAAAAACTTTTAAATTATTTATTATTTGGCTGCATCTGGTCTTAGCTGCAGCAGGCGGCATCTTTAGTTGCAGCCGGCGGGATCTAGTTCCCTGACCAGGGATGGAACCAAGGCGTCCTGCGTTGGCAGTGTGGAGTCTTAACCACTGAACCAGGGAAGTTCCCAAAAAGACTTCTGACTTGAGTTCTAATAAAAGAAATGCAACTTGAAACTTATATGATGGATTGTTTGCCTATTTAATTCGTAAACAACAAGAGTTTCTAACACATTGTTAACAAGGGAATAGGTAAATATTTTTTAAGTTTTCATTCATTCATTCCTTCATTTCTGCTTAAAATGTACTTGATAAAATGAAAGTAACTTGATGGGGAAATATTAATTGCTGCTTCAGATAGAATCCATAATTTCATTTTCTTACAAGAGAAGTATACTTCTTATACATGAAATAGTCCAGTGCAGGATTTCCTAGTGAGGGGAGAAAGGGAGGTATAGGAGTGGAGGTCTGATCATTCATGAAGTCACTCAGGGACCTAAGTTGATAGTAATTCTGTTTCTTCAAAAAGTGGCTTTCCAAATTGCCTGGAGCAGTGACACCCAGCCAAAGAAAGCAGAAAGAACATGGAGAAGACTGCATGGGAAATGTCTTAGCTAGCTTGGTTTGCTCTAACAAAATACTATATATTGGGTGACTCTGGAATCAAAATTTTTCTTCTCATAGCTCCAGAAGCTGCGAAGTCTGAGATCAAGAAGATGCCCACATGGCTGGGTTCTGATAAGGCCCTCTTCTGGATTCCAAATGGCTCACCTCTGGTATGGCAGAAAAAGAGGGAGCTGCTTCTCAGGGCTCTTGTAAGGGCGTAATCTTGTTTACGAGTGCTCCATCCTCATGATCCAGTCCCCTCCCCAAACCCCATCTCAATTACCACTGCACTGAGATTAGGCTTTCAACTTAACAAATCTTGAGTGTTTGCAAACATTCAGTTCACAGTAGGACATTTTAATGGGGCACTGATAGGAGGATAATTAAATGCTTTTGGAGAAGAATTTATTGAACTCAGAAAACACATGCCTGTCGATGCATGCCCTTAGAGGAATTTATACTACAGAAATATCATAGAATTTATACTATATTTACACATATGCAAAACAAAGTCTACACAAATATACTCACTACAAAATTGTTTTCAGTAGCAAAAAACATTAAACAACCTAAATATCCAAAGTAGGGTGACTGGCTCAATATACTACGATACATGTATCTAATGGCTATTATAAGAATTACAAAGCCATTATACTATATTTATATAATTAGTATAAAATATATACATTTATATTATAAATAATAATTATATAAATAACTACAAGGAATGAGGGATCTGTATATGTACTGGTGTGAAATAATTTCAAAGAAATCTTTTTAGATAAAAAACAACATGCAGAACAGTGAGGGTAATATGCTATCATTTACATCAGAAAGAAAAATGTATATTGTAAAGTAAAAAAAAAAAAAAAGAAAAATGTGCACACACCTTATACGCTTGTATATGCATGTATTGCTTCTGGATAGATATACAAGAAACTGATACTACTAACTGCCTCTGGGGAGGGGTCCTAGAAGGCGAGGGGCAGAGGTGAGAATAAACTTTTCACTGTATAGCTTTTCGTAGCTTTAAAAAAAAATGTTTTTGGACTTCCCTGGTGGTCCAGTGGTTAAGAAGTCACCTGCCAGTACAGGGGACATGGGCTCCTTCCTGGTCCAGGGTCACAGCCTATGTGCCACAACTACTGAGCCTTCCCAGGAGCTGTAGCTACTGAAGCCCATGTGTCCAAGAGCCCATGCTCCTTAATGAGAGAGCAGCCCCCTGCGCAGCACAACTAGAGAAAGCCTGCATGCAGCAACAGAAGACCCAGCACAGCCAACAATCAACCAAAAAATTTTCATTACGTACAGCCTAGTCAAAACAAAATACGTAAAAATATACCAAAATACCAGACAATAATAACATGAGATGGTGGGAGTTAAGCAGAAATGCAGTTATGAGAAAGAACCAAGAGAATAGATACCTTTTTAAAACTGAAATAATTTAAACACATGTATGCAGGATAAAATTCTAAGGCAATTGCTAAGAACAGATATAAAATGTACAACTTTAAAGTAGAAAATGAGTGAAAAAAAGTTAATTACTTCAGCAGAAGGCAAAAAGGAAGAACCAAATAAAAGGGACAGAATAGGATTGGTAGTAATAAAGTCAAATATATCAGAAATCAAAATGAGTGTGAGCTGATGGAAAGTCACAAGCAGAAGACAAGGTAACTTCACATAGGCTTTTTTTGATTGAGGAGGCTGCCAATCACCAAAGATGTAGGAAAAGTCACATTAAGATCATTTGGTGAAGTTGATCAGTCGTGTCGTGTCCGACTCTTTGCAACCCCATGGACTGTAACCTACTAGGCTTCTCCGTCCATGGGATTCTCCAGGCAAGAATACTGGAGTAGATTGCCATTTCCTTCTCCAGGGGATCTTCCCAACCCAGGGATCGAACCCAGGTCTCCCGCATTGGAGGCAGACGCTCTAACCTCTGAGCCACCAGGGNTATATTATAAATAATAATTATATAAATAACTACAAGGAATGAGGGATCTGTATATGTACTGGTGTGAAATAATTTCAAAGAAATCTTTTTAGATAAAAAACAACATGCAGAACAGTGAGGGTAATATGCTATCATTTACATCAGAAAGAAAAATGTATATTGTAAAGTAAAAAAAAAAAAAAAGAAAAATGTGCACACACCTTATACGCTTGTATATGCATGTATTGCTTCTGGATAGATATACAAGAAACTGATACTACTAACTGCCTCTGGGGAGGGGTCCTAGAAGGCAAGGGGCAGAGGTGAGAATAAACTTTTCACTGTATAGCTTTTCGTAGCTTTAAAAAAAAATGTTTTTGGACTTCCCTGGTGGTCCAGTGGTTAAGAAGTCACCTGCCAGTACAGGGGACATGGGCTCCTTCCTGGTCCAGGGTCACAGCCTATGTGCCACAACTACTGAGCCTTCCCAGGAGCTGTAGCTACTGAAGCCCATGTGTCCAAGAGCCCATGCTCCTTAATGAGAGAGTAGCCCCCTGCGCAGCACAACTAGGGAAAGCCTGCATGCAGCAACAGAAGACCCAGCACAGCCAACAATCAACCAAAAAATTTTCATTACGTACAGCCTAGTCAAAACAAAATACGTAAAAATATACCAAAATACCAGACAATAATAACATGAGATGGTGGGAGTTAAGCAGAAATGCAGTTATGAGAAAGAACCAAGAGAATAGATACCTTTTTAAAACTGAAATAATTTAAACACATGTATGCAGGATAAAATTCTAAGGCAATTGCTAAGAACAGATATAAAATGTACAACTTTAAAGTAGAAAATGAGTGAAAAAAAGTTAATTACTTCAGCAGAAGGCAAAAAGGAAGAACCAAATAAAAGGGACAGAATAGGATTGGTAGTAATAAAGTCAAATATATCAGAAATCAAAATGAGTGTGAGCTGATGGAAAGTCACAAGCAGAAGACAAGGTAACTTCACATAGGCTTTTTTTGATTGAGGAGGCTGCCAATCACCAAAGATGTAGGAAAAGTCACATTAAGATCATTTGGTGAAGTTGATCAGTCGTGTCGTGTCCGACTCTTTGCAACCCCATGGACTGTAACCTACTAGGCTTCTCCGTCCATGGGATTCTCCAGGCAAGAATACTGGAGTAGATTGCCATTTCCTTCTCCAGGGGATCTTCCCAACCCAGGGATCGAACCCAGGTCTCCCGCATTGGAGGCAGACGCTCTAACCTCTGAGCCATCAGGGAAGCCCTTAATCCCAATCAAATTAGCCAAGACTAGAACAGACCATCCAGCTAACCCACAAATCAGAACAATAATATATGGTAAGCCATTATGTTTTGCAGTAGAAGTTATAGAGTTCGGACTTTAAAAATTATAATAAAATACTTGTGATAGTTTTGTGCTTGTACATTTTAAAAATCTGTAAAAAAAAGACAATTTGGGGGAAAATGATTAATTCCAGCCAGAAACAGATTCAAAAAGAAAGTGAAACTATAAACAAATATAAGCTATTAATCTAAAAATGTATCTTCATTCAAAACACTAAGTTTAGAGTTTACATGAGATTTTTTAAAAATCAAAGGTCAGTAACAGTTACTTCCCAGAGATTTAAAAAGTAGGGAAAAGGCACAACCTGGTATAACTGGTGTAGCTTTGTTATAAATTTACACAAGAAGAATATGGAGAAAGAAAACTTAAAGGTCAATTCTGCTGATAAACATGGATGCAAAAGTCCTAAACAAAATATTAGCAAATAAAATCTAGAATACACACACATATATATACAGAAAACATATATATGTGTATTGTTTAGTCATTCAGTCATATCTAACTCTTGTGACCCAATGGACTGTAGCCCACCAGGCTCCTCTGTCTGTGGGATTTTTCAGGCAATAATATTGGAGTGAGTTGCCACTTCCTTCTCCAGGGATCTTCCCAACCCAGGGACCAAACCCTTGATATATGTGTTTATATGTTTATACATCTATCATGAGAAAGTTGATATTATAGCAAGAATGCAAAGCAGATTCTACAATGACAACTCTTTAAAATAATTCATTATTGTCCTCATTAAAAGATTTTTTTTTTTAAAGTCATTTTAACTCATTAGGTGCAGGAAAAGAAAACTCTGAGAAGACTATAAATAAATAGAAACTTTCTTAATCTGAATAAGGACATTGTACAGCTTTTTTCACTTTTAGCTGTTAAGCTTCATTCCTGCTTCCCTTCTCTATATTACAGGAGAGCTGGAAGACTGACAACTGTTATTTCCCGTGCACCCTTGCTGTGGTTTGGTTAGATCCTGCCAATGGAGACAACGGTGAGGATTTTAAAGGGGGCAAAGCGAAAGAAGCTATTTGTTTCCTTCTCCTGCTTCTGGCTTTAGCAGCAGGAGCAGCTGGAACAGCTGGGGCCCAGCTGCCCAGAAGCACAGCATTCCTGGCCTCTGAGTTAACAGCACTTTCACCTTTTTGCTCCTTAACCTTTCCAAAAATTCTGTAATTAGTTCCCTGTGTTAACGTCCCTCTGAACATCCCTAATTAGTTTCTGTTTTTCAAATTGACTAATAACTGATACAGGTATCCACCAGACTCTGCAACAAGCACCATTAGTGATTAGGGAAAGCACGGGGGCTCTCTGGCAAACAGCTGACAGGATCAAGGCCCTGCCCCGATAACTTCATTCAACCTCAATTACTTCCTCAGAGGCCCTAAGTACGCCACACCAGGGGTTAGGGCATCAGTATGAATTCGAGGGGACACAATCATAGCAAGGATATGTGCCCTGGAAAGGGGCAAGGAAATAGGCTGTTTGTATTTGCACTCTAAAACTAAGGAATTTTTTAATTACCTTTAGAGGCAAGTATCCTTTATTGAAGGGAGCAGAGACCCTGAATAACTCAGATAAAGGATGTAAGTCTCACAAAAACCGAAGACCAAAGCCAAAATTCCAATGGATTTCATGGGAACTAGAGAGCCACCAGAAACCAGGGCTGCTCTACGTTTACAGTCTATGGGGCAGCTTTATACGGTGCTGTAGGTTGGGCAGACAATACAAGACACGTCTAACACCATTACTAACCACGAAGTTGGTTATGAACTTCTAACAAATATGCCACTTACCCACAATTACTATAATATTAGTAAAACAGTGGCTGCTATTGTTAATTCTAAAGTTTCCTTTTCCACACTTCTTTGTACTACCTTTAATTCCAGGATTCTAGAAACTGGTGAACTATATCATANCACAAAAACCGAAGACCAAAGCCAAAATTCCAATGGATTTCATGGGAACTAGAGAGCCACCAGAAACCAGGGCTGCTCTACGTTTACAGTCTATGGGGCAGCTTTATACGGTGCTGTAGGTTGGGCAGACAATACAAGACACGTCTAACACCATTACTAACCACGAAGTTGGTTATGAACTTCTAACAAATATGCCACTTACCCACAATTACTATAATATTAGTAAAACGGTGGCTGCTATTGTTAATTCTAAAGTTTCCTTTTCCACACTTCTTTGTACTACCTTTAATTCCAGGATTCTAGAAACTGGTGAACTATATCATAATCTAATGACACAAGATTTTAATAATTCAAATAAACAGAATTTTTCACTTTTATACTTGGTGAGAAAGGTTGCTAATGGAGACAAATACAAAAGTACAAAATAAAAGTCTATAAATTAATGCTCAGTTTTAGTTTTTATAAAGCAATGTATTCAACCTGATGACAAGTCATTAACTACCAAATATAGAAGTTAGATTTCATAACTATAAAGTACTACTTCTTTATAAGACCACATCTTGTAAAAGGATCTTTTTAAAAAATACCATGTATATTACTGATGGTAATGGTGCCCTTCTGAACGGCCAGTTCCTGAGCTGACTGATATTCTAAATATATGTAGCCAGAATAATGCTAGCATTCCAAGTCAGCTTTAATGTTGTCTGAGTAATTGAATAAGTTAGGGTTTGTTCAGACAAGCAAACCAGTAAGTATCTATTTGGTAAGTAGAGGTGAGTTTGTGGGGATTTCCATTTGGCCTTTCCTACGACAACAGTCTTTATTCCAAGAGTACAGCAACCAAAGTGGGGCTACTGTTAGCTCCTAAGTATGTCTATTCCAACGGTGCATGTCAGAACCGAAGAAATAACCACAGGGTGAATTTCAGCAATATGTGAACCGTGCACTTTCTAATGTTCAAGCTGGTTTTAGAAAAGGCAGAGGAACCAGATATCAAATTGCCAACATCTGCTGGATCACGGAAAAAGCAAGAGAGTTCCAGAAAAACATCTATTTCTGCTTTATTGACTATGCCAAAACCTTTCACTGTGTGGCTCACAATAAACTGTGGACAATTCTTACAGAGATAGGAATACCAGACCACCTGACCTGCCTCTTGAAAAATCTGTATGCAGGTCAGGAAGCAGCAGTTAGAACTGGACATGGAACAACAGACCGGTTCCAAACAGGAAAAGGAGTACGTCAAGGCTGTATATTGGGAAAAAAAAAAAAANACAAAGAGTCAGACATGACTGAAGTGGTTTAGCACACAGGCACATAAAGATCTCTAGGGGTCATCTCATTCTGATTATCGCTTTGGGCTTTGCTGCCATTATATTAACCACATCCACTTTTTATATTAACCATGCCCACCCTGCCTTTGGCAATGAAGCATTGTCATTTCATCCTATCATCCTTTGGTTCCAGGTTTTAGTGAACCAACGAGTCACCTATTAGAAATCCACTCTTAGTTTCTTAGCCTAACAAATCAGATCCAGAATGTCTCCTTTGTACACCCAAATCAATAAATTTGACCTGATCCTTCTTTACATTCTTTAAACCCTGATCTAACACTTAGAATCCCAAACATATTGTACATTTTTATCAGTTGACATTGGCAAAATCTTGCTATTCTTTTGGTGTTTTTGGTTCTTTCTCATGTTATAACTGACCTCATTTTATAGGTTATTTTATAAGTGACCTCCTGAGGTCTGCCAGGATTAAAGTCTAAATCTAGTTTGAGAATCAATGAGGGATGGGTGGGGATAAGTCCTAAGGAGGCTCTGCCTCCTGCAAAACCACTCTCTCAGGTTCTTTGGGCAAGGGGAGACTGACCTTCTTGTGCAAAAAGAAGGGCTATTTCCACTGGAATAGAAGGTATGGCAGAATTTAAAGGTCGTGGACTAAGTTTCATTCAAATCTGTCCATAAAGCCTGTTTAGCAATTTTCAAAGTCCCTCTTCTTCCCAATCAATGCTCCAACTTGAACAAAAAAAGACCCTATGAGAGTGATAAGTTCAATTTGCCTTCTAGTTTAATCACGCACAGGATTAGCCTTTTGTTTTTCAGAAAAAATTCAGAAACTTTTGCTTCTGCATGAGATAGAGTTTCTTTCAGGACAGTCATAAACAAGTTTGTAATTCTGAACTTCCCTAGAATTCCCGGGCTTGTAGAAACAAAGTTACCTTAATATTAAAAACCAAATTCCCCATGTTTGAAAGCTCTCACATACATAACTGTAAACCCTTGGGCTTCTGCTGAGGTTCTCTCTTAGACATGTCTCTGGGGTTTTTGCAGGCTGTCACACAGTGTCACAAGGCATGCTTGGCCACTGTGTGTGGCACTGCTTTCAGTTGGCTCTGGGCCACCACACCACACTCCCAGCAGGCTGCGGCTGGAGCTGGCACCACGGCCCTCCTCTGAAAGGGCGCTCTGAGCTCCCCCTAAGCCACTGAAGACACAGGGTCCAGTGCTTACACACTGTCTTGCCTGCCAGAGCTGCTTCCCCCAGATACCCACGCCCTTTCCCCTGGGCTGCTGCTCATGCTGGTGCAGCCGGCCTTTCCATGCGGGCTGCTGCGGCCCTGCTGTGCTCCCTCTGCATGCTCTGCTGCTCTGTTCTACTCCACCGCCGGGCCTCCGGCTCCGGCTCCTGCTTCTGCTGTGGTCACCCTACGCTTTGCAGCCAGTCAACACCCTTCACTGTCATCGCCAATCTGCCTTACACAGCTAGTACCCACCTTGTATAACATGGGCAGAAAAACAGTTTCCTCTTGCCTGTGTTCTGTCCTCTTCCAGAATCCTGCCTCACGGCTGCTTGGGGCCTGAGGTGTGAAACAGTTTAAAGCGTCTTCGGTGTTATCTGCACACTTCCCTGTCTTTGTACGGTGACATGGACAGGGTAATCGTGCTGGTTATTAGGACAGCAATAGAGCTTGTGGGGAGTCCGCGTCAGAGGCATTGCACTACAGCCAGAAATCCTCCTGAAATCACGGGTCTTGTTACTGAGTTTAGTTTAGTTTGGTTGACTCACTTATTACTGAGCATAGTTTATTGTGCTAGGCTTCTTTCCTTTGAGACTGCGCCAGATTTCTTAACAGGAGCTGCATAACCTACTTCTCTTTTACCTACTTTCTACTCACTTTGAATTCCCGTCATGAACACAGTTCAAATGCTTGTCCTCGAAGATGCCATTGTATACAAACAGACCCAGTGCCGTGCGAGGGCCTCACTCCACTCTAGAATATGGACAGTCACTCCACGGTGGGATCTGAAACTCTCATTAGGCTATATCAGAAGGAAATGACTTTATTTTATATGTATGTGTGTGTATGTCTATCTGTGTGTATATCAACACTCATTTGTCGAATACATGGATTGTGACAGATGCTCCAAGTATCTCTACAGCCAAACAAAGATCTTTGTTTGATCTTACTAGCTCTTTATGTAAAAAGAGCTTACATTTAGTGGGAAGACAGACAATAAATAACAAATGCAATAAGTCCTTCAATGAAAGGACTGGTGCTGAAGCTGAAGCTCCAATACTTTGGCCACCTGATGTAAACAGCCGAATCATTGGAAAAGACCCTGATGCTGGGAATGATTGAAGGCAAAAAGAGAAGAGGGTGGCAGAGGATGAGACTGGTTAGACAGCATCACCAACTCAGTGGACATGAACTTGGGCAGATTCCAGGAGATGGTGAGAAACAGGGAAGTCTGGCATGCTGCAGTCCATGGGGTCATAAAAGCTGGACACAGCTGAGCAACTAAACAGCAACAACAGCAATAAATAAGTAGAGTATGTATTAGTAGCTGATGGATGCAGAAAAAATGTTAACAGTAGAACAGGGTAAGGATAGGCAGAAGTGTCAGTGGTGTGTGTACACGTGTGTGAGTGTGTGCCCGCATGCACAGGCAGAGCTGCAGTAGTAAACCACCTGGTTAGGGCAAGTCTCACTGAGAAGACTCCCTCACTGAGGGAAGACAAGGAAAAGAGAAAGTTAGCTAAGAAGACCATCTCAGGGAGAGGGCACAGCCGGAGCAGTCATTTCCCGAGAGTGTGCATGTGGAGTAACGGAGGGACAGCAAGGGAGCTGGTGAAGAGGAGTGAAGCAGAGAGGAAGGTAGAGTAGAAAGACATATGGTCAGAGAGAGAACGGGATGCCAGCTTTAGCTGGACCTTGAACCTGTTATAAAGGTTTTCACCTCTACTCTGAATAAAATGGGAAGTTTTAGAGGGCTTTGAGTTCAAGCTGGTTTTAGAACAGGCAGAGGAACCAGAGATCAAATTGCCAACATCCGCTGGATCATGGAAAAAGCAAGAGAGTTCCAGAAAAACATCTATTTCTGCTTTATTGACTATGCCAAAGCCTTTGACTGTGTGGATCACAATCAACTGTGGACAATTCTGAAAGAGATGGGAATACCAGACCACCTAACCTGCCTCTTGAGAAATCTGTATGCAGGTCAGGAAGCAACAGTTAGAACTGGACATGGAACAACAGACTGGTTCCAAATAGGAAAAGGAGTACGTCAAGGCTGTATATTGTCTCCCTGCTTATTTAACTTATATGCAGAGTACATCATGAGAAATGCTGGACTGGA
>SJYX01014810.1:0-79346 GCA_006410675.1 Oreotragus oreotragus | reverse complement strand
AAGAGTTGACTCATTGGAAAAGACTCTGATGCTGGGAGGGATTGGGGGCAGGAGGAGAAGGGGACAACCGAGGATGAGATGGCTGGATGGCATCACGGACTCGATGGACGTGAGTCTGAGTGAACTCAGGAAGATGGTGATGGATAGGGAGGCCTGGCGTGCTGCGATTCATGGGGTCGCAAAGAGTCGGACACGACTGAGCGAATAAACTGACTGAGCAAGCAAATTATATAATCTGTCTTACATTTTTTAAAGCTCTGGCTTCTAACTATGAAGTTTACAGGTTATAGGAAGAGAGAGAGTGAAGAAGTTATGAGATTAGTCCAAATGACAGAGGATCGTGGCTCAGACCAAGGGAGTAACCAAAGAGCTGAAGAGTACTCAGATTCTGACAATATTTGGAGGGATAGTCACATAGGATTTCCCAACAACCTGGACATAAGAGAGAGACAGGAGTCAAAGCTAACTCTACGGTTTTTACCTGAGCAGATGAAGGAAGGAGCCGTCATGAACTTTCAAGATGCCAAGATTGGGAATGCTGCCAGTAGGCCAAGTTTGAAGAGTAAAATCTGGAGTTCTGTTGGAGACCTGCAAAGTATGAGATGCCTCTTAGATATTCAGGCAGATGTTAAACAGGCACTTGGATATCTAACTCAGGAGGGAGAACTGGGCTGAAGAGAGGGATCTGGGAGTTGTCAGATAAGAGGTGGCACTGACAGCCCAGGAGCAGATGAGATCATGAAGGTAGTGAGCTTGGATAAAAAGGGCCCAACAGCTGAGCCTGGGGCACGCCAGCACTACAAGGTCAGAGAGAAGACATCAACCTGGGAGGAGCCTGAGATGGAACAGCCAGGAAGGTGGGAGGGAAACTAAGAGACGGTGGTATTCTGGAGGCCAAAAGAAAGTACGTCAAAGAGGAGAGAGAGATCAGTGCCATAAAATGCTTCTGGCCAGCAAAGATGAGGGCTGATAACTGACCACTGGAATGACCAATATGAGGTCACTGGATGGCCTTGACAAGAACAATTTTGGTGGAGTAGTGTAGGCAGAACCTTCACAAAACGTTGGCTCAGTACAGAGTGTAAAGGGGAAAATTAGAGGGAATCTACAAATGGCTATTGAGGAGTTTAACTGTAAAGAAATAGGACGAGAATTGGACAGGTGGAAGGAAAAGTAGGTCAAAGGTGTTTTGCTCATTTTATTGAAGACAGTAAAAATATTAGCACCCTTGTAGGCTTATGGGAATGACTTAGTGGAGAGTGAAAACTTGGTAACAGGGCCTTGGGAACAGAAACTATTAGCATGATGTCTTTTATTGGATGAGAGGGAATAAGACCTAGTGCATAAGCTGAGGGAATGGACTCAAACAGAGCATGAATAATTCATCTATGGTAATAAGTTACTGGGGAGGACATTTTTCTTTATGTGGAAAATTGTATTTTTTAAATATGGTTTATACTACTGGACATAAGCAAGCAGAGTGTTTGTCAGATCAATGGACAGTCAGCTTTCTAAGTTGGCAGCTGAGCCCCTACACACCCTCCCCCAGCACTCACGCTGCACACACATTCCCAGTTCCAGGAGCGGAGGTTGAGGCCCCAGGCACACTTAGGGAAGGCCAAAGAAAGGTCTTTACGGTGAACACTGACATTCACTTCTGGTTTGAAGATGCTCCTGAGCTGATTAAAACATCAGGTGGAAATGAGGAAAGAAACACTTAAGTTTTACAGTCAATTGAGTTCCATTTAGGACTAGAAAGGAAGAAGAAAGAAACTATTTTCTATTTTAAGTTTATAAATAGGGTGATGATGAGTCAATAAATTAGCTAAGAAACACTGCTAGGAAGGAAAGAAAATAACCTGCTATTTTGAGAAAATGGATGGGGCGACAATGACTTCATCACATCAGCTAAGAAACCAGTCAGCGCTTATTGTACCTTTCGGGAGGAGAGGCCTGAAGACTTGAATCTTGGACAAATCTAGAAGCTTGGTAGCACGCAGAGTAAGAAGCCAAGGCTGGATAAGCCGTAGGATGAAGGTAAAAAATGACACCGCAATCTGTAATTGTCTTTCTGAGGGAAACGCTGGGAACGGTACTGAGAAGTGAAGGGTGCTGTGCCCCACACTCACGTCCTCCCCTGCTTTCATGCCAGTCACTGTCACTCCGTTAAAGAAGCCTGACGAAGTACAAGATCTGGACAAGAAGCAGACAGTATGTCATCTGATACCAAACGGGATCACAGGGTACTCATCTGCAACAGACAAAGAACAGAAATACAAATCCGAGTGCAGTGACGTGTGAGTCTTCACCTGCGCTCATCTTGCTTAAAACTTCATTCAGCAATAGCTCTGTTCTCTTTGATTAACTGTCATTATCAAATAATGCGAATAACAGCTAACATGTTAGGAACAGCACCAGGCACTGCTCTAAGTAGTTAAAATGTATTTAATTAATTCCAAGTAGGAACTCTATTCTCCTTTATAGATGAGGAAGCTGAGGAACAGAGAGGTTAGATAACCAGACACTGCACACAGAGCTAGTGGGTAAGCTGGGAGTAGTCCATGCAGTCTAGTGACAAAAGCCAGTGATCTCATCTACTCTAGAATACTCTGTGTCAGGACTCAAGGACTTCTGGATTGCTAAGAACTTCTTACTACTTTGTGGGTTTGTGAAAAATCTGTGTTATCTTTGCATTGTGAGATTCCACTTCAATACTGAAATTTGACTGAGTGGAAATTTCTTGTCTTCACTAGGATTTTAAAGTAGAAAAACTTAGCTAGTTTCTTATGAATTCAAACAATTTTCTGGGAGTGTTAACCATTGTGAGCCTTATGTAATGATGAGTCAGAACTGTTTGAAAGGTTTGGGGGTGACACATTATTTATATTGCTAATTATCACACTAAACTTACAACGTGGTACAACGTTTATTGTGAATAATGCTTCAGGTGCAGTTTAACTAATCAAACTATTTCTGACTTTATGTATACATGTGAATCAACGCTAACTTGCCATGTTTTTCAATTACCAGTATTAAACAATTAATATTAAAATTCACACAATTCACCAATGGAAGACAACTGATGGCAAGTGGGGAAAAAAGAGGGCTACAAATAGAGAAAAAAACATGAGAAAGAAAAGCTCATTTTCTGCAAGTAAGTAAAAATATTTTCCTATCTTATAAACTGTAGAGGTGGAAAAATGAAACAAAGAAGTCAGAGGATATTCTGCTGGGCATGAAGCTCCTCTGGCCTGTAACACAAGCAGTTCATGAAAGGGTCATTTTCTGGGGAAACTGTAGGTATTCTGGGTCTTGCTGCTGTTTTTTCCACTGATGGTGTGCTCACACGAAGGGGTACTGCATTATAAATTCTGAGGGTAATTAAGGTTTACATTTCTCACTTCATGCATATTTTGCATAGTATCCGGTACTTTGCATAGGAGAGGGTGTAGTTAATAAATGCTGAGTTGGCTGGGTGTGATGATTAATTTCATGGGTAACCTGATTGGCTAAAGGATGTCCAGATAGTTGGTAGGACCCTATTTCTGGCTATTTCTGTGAGGGTGTCTCCAGAAGAGACTAGCATTTGAGTCAGCAGCGTGAGTAAAGATGGTCTTCCTTACCAATGAGGTAGGCGCCAACAGAACAAAAGTTAGAAGGACTCATCTGTTCTCTGTTGGAGCCGAGATATCCATCTTCTCCTGCCCTCAGACACGGACATCCTGGCCCTGGTCAGACTCCAACCTGGACTGACACCACGTGGTTCTCCCACTCCTGTTCTCGGGCCTTTGGACTGGGACTGAATCCACATCACCGGCTTTCCTGGTTCTCCAGCTTGGAGATGGCAGATCATGGGACGTGGCCTCCATAACTGGCATGAGCCAATTCCTATAATAAATATCAGGATTTAGATGCATCCCTCTGTTTCTCTAGAAAACCCTGACTAATTTACACTGGATAACAGATTGGATGAGCAAAACACTTAAGTCTCAAGCGAGGCACTCTTGGAAATACTTCTGCCTTGGAGACACACAAAGCGTGTATAACTTGAAGATTAAAGTCAAATACACACGGGCACGGATAACGAGGCCTTTGGACTGGGACTGAATCCACATCACCGGCTTTCCTGGTTCTCCAGCTTGGAGATGGCAGATCATGGGACGTGGCCTCCATAACTGGCATGAGCCAATTCCTATAATAAATATCAGGATTTAGATGCATCCCTCTATTTCTCTAGAAAACCCTGACTAATTTACACTGGATAACAGATTGGATGAGCAAAACACTTAAGTCTCAAGCGAGGCACTCTTGGAAATACTTCTGCCTTGGAGACACACAAAGCGTGTATAACTTGAAGATTAAAGTCAAATACACACGGGCACGGATAACGTAGACCTGTGCTCGAGCGATCAGGCATCGCACACATTTCACAAACTACCACTTTGAGAATGGCTTGTCCTGAACAAAACCAACAACAGAGTTCTGCCCTGATTTACTTTGTGATCTTAAATGATTTATTATCTCTTGCCATTCTACCCCATTTTCTATTTCTATAATTAGATGTTCTATAAAGGTGCTTTAAAATCACATTAGCTAAATGTGCCACTGCGGATGAAGTGTTACGTGCTACCTGCTTGGAAATACTTTCTGAGAAAAAAGTCAAAAGTATTTTTTAAGTTGGGTTATTCCTAAAACAAATGACATCATTAAATGCAAGTATGTGATCAGAGCATGATGTGCTGATAGGTTTCGTTTACAGAAATTCAGTACTTCTAACTAATTCCTGTACCAAACATTACTCAGTCACACTGATATAAAATACAGATGGATTAGAGTAATCATAAGCAGAATTAATCAATATCTTATTCCAGTAGACACTTAACATCATAATGCTGTGGCCACCCACAGCTTTTCTTTTCTTGCACTGTGTTTCAAAGCTATAACAAGATGTGTTTGCAAATGGTGTCTATAGCAGTTTAAGTCCTGAATACAACTGTTACTGACCCATCTCACCAAATTCTTATTTTTCAGCCTTACTGGTTAGCTATTTTGGAGGGAAGTAATAAATCTCTACAGTTTCTGGAAAAATGGTCAGACCTTATGTTTTAATGTAAAAGGTCAGAATTTCATGCTTCAGAAAGGGGATACTGAGATACATTCAGAATTAGAAACAAATGTGGGCTTATATATAAGCTGCTATCAATCAGGGAGCTTCCTGGTGCCAGACTTAGTTGAATTGTAATTGGTTATTTCAAAATTTTGAAATATAGCAGGATTATGAGTTGACCACTTACTGGTATAATGTACATCATTATTTTGTCACCATTATTAATAACAATAATTTCTTTTGTTTTTAAACTACATCATGTTCAAGTCACTATGCCAAGATCATAGGGACTTACAATGTAACATACTTGTGCTTTTTTTTTTTAAATAAAAACTTTCATTGGCCAAGGTGGTGGAGTAGGAAGACCCTGAATTCACCTCCTCATGGGCATACCAAAATGACAACTATTCACAGAGCAGCTGTGAATGAGATCAGTCTCATATTCTCATCAATATGAGAAAGACTGGAATTTAATAGAAAAGACGGTTTACAATTAAAGTTATAAAGGAACCACAACAAGATGTGCAGGGGAGGGGCAGAGATGCAGAACAGTCGATATCCATTCCCTGAGCAGGTGACCCACAAACAGGAGGATGATGACAATTGCAGAGATTTCCTTCAAGGAGTGAGTGGTCCAAGCACCACACTGGGTTCCTCATTCCAGAGGTCCTGCACCAGGAAGATGAATCCCCAGGACGTTTGACTTTGAAGGCCAGTGGGGCTTACGTTCAGGACACTCAGAGGGCTGCAGGAAATAAGTCTCTTTTCTTAAAGGATGCACACAAAATCTCACATGCTCAGGGAGCTACGGCAGAAGCAGTTATTTGAAAGGAGCCTAGGTCAGACCCATCATCTGACCCACCATGCTGATCTTGGAGAGTCTCCCAGAGACACCTGGAGGCAACTGGAGTCACCCTGGGGACACAGATTCTGGTAGCAGCCATTTTGGGGAGCTTGTTCAACCACGTGGACACTGGTTCCGGCAGGAACCACTTTAGAATCCTCCCTCTAGCTTAAGCTATAGGATCTGGCCCTGCTCTGCCTACCAGCAAGGTGGCAGTAACCCTGGGATTAGACCCTCAGGCCTCAGCCTGATCCAGCAGTGGGCCCTGAAGCCAGAGAGCCTGGGACCCAGTTCCACCCAGCACTGGCAGGCACCTGGCTCAGGATTTCCTGGGCTCAGGCCCCACCCAGCAGGCAGACACTGATTCCAGGACCACTACAGCCCCACAGCCTTCTGTGAGAGGACCTAGTCCACCCTTCAAGAGGCCAAAACCGGCTCTGAGACATCTTGCGGTCCTCACCCAGCTGCTCCAGAACCTGGCCTCATTCACTAGTGGCTAACACAAGCTCCAGGACACCCGGACTGTGCAGCCACCTGTGTCAGGAACTTGCCCAGCCCACCAGTGGACCAACAGCAGCTCCAGGACCCCTGGGACCCTGAAGCCAGAGATCCAGGGGCCTGGGTCTGCCCACCAGTGAGCCAGCAGTAGCCTCAAAACTCCATGGGCCTTTTAGTGTCTCATGGATTTCTGCTTGTTTATGTTGTAGGCAGTTATTAAGAGGGTAGTTTATCATAGTGACACAAGCCTATCTCAGGAAACAAGGAAAAATTCAAAGAAACAAACTAACATTTTATCTACAGAAACTAGAAGAACAGGAAACAAAATTCAAAGTTAGAGAAGGAAAGAGATAATAAAGATCAGAGCATAAACAAATGAAATAGAGACTAAAAAAAAAACAAAACATAGAAAAGATGAATGAAATTAAAAGCTGATGCTTTGAAAAGATAAACAAAATTGATAAACATTTAGCCTGGCTCATCAAGAAAGAAGAAATCAATAAGAAATGAAAAAAGAAAAGTTACAACTGGTGCCACAGAAATACAAAGGATCATGAGACATTAGTAAGAACAACTATATACCAATAAAACGGACCACCTAGGAGAAATGGACAAATTCCTAGAAATGTACAATCTTGTTAAGACTGAACCAAGAAGAAACAGAAAATCCAATTACCAATTGGAATTACCAATCACCAATAGTGAAATTCAATCAGTAATTGAAAAACTCCCAACAAACAAAAGTCCAGGACCAGAAGGCTTCACAGGTTAAGGCTTTACAGATCTGGCTTCACTACCAAACATTTAGTGTTAACACCTATCTTTTTCAAGCTATTCCAAAAATTCCTGCAGAGGAAAGAACACTTCCAAATTCATTCTACGAGGCCAGCATCACCTTCATATCAAAATCAGACAAATATAGCACAAAAAGAAAATTATAAGCCATTGAGCGACTACAAACCTACAGTAATCAAAACAGAATGGTACTGGCACAAAAACAGAAATTCAGACCAGTGGAAAGGGATAGAAATAAATAAATAAATCCACACATTTATGATCAATTCATCTACAGCAACAATGAGAATATACAATGAAGAAAAGACATTAATAAGTTGTTCTGGGAAAATATGTAGCATAATGAAATTAGGACTTTTTTTACGCCATATACAAAAATAAACTCAAAATGGATTAAATACGTATATATAAGATCAAGACCCATAAAACTCCTAGATAAAAGATAGGTGGAACACTGACATAAATTGTAGCAATATTTTTTTTTTTGCATATGTCTCCTAAAGTCAAAGAAATAAAAGCGAAAACAAACCAGGACATAATAAAAGTTAAAAGTTTTTGCACAGCAAAGGAAACCATCGACAAAATGAAAAGACATTCTACTGAATGGGAAAGAATATTTGCAAATGATATGACCAATACCCAAATATCCAAAATGTAGAAACAGCTCAAAGAGCTCAACATCAAAAAAACAAATGAAATAAAAATGGGCAGAAGTTCAGAAGAGATTTTTTTTTTTAAACAAGACAGACAAATGGCCAAGAGGCACATGAAGAAATGCTTGACATAATTAATCATCAAAATGATGAATCACTTTACAAATCAAAACCACATTGAGATAACACTTCACACTTGTCAGAATGGCTAGCATCAAGAAGATGACAAATAAATGTTGGCATGGATGTGGAGATAAGGGAGCCCTTAAAAACTTTTAGTAGGGTGTAAATTGATACAGCAGCCATGAAAAACAGTATAGAGATTCCTCAAAAAAACCTGAAATCTAGGGATGATAAATGATTTATTCAAAGACCCAATTTTCATTGAAAGAGCTATTATCAGAACTTAGTTTCCTGTTCACTCTATAGTAGGCTTGTCTCCAGATGATGTTAGATAATTTATTAAATGAATAATGACCCCATACATTATCTCACTTTGAATCTCAACTCATAATTAGCTCTTTTTTTTTTTTTTTATGGGCATGCCATCTTCTTTTGGTCTGAATAGGTACTAAACTATCCCTGGGATACTTATTTCTCAGAAGAGAAACACCCAGCTTTAGAATTTTGCCTCTCTTGCTCAAGCAGTTTGAGCTAATTATGGAAAAACCTTATTTGGTATGGTGGATTCTGTGCATGGCCCAGATGTCTCCTTCAGAAGGAGGCATTCTTTTCCCTAGTTCTGGGGCTGTTAACAGCTACTGTTCTTTCTAGGAGTTGTCCCATTGAAGGAAACTGCCTTACTAAGGCTTTTTCTTTTTCCTGGCGTTGCCCCACCTTCAATGACTATTGATACTAAGGAATAATAGCCCAGTCCTTAGTTCAGAACAAGTCTGACAGCCACTTTAGTTCCAGGCCTCCAGTGTAGCTGCACTGCAGATTTCAACAACTCCCTCTGCCCAATCTTGCTACCCTCCCTCTCTCACAGAGGTTATTCCTGACTGTATTCTCTGAATTTAAACCTCCTGCATGCATATCTGTCTCGACGTGTTTCTCTGGAAATCTTACCGAAAACAGTATGCTTTTCACTCTGTTGCCAGAGTAAAAGATACAAGGGGGGAAAAAAAGGTACAGAAGACGTTTGTGGCAGAAAGCTTAAGGTTCCCCCAAACTTCTGCCTGCCTCACAAAATCTATTTTTTTCATTCCAATTTATATATTTTAAATGGTGTTAGGTATGAGTTATTTTATGTTTACTTCTTTGAGAGATTAAAAGTGTACTATCTTGTATATTTTACAAACCACTAATACATTTATATTCTTAAAATTTTATTTATTTCCTGTGTAGCATTAATTACACTATAATTGCCTACCTTCTGAGAGTCTTTCCTGCTAAACTATCTTCTCTTTGAATCTCTAGCACCTATATCACAGCCCAGAGCTCCATATAGGATCCTCAGTGAATTAGGAACTGCTCTTCAAGATAGACATACGATCAAAAACTGTAAAACACATGAGGAAAGATTGTGTCATGAACAAAGAGGAGTACTGACAACTAAATGCTTGACAAAGCAGCATGTTCTCAAAGAGTACAAAATTATCTTTAAGTGATGAAAGATGTAAAAGATATAAGGACCATATTACTGTGAAAAAGGAACAAGGCATTTGATATAAAACACATACACAGTGCCTAGAAACGAAAAATAAAGTTACTGAAATTAAAAGAGAAATACATGGGGTGGACAAACACCAGATAAGACAGCTGCAGCTGAAGAAAGCGGTAGTGAACCAGAACAGACAGAAAACCAGTGAAAGTAAGGAAAATGACCAGAGGGAAACACAGCATGAGAGGCCTCACAGGAGCTCCGGTAAGAGGAAAGAGAGGGTGCTTGTGAGGCAGTATCTGAATATATTACGGCAAGAAATTTGCATAATTGATACACATCGATCTTCAGAAAGATGAAGTACACCAAGTGTTGAGCAGGATAAATGAAAAGAAAATCGCTGCCTAAACTAACAAAGACAAAGCAAAAATCTTTAAAGCAATTATTAAAAAAGGGCAAATTAGCCAAAACGCACTGCAATTAGATTGCCAACAGACTGCTCAGCAGTAAAATAAGAGGTTAAAAGACAATGCCACAGTATCTGGGAAGTGCTAAGGGAAATAAAGGTGCCATAGAACTCTGTACTTAGTGAAACTATTATTCAAGAGAAAGGGTGAAAATAGATGTTTTCACACAGAGATTCACTGAAAGAACTATTAACAATGTATAGAATATAAAATGTATATATTAGTAGAGAGAGAGTATATAAAGTTTACCCCTTAGCTCTCTTTTCTGGTCAACTGCTTAACCATTCTTTAGTTCTTTCACCAATACTACACTTAAAACAAAAATCATTACACCTTTGCAGTACTTTTTAAACAGCTTTATTAGGATTGAAATAGCTAACTGTACATATTAAAAATGTACATATACCCATGAAACCATCACCACAATCAAAATAATAAATATCCATCACCCTTTGAAATTTCCTCATGCACCTTTTCAATCCCTCCCTCCACCCATCTCCCTGTTCTTTCTCTGGCAACTACTGATCTGCTTTCAGTGATTACGAATTAATTCTCATTTTCTAGAACTTTACATAAATGGAATCATAAAATAAGTACTTGTTTTTGTCTGGTTTCTTTCACTCAGGGTAAGTATTTTGAGATTCATCTATTTTCTTGTTTGTAGCAAGAGTTCCAAAATCACTGCAGATGGTGATTGCATCCATGAAATTAAAAGAAGCTTACTACTTGGAAGGAAAGTTATGACCAATCTAGACAGCATATTAAAAAGCAGAGACATTACTTTGCCAACAAAGGTCTGTCTAGTCAAGGTTATGGTTTTTCCAGTGGTCATGTATGGATGTGAGAGTTGGACTATAAAGAAAGCTGAGCGCAGAAGAACTGATGCTTTTAAACTGTGGTGTTGGAGAAGACTCTTGAGAGTCCCTTGGACTGCAAGGAGATTCAACCAGCCCATCCTAAAGGAGATTGCCTGGGTGTTCACTGGAAGGACTGATGTTGATGCTGAAACTCCAATACTTTGGCCACCTGATGCTAAGAGCTGACTCATTGGAAAAGACCCTGATGCTGGGAAAGATTGAGGGCAGGAGAAGTGGACGACAGAGGATGAGATGGTTGGATGGCATCACCGACACAATGGACATGGGTTTGGGTGGACTCTGGGAGTTGGTGATGGACAGGGAGGCCTGGTGTGCTGCAGTTCATGGGGTCACAAAGAGTCGGACACAACTGAGCGACCGAACTGAACTGAGCAATAGTTCATTTGTTTTTATTTGTGAGAAGTATTCCAGTGTATAGATATATTAATTTGTTTCTTTCTTCATCTGCTGAGGGATATTTGTATTGTTTCCAGTTTGGGGCTATTACAAATAAAGCTGCTATAAGCAAGTCTTTTTTAAAAAAATTGAGATATAATTGCCATTCAACATTATACTAATATTAGGCATACAATATGATTCAATGTTTGTACATATTGTCAAATGATCACCACATTAAGTCCATGCATAGCTGCAGATCTTTTTCTTTTGTGATGAAAACTTTTAAGACATACCCTTAGCCACTTTCAAATAGATATCATTCACTATAGTCACCATGCTGTACATTACAAACCCATGGTTTATTTTATAACTGTAAGTCTGTATCTTTTGATTCTCTTCAACCATTTCTCCCACTCCTCAAACCAAGAGCCCATTACTATGAGTTTGAGTTTTTGTCTTCTTCTTAGATTTCACATGTAAGTAAGCACATCTGGTATCTGTCTTTCTCCATTTGACTCAGCAGACAGGGTCCACCCAAGTTGTCATAAATGGCAAGATTTCTTTCTTTTTAATGGCTGAATCATATTCCATTGTCTATATCCACACACACATGTACATATATACACATATATACATTTTCTTCATCCAGTCATTCATTAAAAGACACTTAAGTTCCTTCAATGTCTTGGCTATAATAAATAATGCTGCAACGAACATGGGGGTGAGTTTCCAGTTAGCATTTTCACTTCCTTCAGATAAACATCCAGAAACAGAATTGCTGGATCATATGGTAGGCCTATATTTTAAAAGGTATGTACACTTCAAGAGCATAGCATTATACTTCAACATCTGTATAACTACAAAGTGAGCACCATCACAAATTTAGTTACCATTCATCACCATACAGTTGGCCCCCTTCCCCTCTGGTAGCCACTAATCTAATCTCTGTATCTGGGAGTTTGTTTTTGTTTTACTTTTTAAGATTCCACATACTAGTGAAATCATAAGCATTTTGTCTTTCTCCAACTTACTTAACATGATACCTTCAAGGAATGTCCATTCATGTTGTTGCAACAGGATTTCATTCTTTCGTATAGGTAAGTCACATCTTTATCCATTCACCCAGATACATACATATGCTGTTTCAATATCTTGACTATTATAAATAATGGTACAATAAACACAAGAGTGCATGTATCTTTTCAAATTAGTGTTTCCGTATTCTTCAGATAAATACCCAGAAATGCAGCAGTTGGGTCATACAGGTGTACTTTTTTGAGAATCCTCCATACTGTTTTCCGTAGTGGTTGTACCAAGTTACGTTCCCACTAACACTGCACAAGAGCTCCCTTTGCCAACACTTGCTATTTCTTATCTTTTTGTTAACAGTTATTCTAACAGGTGTGAGATGATAGTTCACTGTGGTNAATAGTTCATTTGTTTTTATTTGTGAGAAGTATTCCAGTGTATAGATATATTAATTTGTTTCTTTCTTCATCTGCTGAGGGATATTTGTATTGTTTCCAGTTTGGGGCTATTACAAATAAAGCTGCTATAAGCAAGTCTTTTTTAAAAAAATTGAGATATAATTGCCATTCAACATTATACTAATATTAGGCATACAATATGATTCAATGTTTGTACATATTGTCAAATGATCACCACATTAAGTCCATGCATAGCTGCAGATCTTTTTCTTTTGTGATGAAAACTTTTAAGACATACCCTTAGCAACTTTCAAATAGATATCATTCACTATAGTCACCATGCTGTACATTACAAACCCATGGTTTATTTTATAACTGTAAGTCTGTATCTTTTGATTCTCTTCAACCATTTCTCCCACTCCTCAAACCAAGAGCCCATTACTATGAGTTTGAGTTTTTGTCTTCTTCTTAGATTTCACATGTAAGTAAGCACATCTGGTATCTGTCTTTCTCCATTTGACTCAGCAGACAGGGTCCACCCAAGTTGTCATAAATGGCAAGATTTCTTTCTTTTTAATGGCTGAATCATATTCCATTGTCTATATCCACACACACATGTACATATATACACATATATACATTTTCTTCATCCAGTCATTCATTAAAAGACACTTAAGTTCCTTCAATGTCTTGGCTATAATAAATAATGCTGCAACGAACATGGGGGTGAGTTTCCAGTTAGCATTTTCACTTCCTTCAGATAAACATCCAGAAACAGAATTGCTGGATCATATGGTAGGCCTATATTTTAAAAGGTATGTACACTTCAAGAGTATAGCATTATACTTCAACATCTGTATAACTACAAAGTAAGCACCATCACAAATTTAGTTACCATTCATCACCATACAGTTGGCCCCCTTCCCCTCTGGTAGCCACTAATCTAATCTCTGTATCTAGGAGTTTGTTTTTGTTTTACTTTTTAAGATTCCACATACTAGTGAAATCATAAGCATTTTGTCTTTCTCCAACTTACTTAACATGATACCTTCAAGGAATGTCCATTCATGTTGTTGCAACAGGATTTCATTCTTTCGTATAGGTAAGTCACATCTTTATCCATTCACCCAGATACATACATATGCTGTTTCAATATCTTGACTATTATAAATAATGGTACAATAAACACAAGAGTGCATGTATCTTTTCAAATTAGTGTTTCCATATTCTTCAGATAAATACCCAGAAATGCAGCAGTTGGGTCATACAGGTGTACTTTTTTGAGAATCCTCCATACTGTTTTCCGTAGTGGTTGTACCAAGTTACGTTCCCACTAACACTGCACAAGAGCTCCCTTTGCCAACACTTGCTATTTCTTATCTTTTTGTTAACAGTTATTCTAACAGGTGTGAGATGATAGTTCACTGTGGTTTTCATTTGCATTACCCTGATGATTAGTGATATGGGATATCTTTTCAGAAATTCCCTCATGGTCCAGGGGTTAGGAGTCCATACTTTCACTGCTGAGAGCCTAGGTTCAATCCTGGTTGGGGAATGAAGATCCCTCAAGCCACATAGCTCGGAAAAAAAAAAACCCCAAAACCATCTTTTCATGTAGCTGTTGTCCGTGTGAATGTCTTCTTCAGAAAACATCCATTCAGATCCACTGCCCATTTTAAAATTACTTTTTTTTTGCTATTCAGTTCTATGAGTTTTTTTATTATAACCTTTTATCAATATATTATTTATAAACATTTTCCTCATTCTAGAAGTTGCCTTTTTATTTAGTTGATGGTTTCCTTTGTGGTGTAATAATGAACATGTAAATCTTCATGCTTTCACTTCTAGAAGTATCTAGTATAAGTATCTAGGAGTGAGAGGTTTCAGTTATAAAGGAAGTGAACATTTAACTTTGTAACAAATGGCTGAATATTTTTCCAAAGTTGTTCTGCCACTTTATATTTCTCCCAGTAATGAAGATTTCAGTTCTTTTACATCTTGTGAAGACTTGATATGTTCAGTCATTCTAATTTTAGCTCTTCTAATAAGTATGTAGTAGTATCTCATTGATTTTAATTTGTAATGACAAATGATATTGAGATCTTTTTATGTGCTTTCCATTTATATATTTTCTGATGAAGTATCTACTTAAATATTTATTTAAATTTTTTAAATTATCTTATGATTAAAAGTTCTTTATATTTTCTGGAAAAGTTTTTTTTATTAGTTTATGATTTATACATATTTTCTCCCAGTCTGTGGCTTTTCCTCTCATTCTCTTAACAGCTATCTTTTACAGAGTAAAGTTTTTTTTTCTTTAATTTTGACAAAATCCCATTCATTTTTATGTATTGTGCTTTCGGTGTCATAGCTCAGAAATCTTGGCCTAAAGAAAGTCACAAAGATTTCCTCTTGTTAATTCAGTACATTTTACAGTTTGAGGTTTTATATTTAGATCTATGATTGATTTTGAGATTATTTTGTATATGGTGCCAAGCATGGACCAGAGCTCCATTTTTTTGCATATAGATACCCAATTTTACTCTTTTGTCATAGCTGATTTAGCTGATTAAGAACCTTTATTATTCCTCATAAAGTTGAGTAAATGTTACCAGTTCCTTACAAAAATGCTACTGCAATTTTAACTGTGACTACAATAAATTTAGAGACGTGGGAATGATCAACAAGAGTATGTTTCTCCAATTATTTCACTGATACTATCTTGCTGAAGTCACCAAAGTCAGCTCCATGTTGGTTTTTCTAATGGAATTTTAATCATGATCACAATGCAGTCACTCCCTCTCAATGAAACACTGTTTTGACTTGACTTCCAAGATTCTATACACCAGAGGCCAACAAACTTTTCCTGTAAGGGAGCCAGATGGCAATTTTGGGCTTTGTGGATCATACAGTTTCAGTTGAAATGACTCAACTATGCCACTGTAGTATGAAAACAGCCAAAGAGAAGATGTAAATGAGTTAGGTTTGGTAGTATTCCAATAAAAGTTTATTTACAAAAGAAGACAGTGGGTCAGATTTGGCCCCTGTGAGCCATAGTTTGATAACTTTTGCTCTACATTCTCTTTTGTTTTCATCCTACCTTATTGGAAACTTCTTTGTCTCTTATGCTTATTTCTTATGTTTTTAACTTTTAACATCACAGTGGCCCAAAAGACTCAATCACTGACTTTTCTTCTCCTATGCATGTGTTCTCAGCTGCTCAGTCACGTCTGACTCTTTGCAACCCCATGGACTATAGCCTGCCAGGCTCCTCTGTCCCTAAGATTTCCCAGGCAAGAATACTCGAGTGAGTAGCCATTTCCTTCTCCATTTCTTCTTCTATATATATAATCAATTTCTTGGTGACTATATCCAATATCATGATTGCAAATATTTTTATATTAATGGCTCCCAAATTTGTATCTCCAGCCCAGACCACTTTCTGAACTGCAGATCTTAACCCAATGTCTTATTAACATCTACACTTGGATCATCTTTCAGATATTTCAGTGAATAATGATATGTACGTCCTCAGTAGGGTCTGACACTGCAATCCCATGGGCTGTGGCCCGCCAGGCTCCTCTGTCCATGGACTTTTCCAGGCAAGAATACTGGAGTGGGTTGCCATTTCTTACTCCAGATCTTCCTGACCCAGTTAATACATGCCCAAAATAAAACACCTCATCTCTTTTTCACAAATCTTGTTTTTTCCAACAATTGATGGCAATAGTATCCTTTCACCTGCTCAGGCCAAAACCCTTGGGATTCAGACCTGACTCCTTTCTTTCGCCTCATTTCAATCCATCAGTAAATCTGAGCTCTATTAAAATATACCCAGAATTCTGCCACTTCTCGCCACCATTACTACTGCCACTCTGATCTCTTACCCAGAATAATATGCGAGAAACTTTTAGTTGGAATCCCTGCATTCATCTTTGCCACCATCATCTATTCTCAGCACAACAGCCAGAATGATGTTTTTAAAACTTAAAATCAGATCATATTGCTCCTCTTCCCAAAAACATCTAATGGCTCTGCATTTTATTCAGAGCAAAAACCAGTCCTTAAAAACGGCCTGTATAATCTGGCATCTGCGCTCCCCTGCCGCATCCTTTCTATGACTTTGTCTCATACTACTCCCCACTTAGAATCACTTTGCTCCCGACTCCTAAAACACAGCAGACGAGAACCTGTCTCAGGAACATTGTATTAGCAGTTTCCTCTGCTTGGAAAGCTCGTCCCCTAGATATCTGCAGGGCTCAATTCTCAGATCCTTCATCTTGGTTCAACTATCACTTCCTTACTTGGACCTTCCCTGATCTCAGGACTTCAAATTGCAACACTGTTCTTCTAGATTTCCTTTCTCCCTTTGCTGCCTTATCTGTCTCCATATTACTTACCACCTTCTAATTTATTTTAAAATTGTGTTTATTATATGTCTCTCACCTACAGAAAGTTAAGTTCTCCCAGGGAAGTGCATTAGTGACAGTCTCAAAAGGAAATAATGATGTACTTTTATATATGTTTGTGGAAGATTTATTTATAAAGGGACTGTTTACAACAGTGTGTGCAAAGGAACTCACATGGATAGTAGCAGATAAGATGTTGCTCCCCCAGATCTGAAGATGAGAGGGAAGTTTTTATTCAAGCAGGAAGGAAAGAACTGCACAGAGGTCGCCCTGAGAGAAACTTTGAGGGACACCCCGTGAGGCAATCTCTCAGGGACAGAGCCAGGAAAAGAAATACCTGCTGTTGCTCTCTTCCCTCCTTCTGATCTCTGGTCAGGGTCTCCCAATGGCTGAACCAACCATAGGTCATAGGGTACAGGAGCCATTTCAGGCAGTTCATACAGGTGATTCTTCCCAGAGAAGGCTAAGAACAGCATCAAGAAGGGCTGAGAGTGTATCTAAAATTATAAACAGATGACGAGGTAGGCATTTTTTTTTGCTTTGGTTCACGGCTGTATCCTACTTGTGGTAAGTCTACAATAAACATGTGTCTCGGTCTCTGTTCGAGAGAGGGAATGATCAATTGATGCCAGTTGCTGATGATAGAATGAATAAAACAAAAATTGAGAACTGACCTTTAGACTTTCCAAGCAGAGGTCAACAGTAACTGGGACAAGAAGGGTTTTAGTGGAGTGGTTGGGATTAAATTCTGACTGAGGTCTGTATAAGAGAGAATGGGTATGGAGAACAGACAGTAAATATAGAAACTTCCTAGGACAAGGAAGAGCAGAATAGTGGTACTGAAGCTTGAGGGTGGGGTTCAAGAAAAAAATTTTTAAGATGGGAAATATTTCATAATGTTGAATGCTGTTGAGAACAATCCAGTGGACAGAGGGGAAAAAATATTTGGCAAAGGACAGAGGAGAATTGTAGGAGCAAAGTCCCTGAATAGCTAAGAGGGTTAGACTGAGTTCAATTGTATCTTGGGATATGATCAAAATAGTTTTACATGGTACCAGAAAAAAAAAAAGGGCTATTCAGTAAATGATGGTGAAGCAAACTGTCATCTTATTTAAAAAAAAAAAAAAAATCCTGCTCATATCATAAACAAAAATAAATTGTACATGGAAGAAAGGCCCAAACATAAAAAGCAAAACATCAATATTCAGAGGAAAATGTATACTAGAACATTTTTATGACTTTGGAGTAGAAAAGAATTTCTTAAAAACCTATAAATGCAAAATTAATAAAGGAAAATATTTTTTAAAGGAATACACTAAAAGCCCCAAACATTGGAGAAGGAAATGGCAACCCACTCCAGTGTTCTTGCCTGGAGAATCCCAGGGACGGGGGAGCCTGGTGGGCTTGCATCTATGGGATCGCACAGAGTCGGACACGACTGAAGTGACTTAGCAGCAGCAGCAGCAGCAAAGTACAGGCTTATCATAGAATTCAAAGACAAATTACATACTGGAAAAAGGCAGTTACATCACAGATAACCAACCCAGGAGAAACAGCAAGAGTATCTAAGGAAGCAGTAAGAAAAGCCAGATAGCCCAACAGAGCAAGGTGAACAAAGGATACGAGTACACATTCATAATAGAAAACTGTAATGACCATAAGCATGACAGGACGATACACCTCATCAGTAATCCAGAAATGCAAATTAAAACAATGTGATACCTTTTCATATTCACCAGTTTGACAAAAGTGAGAAGAGTCATCCATAACAACAGTGGGGATATGGAGAAAAGGAATCTTACACATGTTACTGGAGTATCAATTGGTAAAGTTACTAAATTCCTAGAAGAGCAAAATACGTACATACACTATGCCTAACAGTTCTGCTTCTTGGTATATATTCAGATAAACTTTTACATTGGTGCAAGAATCCATGTGCCAGCATTTTCAGCAAATTTGTTTGCAATATAAAAAAAAAAAAAAGAAACAATGCTATTGCTTATCAAGAGACATGGATAAATAAACTAGCTTATTGTTACAATGCAATAAGACATAAAACTGAAATACCTACTTATCCAACAATATAGATAAATCTCAGAACTTCATGTGTGGTAAAAAGTAAGCTGCAGAATACATGAGGCATAACACTATTCATTTGCATTTAAAGCCACAGAACAAAACTACGTATTGTTCTGAATACACACACATTTAATAAAAGTATAAAATAAGTATGGGAATGATATCCACCAACTATAAATTATCCTATCTAGGAATACAGAGTTTGTCTTTCATTTTTTAGTTCTATATATATATTTTTAAGTTGCTTATTTTATAGTTTTGTTTGCTATTATAAACAGGGTCTTTTTTCCATTTCACTTCTCATAGGTTACTACTGATATATAGTAAAGTTAAATTAATTTTGTATTTATCTACTTTCACTTTAGAAAATTCTGCTTAAGAATTGGAATTTTGCTTTCTTTGTTGACCTATGGCTTTGTGCTTACAGCAAAATGATTGTTATTCTACCTATTCTTATTACTTTGCATTTTTCTGGACAGTGTACTAATGTTAAAATATGCAACTGCAGGCAAAACGAGGGCCAAATTAAACAATTCTACTCAAGTCTTTATTTCAATGTTCTGAACCAAATGTTATGCAAACTCTCTCTCATATTTCCCTTAGCTTCAAATCTTTAGTGAAGGATTCTTCCTCACACATGCCTGCCAAATCTGATTCTCCTGCCATACACCCTTGCTAACTTCTGCCAAAAGATTGTTTTACAAAGTCCTGCTGGACCTCTGAGCCTAGATATCTGCAATTAGAGTTTGTACCATCTTCTTTCAATAGGTTTCAACAGTCAAAGTGAAATGTTAGATGTGGGTAATTCCCTTTGGAAACATAGAAAGCTTTTTTTAACTAACTAAAAGAGATTTAATTAAATTTGACATCGTACCTGAGAAGTGAGGCACTAAGATATTCACCATTCTCAAAGTTTACTCTCTAGAGTACTGAAAATCTTTGTTTCACAACAGGCCAAAATCTCATAAATTGTTTTAACTGATCTAATAAAACTATTAAATAATGTTAAAACTCATTTGAAATATAAATACATGCTATTTAAGGATAGGGTGCCAAATCTAAGAATTTCATGACAGTGAAACCTATTGTTGATATCTTGGTATATTACAAATGAAATTTATGCCAGAGTCTTAAGGCACAAAGACATAATGCATACACACACATGTATATACACACATACACACATATGTAATATATACACATATATATGATGAATATATTATACACATATATGTCTTAAAATGTCCAAGCTACTAGCTTTAATAAACATTTAAATGATTACTTTATTTTACATGTTAATTATTAATCTCTGTTATTCTTAATGAAAACTACATTGCAAAAATAAAGAACTACTTTTTGATGAGATATTTAAATTAACATAAGTGAAGAACAGAACAAGGGAATTTAGATGAAAGAAAAAAGCTAGATAGAAACTTCTAAAAATGTTAAATAATATTGAAACAAAATATATATCAAATGTCTTCAACTTTCCTCAATATATAAAATACAGACATTTAGAGAAATAATAACGGTAATAATAACAGTAAGTCAGAGAATTTACCAGTGATTGTATAAGAAGACTTTCAGCATCTTCTTAAAAGGGCAAATTTCAAATGTGAAGCAACTTTTACTTTTATGTAGGTTTAATTTCCATATGCACAATAAGAAATATGTATGAGAGATAAAAATTATGTAATGAATCTTCCATATAATTCATTTCCTATACTAAGTAATCTTCAAATTATTAGGTAACATAAAGGGTAGTCTCTGGTTTACTGTTAAGTATACGATGTCAAAATAATTTCAATAATTTACTTACTAAAATTAAATAATTTTTAAAATATGACATTTATATTCAGTATGACTACACCAATATGTTTTTGCCAACAAACAATGCATTTTGCATTGAGAAGCTTGTAAAAATTAAAAAGCCTGTGTCATCAAACGGGAGAACTGGCCAGTGAATGGCGAGAACACACTGCTCATCGAGCAAACAGAACGGTAAAGTGTACAGATAAAAGAGAACAAGAAGAGTGTTAAATACAGCTCTGTAGGTCCTACCACTAGACGGCACAATGCCAAGCTGTTTTGTGACACTGTCAGTCCTGCCAGGAAAGAAACACGTTGAAGAAAAAAATCCATTTAGATCTTATTGACTATAATGAAGAGGATGCAGCCACAGCTGTGGTCTAAGTGCAGCTAATTCTACTAAGCCTGCAGTATATAGTTTGATCCAGGGCAACTATTTCCTTAAGAAATCAGGATTTCTTTATTCCTTTTATCATACACGATTTTGACATTTTATTCATCTATCTTCAAGACTGATTCAAAGTTTTCTTATAGGAACACAGAGATATACTCTGTCTCTAAAATGAAACTGTATTATTATTTCTTAGCTACTGAAATAATTTCAGTCTTTTAGGAAACAAAGGCCACCTTCTATGGAGTGCTGGCACAACTGTGACTTTTAGACTCATTTAATCTTTTGGGAGACTGAACATTCATTTAATCTAGTAATTTTAATCTAATAGTTTCCGTTCATGTGGGAAAAAAGCCACCAACCTGCCAAAACACTTCTAGCTATGATAAAACCAAAATACTCATCAAGGTCAAACAGAAGTGAATATAACTCCCTAGCCATATAGTTCACTTTATGCAGTTTGATTTTCAATGAAAATGAAATGTCTTCTTACCTAATGTTCTTTAGAAATACTTAACTATGTTCCACAGTTTTCAGCAATGTCCTTTCAACATGAAAGCTAGTTATGAAACTGTAATTCACTCATTTTCAATGTGCCATTTTACAGAAAAATATCTGCATTTCCAGGAGTTTGGTTAGAGCTGTATATTTTAAAATTAAAAAATGACAAAGACTAAATTTTATTTTTTTTTTAGTAAAAGTCATTGCTTCTGAGTTGGTGCATCACAATATGGCACATTTTCTATAAGAAGGTCTTTCCTAGGGACCAATTCTGAAAGAAAAACAAAGAGAGCATTTAATATCATTAAAATTAAATTCAAATAAACTCTTTTCCCCCTAAAATTTATAACAGTAAAATATCTAGTTTTAAGATAAGTCTTTCCAGTGATATTTTATTTCAGTTACCTTCTAAGGTGGTGTTCTTTATATTAAATGGATAGTTTAATAGGATTCTCATTTAGGGTTATACAAAAACATGCACGACCAACTTAATGCTTTATCATTATTAAATATACTTAAATAACAACAAAACACCTTGTCAGTAGCAGATTGCAGGTTAATGATAATTAAAACTATCAACTGGAAAATTAGTTTATAGTACCAACTCTATAAAAAGCAAGATGACTTTTCTAATTTAAAGATTTCAGGGAATTCCCTTGTCAGTCCAAGGGTTGGGACTCTGCACTTTCACTGCAGGGTGCCACTTCCCTGCCTGGTGGAACTAAGATCCCACACACAAATGCAAATTTGACAGAAGTGTGGCTCTCAACTGGAGGTGTTCTGGGTGGTCATAGTAACTGAAGTGTGCTCCTGGAATTCAGCGGGGAGGAGCGAGGTATGTGCGGGACAGGCTGTGGTGTGAAGAGCTCTCTGTTTAAAATGACAGTAGGGCCCGACTGGGAAACACTGTTCAACAACAACGATGATGATGACAACAAATGCTGAGCCCTAGGTAAGACATCCTGCTGAAGTCAAATGAGGTGAAGCTTGTAAGATACAAAACTTTTAGGAGAAGAACAGAATTAAGTGGAATCAAGTGAACTGTTACAATCAAAGATGCTCACACCAAACTCTATGAAGTAACTTGCTTACATTCTTCAAAAACAACAAGGTCATGAAAGACAAAGAAAGACCAAGGAACTGCTCCAGATTAAAGGAAGACTAAAAACATGATGATTAAATGTCATGGGTGACCAGAGATCTATCCAATCCATTTTTTTTTCTTCTGCTATAAAGGACACTGTTAAGACAAACAGAAAAATCTGAATAAAAGAACTGAATCAACATTAATATACTGACCTTGATAATTATACTGTTGTTATGTACGAGAATGTCTTTGCAAATTTAGGAAATACACAAAGAAGTATTTTAAAGAAACATACACTGAAGTATTTCTCCAGCTCTAAACTCAAGCAGGCTGTTATGAGCTGAAAAATGCTCATTTGGGGTAAAAAAAAAAACCACATTATGTCTGCAATTTACCTTCAGAAACTTCAGGAAAAAAATGGAGAGATGATAAAGCAAATGTGGTAAACTGTTAGAATTTGTAGAATCTGGATAAAGGGAATTGACATATTCTTCAACTTTTCTTGTATCTTTTCTATAAAGTTGAATCATTAAAAACCTCTTATAATGAATTCAATTCAAAAGGAAAACTGAAATTCTTACAAAAAAGAGAAATGATCTGACTAAAGCCACATGGTAAATCTGGCTTACTGAAATGAGAACCCGTTAAATAAGTATTATTTAACCATTTTTTATATCTCACTTGCTGCTTTCAAATCTTTGCAGGTTTCATCAGAGAGCATATTACAGTTTAGGTTTTAACTTATTAACAATGACAGTAAACTGTTTCACTTATCAAACATATAGGTGCTTATTTTTTCCTGGGCATTACATCAAGGAAGATACACAGATGAATATATAATAGTCACCTCAGTACAGCACAGTGACTGCCATTAATAACATTGTATTGCATATTTGAAAGTTGCTTGAGAGTCTTAAAAGTCCTCACCATGAGAAAAAAAATTTTGTTAGTATGTATGGGGATAGATTAACTCACTTTATTGTGGTGATCATTTCAAAATATATATATAGAATCGTTATGTTGTATGCCTGACACTAATATAATGTTACATGTTAACTATACCTCAATTAAAAAAAAAAAGCCTCCTCAGCTTCAAATAGTTCACAAACTAGTGGAAAAGACCGATTAACCAAAAGTCCAACAAAAAATGGTTTAAGTAAGAAAGAAATTTAATTTTCTCACTTATCAGGAAATATAGATTAAGGTGGCCCTAGGCTAAAGCAGGTCCTTAGTGCCACCTCCAAGGACCCAGGCTCTCTTCCTTTTCTTCATGTGTGGTGTCTGCCTTCAATGCTGCTGCCACATCACCTCTGCATTCCAGGCAGGAAGGGGGAAAAGGGCAAAAAGTGGAGTGCTGGCTTGGCCTATGCCTTTTTAACTGAAAAACAATAGCTTTATTGGAAGCAACATTCAGCAGACAGCTGCTTGCACTGGCCAGAAAGGTGTTACATGGTCTGAAAAATCATCCCCCTCCTCTCCCTGCCTGTCACACTCTACTCTGAACACAGTTTTTCAGTTAATAAGAAAGAATAGGAAAAAAAAAAGAAAGAATAGATACTGGAGAGGCAACAAGCCTACCACCCTTTTGGCTGCACAACATGAATAGACACCCTTCTTCCCATACGTAGAAAGCTACATCTGTTTGCTACCTGACCACTAAGGTCTCATCCAGGTTCAAAACCAGGATCTGCAGATGATGTGCTATGGCCTTTCCATTAGGTCCAGCTGTGGTTCACACAGTAGCTGCCTATTGGACCACAGTAAAGAACAAACAGGATACAGCAATAAAAACCTGCAATGGCAGTTACTGCTCCACAGCAAATCCTAAATCCTTCTGGACAGGAAGAGCAAGAGCTCCTTGCTCATGGCAAAGCAATAAATTCTGGTCAGCCAAACTGGCAATAGCTCATCCTGTTTTCTGGGAGACCCAAAGACACTCTATTATCCACTGTCCTTCAAGGCTCCTGGTCTGTCCTCTAGGGTACCCAGATGTGGGGATATTAGGGAAAATGCTCTTCTTTGACACTCAGAAGTTTTCATAGTTTACGTTCTGTTGATATGAGTTAAGGGATCAGGATAGCCTTTAAGAGCTGAAGAGACCTAGCTATGCTTGGGGTTTCTGGCAATACAATTTATTCAAGAATTTTATAAGCTACACATCTATTTTCTCCCAGTCATTTCCATGTATAAGTAGCCACAGGCAAACATCCTGACCATTACTAAGCATGAATATTTTCATCCTTTGGCAAGGGTCTCTATGTTGTCCCAAACCTCCCTACCCCTTAGTTTAACGGACACGTCTTAACACAATGAAAATCTCCAGGCTCAGGTGAATAAATGCACCCTATATCTGATCTTTGTCCGGCAAATGAGAAGGATTTGGGATACTGATCTTATTTCATATTAGAGCTAAGAGGTCCCTTGCTTGTACTGGCTTTAGTTTTGTAGCAGCTGGTATTTTTTCAGGGCTGCAAGGATCTAAATTATAGGACCCTCAGTCAATTAGAGTTCAGGATGTGGCGAGAAATGTCCCTTAGCAAAGCTGTACTTCTTTCCATCTTTGCTTCACAGACTGACTAGCTTAATCTGCATTAATCCTCTTTTTCAGTATTTTGCTGAAAGTAGAAAGAAATAACGAGCACATACTGACATTCTGATTACACCGCTTATTGCTGTAGCTGTACTCCTAAGAAACAGGAAGCGGTATGTTCATCACTACATAACAAGGGCCACCAGCTTAAGGCCTGTGATGGTCAGAGGTCCATGTTAACAACACTCTCCCCAACCCCTGCTTTCGTTTCATATTTTATGTTGTGTAATCTCAGGTATCTCACTTCTTGGCAACAACTTCTATTGTTCTTAGTTAAAAGTAACAAAAGCTGACTGGCTAATTAGGCAGAAAAGGCATTTATTAACAGTTTATTGGTCTAACTCAAGGAATTACTGTGAGGGCTTAAGAATCAGGCAGGCTTGAGGCTAAGCTTTCAGGAACACTGTCCAAAGCAATACCATGAACTGGCTTGATGATGAAAACTGCTCCTGCCTACAGGGCACTAGGGAAACTGCCACCATTTCTATGCTCATGGAGCACAACACACTCTATTTAGGATGTTGGCAGAAACTCAACTTTAATACATCTGCTCCTGCTACACCAATGACACTTCTGGAACAGTAACTTGACTCTGCAACCACTGACGCTAACTCTTGCCAGAAAAATGGGTTTTGTGCCAAGCCTCTTTTCTCAAGCTCATGTAGGAATATGGGTAATGTAGTGTGCTACATATCCATGCCTGAGCTGCACAGGGAACTAAGGAAATGAATATTCTCGATTCTGTTTTGGGAATTTAGAACTCATAGAGACGGAAATCCCTGAAATACAACAAGGTTATTTAAAAACTGGTAAATATCCAAAATACAATATATTAAAAGGATCATACACCANGATTAAGAATGCCAAATAAATTATTACAAAAACAGTCCTATAGGCAAACCTCTTATATATTGCAGGTTTGGTACCAGACCACTACAAATAAAGTATCTCAATAAAGCAAATCATACAAATTTTTTTGTTTCCTGAACCATGTAAGAGTTATGCTTATACTATACTAATAGTCTACTGAATGTCTAATAACATTATGTCTAAATATTTTAATTTAAAAAGACTTTATTATAATATACTAACCATATTCTGAGACTTCAGCAAGTCGTATTAGTAACATAAAAGAGCACTGATCATGGATCACTATAACAAATACAATTAATAAGGAAACAGTTTGAAATACTCCAAGAATTACCAAAATGTTACACCGGGACACAAGTGAACAAATGTTGTTGGAAAAATGGTACCAGTAGACTGGCTTGACTTGCCTGCTTGACAGTTTGTAAAAATGCATTCTCTGGGAAGTACAAGAAATTGAAGTATGCCTGTACTGTCTTTGTAACTGAAGTTTTGCAATACAACCAGTGGTTAAGATTAAAAAGAAAAAACAACAAAAGAAAAAGAAAATGTCTAGTAAAGCAAAGTTTCATTATTTAGCACTTTTAAATACAGCCTTACAAATGTCTACAATATATACCACACTGGCAAAATCAAACTGTTTTACTAATTAGCATTAAAAACACTGTAATTGCTCAATAGTTTGAAATACATTGCAAGCAACATTCTTTTTTAGTATTACTTACTCAGTGTATTGTGGTCTGTGTGAATACCTTGTATAACAGATGTTCTGAGTATCAATTCAACATCAGAACCTATTTTTATTAGCTGTTAAGAAAACAAAACAAAAAGAATAAATCCTTTGCATATTTTTTCAATGGTTCACATTAATGTACTGTTTTTGAAAACTACAGGTTTACTACTACAATTTCTCTTTAGGTGATACTTGCTTTTAACCATTTTTTTCTTTTTTTTTTTTGGCTGTGCTTTGCAGCTTGTGAGATCTTAGTTCCTCACCAGGGATCAAACCCAAGTCCCCAAAAGTGGAAGTGTGGAGCCTAACCATCAGACTGACGGGGAATTTCCTTGCCTTTAACTTTCTGTAACCATTCCAAGCTTACAGAAAGCTTAGACATGCATATACTTTTACCTTTTATCTATCCATTCCATATTTTGATCCAGAATAGATTTGGAATACTTTTTATTGTAACATATATTTTACAATACGCTTAAAATGTGCAGTTCTCTTGTGATTCTTTTGCGTGCATCTGAGTCTCTCTTATACTGTAGAGTTGGATGTTCTGAACACTAGTAAAAGCACTGCATCAGGAGTCAGAATACCTGGACTCCACCTCTGGCTCTGTCACTGAGTGTGTGGCTGCGGGTTAATACCTACTCTCTCTAAGTTTCAGACCTCATCATCCCAAAATGAAGAACCGGACTAAAACAGTGATTCTCAGAGCCGTGGATCCTTGGGAGGCTCTTCAGACCCTTTCAGGGGAGGCATAATGTCAAAATTATTTTCATAGTACTAGAGCCATCTGTATTGTTTGAGCTGTGAGCAGTAGAGCTTTTTCTCTGGAAAACCATTTCTACTTGAATGAACCATTGACAGACAAACTCTGATTATTCAGATTTGGTTAATTGGCAGATGTTTTCCTGAAGATAAGTGATATGAGTACCTTACTTCAAGAAAACAACTGACAGTCATTTGCTGACAATGACAAAATTTAAACTTTTAAGCAAAAATCACAATTCTGGAGAACTTGTATCTGTAATTTTAAGCCTGACAAATTCCCAATACTTCAAGATTTTTCTGATGAGATGGATATTCAGTTCAGTTCAGTTCAGTCACTCAGTTGTGTCCCACTCTTTGAACCCCATGACTCGCAGCACGTCAGGCCTCCCTGTTCATCACCATCTCCCAGAGTTCACTCAGACTCACGTTCATCAAGTCCGTGATGCCATCCAGCCATCTCACCCTCGGTCGTCCCCTTCTCCTCCTGCCCCCAATCCGTCCCAGCATCAGAGTCTTTTCCAATTAGTCAATTCTTCTCATGAGGTGGCCAAAGTACTGGAGTTAAAGTACATGGGTAAAAGACTCACTCAACGGGAAAAACATTAAAATCTATTGGTCTATGCAATGAAGACATGAGGGCATATATGAAAGAATATCCTAGAAAGAAGCCACAGCATAAATGGCCTCAGACAAGAAAGCTCTTGGTAGATTAAAGCACCCTCAAAAAGGCACTAAGCGGGACGAGTAAGATACGTGGTGAGTGGAGGCGGGAAGCTAACAGGAGTCAGATGATGCAGTGCTAAAGGTCATTGCAGGCAGAGACTTTAGACTTTACTTTGAATGGGATGAGGAGACATGGGAGTTGTGAACAGAAAAGCCATGGGATATGCCTTTTTAAAAGGCTCACTGTCTTCTAAGTATCGAGACTAGGATGCAGGGAGTTAGGGCAGAGCAACAACAGCTGCTAGGAGGCTGTTGTAAAAATCCAGTGAGAAATAATGGTGGCTTGAACTAGGAAATAACAATGGGAAGATAAGAAATGGTCAAATTCTGGGTATATTTTGAAGGTTAAGTCAATAGGATTTGCTGTCAGATTGTATGTAGATGTGAGGGAAGGAAAGTAGTCACAAAAGAGAACACCAAGGTTTTTGGTCTGAACATAAAAAGAAGGGAGCTGCCATTCACTGACATGGAGAATGCTGCAGGGGGCAAAGCCTCACCTCCTGACAGACCTGAGAAGGGGCTTAGTAGGGTAGAGAAAGAAAACAATGAGCCTTCTCACTCACTGGAGGTGCATAAATTGAGCTGAGGTTTAGGTTTAAGGCTGGAAACAAAGCTATATCAGGTCTGAACATAAAAAGAAGGGAGCTGCCATTCACTGACATGGAGAATGCTGCAGGGGGCAAAGCCTCACCTCCTGACAGACCTGAGAAGGGGCTTAGTAGGGTAGAGAAAGAAAACAATGAGCCTTCTCACTCACTGGAGGTGCATAAATTGAGCTGAGGTTTAGGTTTAAGGCTGGAAACAAAACTATATCAGAAACAAGGGATTAGGGGAGAAGAGGGGGGATAAGCAGGATGTGGTTATGTATGAGACCTCGAACTCCCCCTCCACCTGCCCCTGCAGGCAAGGAAGTAAATACACACACCCATCCATTCATCTAACAGATAAGAGTCCCACACTGCAACTAACCTTTAAAGAAAGTTCCCGCTTGTTTAGGTATGGTATCAAAGAATATTCACAATTATTTGAAAAGGATAATATATACACCTACTATCTTCCAACTAAGTATCTATATAAGGCTGAATTTTCTTTGTATAATTCAGTCTAAAAAACACATTGCACCAGGATGAATAAGGAAGCAGATATGAGAATTTAGCTGACTCCTATTAAGCCAGACATTACAGAGATTTGCAAAAACATAAAATAATGCTATTCTTCTCAGTATACTTTTTTGAAAATAGTTATTTTTCATGAAGACTGTATACGTTAGCATGTAATAAACTTAAGGAAATCCCTGAAATACAACAAGGTTATTTAAAAACTGGTAAATATCCAAAATACAATATATTAAAAGGATCATACACCATGATCAAAAGGGATTTACTACAGAGATGCATGGATGTTTCAATACCCACAAATAAATCAATGTGATACACCACATTAATGAAGAATAAAAATCATGATCATGTCCATAGACGCCAAAAAAGCATTTGAGAAAATCCAACATCCATTTATGCAAAAACCTCTCAACAAAGTGAGTAAAGAGGGAATAAACCTCAACATAATAAAGGCCACATACAACAAGCTAACATCATACTCAATGGTGAAAACCCAAAAGCTTTCCCTCCAAAATCCGGAACGAGACAGGGATGCCTCCTCACCAACTTTTATTCAATACAATTTTCCAAGTCCTAGCCAGAGTAAACAGGCAAGGAAAAGAAATAAAGGCAACCAAACTGGAAACAAGTAAAACTGTCACTAGTTGAAGATGACATGACATAATATATAGAAAATCCTAAATATTCCACCAAAAAACTGTTAGAAGTAATAAATTTGGCAAAGTTGTGAGCTAACAAAAACAATACCAAAAAAAACCTGTTGCATTGCTGTATACTAATAATAAACAATAAATATCAGAAAGGGAAATTAAGAAAAACATTCTATTTACATACATATGGATAAAATAGCTAGGAATAAATTTAACCAAGGAGGTGAAAGACTATTAACCTGAAAACTATAAGACACTGGTGAAACAAACTGAAAACACAAATAAATGGAAAGATACTGTGTTTTCATGGATTGGAAGAATTAATATTGTTATTGAAATGTCCACACTACCAAAACCAATCTACATATTTTATGCCATTCCTATCAAAATTTCAATGGCATTTTCTACAGAAACAGAACAACCAACCCTAAAACTTGAGACACAAAGACTCTAAATAGCCAAAACAAATCTTTAGAAAGAAGAACAAGACTGGTGACATCATACTTCTTGTTTCAGACTTTACTACAAATCAATCACAATCAAAACAGTAGGGTATTGGCATAAAAACAGACATATAGATCAGTGGAACAGAACAGAGGGTCTAGCAATAAATCCACACATACATGGTCAATTCATTTACACCAGAGGAGTAAGGAATGTGCAATGGGGCAAGAAGAGTCTCTTCAATGCCCAGGGCTAGGGAAACTGGACAGTCACATGCAGAAGCATGAAACCAGTCACTTCCCCACGTTCATCTTTATACCAGTTCAGAATGTGTTCTTCACTCAGAACTTCAGCTTTATAAAAAAGCACCACTGTTTTCTTGAAGGCGTTCATGAAATGAATGTTGTCATAGCTAGAGTAACTTTTTAAAACAGAGATTAAAGAATCAAATTTGTTCTGTCTTGAATCCACAGGCATAAAGCAGAAAAAAGAGATCCATATATAACTTAACAGAAAGAAGGAGGTCATTATTAAGGCAATATAGCATTAAACTCTATAATCATGTAAGAGTCAAAGTTTTCAACCCTGGGGGAAAATTAAAGATACAGAAAGCTAAAAGAAAAAAAAAAAAAAGAAATTTAAACTAATATTATCATACTTAAAACTAGGCTTCTGAAATATAGTTATCAAATTTAGTTATCTGATATTATCTAAACTTTTATTCATATAATAAAGATAACATTTTTCTATAACTGCTATAGTACACAGAAACTCTAAAGATTATTATTAAGACTAAAGCTAATGACTCTAAATTTTCAGTTTAGGATTAACCATGTTTACTGCCCTTAGAAATATTACTTAGATCGAATAATTTCTGATGATGCGCATAAACTAAAAATAACTTTGAAAGCTGTACAGGAATTAGAGTACTGGACATTCAGATTTACTGTTGCTGTTTAGTGGTTAAGTTGTATCCAAATCTTTTGTGACTCTATGGACTATCGCCCCCCAGGCTCCTCTGTCCATGGGATTTCTCAGGCAATAATACTGGAGTAGGCTGCCACTTCCTTCTCCAAAGAATCTTCCCAACCCAGGGATCAAACGTCTGCACTGGCAGGCAGATTCCTTACCACTGAATTACCAGGGAAGCCCATTCAGATTTATACAGCTGCAGTAATCAAGACATTATGGCAGCGATACAAGGACAGAAAAGCAAACTAACTGAGAAATTATGAAGTCAAGGAACAGATGCACAAATATTTATTATTTGATTTTATGCTAAAGGTGACCCTACAGTGCAGGGGGAGAACAGTGGTCTTTTCAGTAAATAATGCTGGATCACCTGAATATTCAGATATTTAAAAAATACATCTTGATTCCTATCGTATTGCATATAAAAAAATCAACTCTAGTTGATACAACCAATGAAAAATATCAAACGATAAAGCTTTTGGAAGAAAGCACAGGATGACCACTTCATGACCTTGCTTGAGATAGACAAAATTTTCTTAAACAAGACAAAGTATTAACCATAAAAGAAGAAAGAGATTAAACTGGACTACATTAAAATTAAGAACTTCTCATCAAAAGGTAAAAACAGCAAAGCAAGGGACTCCCCTGGCGGTCAGTGTTTAAAACTTCATGCTGCCAACGCAGGGCGTGCAGGTTCTATCCCTGGTTGGGGAGTTAAGATCCCACATGCCGTGTGGTGTGGCCAAAAGATAAAAAACAGAGAACAAAAATAAAAAATAAATAGCAAAAAGAAAAAGCTAAAAGTAGATTCTTGTAATATAAATATATCCAACAAAGGACTTATATTCAGAACATATAAAGAATCCCTTCAAATCAATAATAAAGAGGCAGGTAACCTCTTAGAAAAATGAACAAAAGACCTGAACAGCCACTTCATAAAAGAGAATATCCAAATGACAACTGGACACCAGAAAAAGTGCTAGTACTTTGTTAATTACCGGAGAAATGCTAATTAAAGTCACAATGTGGTACCATTATACAACCACCAGAAACACTAAAATTAAGAGATGCCTAGTATCAAGAGCCAGAGAAGGCAATGGCACCCCACTCCAGTACTCTTGCCTGGAGAATCCCATGGATGGAGGAGCCTGGTGGGCTACAGTCCATGGGGTTGCTAGGAGTCAGACACGACTGAGTGACTTCACTTTCACTTTTCACTTTCATGCACTGGAGAAGGAAATGGCAACCCACTCCAGTGTTCTTGCCTGGAGAATCCCAGGGACGGGAGAGCCTGGTGGGCTGCCGTCCCTGGGGTCGCACAGAGTCGGACACGACTGAAGCAACTTAGCAGCAGCAGCAGTAGCAGTATCAAGAGCTGGTGAGGATATAAAGCAACTTGAGTTCTTAGACATTGCTCCTGGAAATGTAAATTAGTCTAATTACTTTGGAAAGCTGGTCAGCAGTACCTATTAAAGCTGAATCAACATATACCATATGACATGGACATTTCACTCATATAATATTCATAGAAATGTTGCTATATCCAATAATAAAGATGAATGGCACAAAGAGAAAGAAGCCAAAGAATATATCCTATATGATTCCAATTTATTAGATTGGGTTAAAAACTGATATGTTGAAAGTCAAGACTGTGGTTATACCTGTGGGGGAAGGGCTGACTGCAGGACACGACTGAAGCAACTTAGCAGCAGCAGCAGTAGCAGTATCAAGAGCTGGTGAGGATATAAAGCAACTTGAGTTCTTAGACATTGCTCCTGGAAATGTAAATTAGTCTAATTACTTTGGAAAGCTGGTCAGCAGTACCTATTAAAGCTGAATCAACATATACCATATGACATGGACATTTCACTCATATAATATTCATAGAAATGTTGCTATATCTAATAATAAAGATGAATGGCACAAAGAGAAAGAAGCCAAAGAATATAGAAATCCTATATGATTCCAATTTATTAGATTGGGTTAAAAACTGATATGTTGAAAGTCAAGACTGTGGTTATACCTGTGGGGGAAGGGCTGACTGGAGGGGTCTTTGGGGATAGCAGTAACATTATTTAACTTGATGTGGAGATTGGTTACATAGGTATGTTATTTTGTGAAAATTCACTGAGCTGTACTACTATAAACTGTGTACTTATGTTGTTTGTATCTTTGTTATTGTCCCCTCAAATACTTTAAGGAATGAAAACCAAGTATTATATAAAATGAGAAGCCCCACCAGGAATCTGGAGGTATAAGAGAGGATCCTCAACTATATTCCCATTTTGTATAATCCCAATTCTCCTAAATTAAAATAACTTGAATCACAGAAGAAAAGATAAAGAAACAGATTTAGTCTAGGTAGGTAACAAATTATACTATGAAAATTAAGAATGCCAAATAAATTATTACAAAAACAGTCCTATAGGCAAACCTCTTATATATTACAGGTTTGGTACCAGACCACTACAAATAAAGTATCTCAATAAAGCAAATCATACAAATTTTTTTGTTTCCTGAACCATGTAAGAGTTATGCTTATACTATACTAATAGTCTACTGAATGTCTAATAACATTATGTCTAAATATTTTAATTTAAAAAGACTTTATTATAATATACTAACCATATTCTGAGACTTCAGCAAGTTGTATTAGTAACATAAAAGAGCACTGATCATGGATCACTATAACAAATACAATTAATAAGGAAACAGTTTGAAATACTCCAAGAATTACCAAAATGTTACACCGGGACACAAGTGAACAAATGTTGTTGGAAAAATGGTACCAGTAGACTGGCTTGACTTGCCTGCTTGACAGTTTGTAAAAATGCATTCTCTGGGAAGTACAAGAAATTGAAGTATGCCTGTACTGTCTTTGTAACTGAAGTTTTGCAATACAACCAGTGGTTAAGATTAAAAAGAAAAAACAACAAAAGAAAAAGAAAATGTCTAGTAAAGCAAAGTTTCATTATTTAGCACTTTTAAATACAGCCTTACAAATGTCTACAATATATACCACACTGGCAAAATCAAACTGTTTTACTAATTAGCATTAAAAACACTGTAATTGCTCAATAGTTTGAAATACATTGCAAGCAACATTCTTTTTTAGTATTACTTACTCAGTGTATTGTGGTCTGTGTGAATACCTTGTATAACAGATGTTCTGAGTATCAATTCAACATCAGAACCTATTTTTATTAGCTGTTAAGAAAACAAAACAAAAAGAATAAATCCTTTGCATATTTTTTCAATGGTTCACATTAATGTACTGTTTTTGAAAACTACAGGTTTACTACTACAATTTCTCTTTAGGTGATACTTGCTTTTAACCATTTTTTTCTTTTTTTTTTTTGGCTGTGCTTTGCAGCTTGTGAGATCTTAGTTCCTCACCAGGGATCAAACCCAAGTCCCCAAAAGTGGAAGTGTGGAGCCTAACCATCAGACTGACGGGGAATTTCCTTGCCTTTAACTTTCTGTAACCATTCCAAGCTTACAGAAAGCTTAGACATGCATATACTTTTACCTTTTATCTATCCATTCCATATTTTGATCCAGAATAGATTTGGAATACTTTTTATTGTAACATATATTTTACAATACGCTTAAAATGTGCGGTTCTCTTGTGATTCTTTTGCGTGCACCTGAGTCTCTCTTATACTGTAGAGTTGGATGTTCTGAACACTAGTGAAAGCACTGCATCAGGAGTCAGAATACCTGGACTTCACCTCTAGCTCTGTCACTGAGTGTGTGGCTGCGGGTTAATACCTACTCTCTTTACGTTTCAGACCTCATCATCCTAAAATGAAGAACCGGACTAAAACAGTGATTCTCAGAGCCGTGGATCCTTGGGAGGCTCTTCAGACCCTTTCAGGGGAGGCATAATGTCAAAATTATTTTCATAATACTAGAGCCATCTGTATTGTTTGAGCTGTGAGCAGTAGAGCTTTTTCTTTGGAAAACCATTTCTACTTGAATGAACCATTGACAGACAAACTCTGATTATTCAGATTTGGTTAACTGGCAGATGTTTTCCTGAAGATAAGTGATATGAGTACCTTACTTCAAGAAAACAACTGACAGTCATTTGCTGACAATGACAAAATTTAAACTTTTAAGCAAAAATCACAATTCTGGAGAACTTGTATCTGTAATTTTAAGCCTGACAAATTCCCAATACTTCAAGATTTTTCTGATGAGATGGATATTCAGTTCAGTTCAGTTCAGTCGCTCAGTTGTGTCCCACTCTTTGAACCCCATGACTCGCAGCACGTCAGGCCTCCTTGTTCATCACCATCTCCCAGAGTTCACTCAGACTCAGTTCATCAAGTCCGTGATGCCATCCAGCCATCTCATCCTCGGTCGTCCCCTTCTCCTCCTGCCCCCAATCCCTCCCAGCATCAGAGTCTTTTCCAATTAGTCAATTCTTCTCATGAAGTGGCCGAAGTACTGGAGTTAAAGTACATGGGTAAAAGACTCACTCAACGGGAAAAACATTAAAATCTATTGGTCTATGCAATGAAGACATGAGGGCATATGAAAGAATATCCTAGAAAGAAGCCACAGCATAAATGGCCTCAGACAAGAAAGCTCTTGGTAGATTAAAGCACCCTCAAAAAGGCACTAAGAGGGATGAGTAAGATACGTGGTGAGTGGAGGCGGGAAGCTAACAGGAGTCAGATGATGCAGTGCTAAAGGTCATTGCAGGCAGAGACTTTAGACTTTACTTTGAATGGGATGAGGAGCCATGGGAGTTGTGAACAGAAAAGCCATGGGATATGCCTTTTTAAAAGGCTCACTGTCTTCTAAGTATCGAGACTAGGATGCAGGGAGTTAGGGCAGAGCAACAACAGCTGCTAGGAGGCTGTTGTAAAAATCCAGTGAGAAATAATGGTGGCTTGAACTAGGAAATAACAATGGGAAGATAAGAAATGGTCAGATTCTGGGTATATTTTGAAGGTTAAGTCAATAGGATTTGCTGTCAGATTGTATGTAGATGTGAGGGAAGGAAAGTAGTCACAAAAGAGAACACCAAGGTTTTTGGTCTGAACATAAAAAGAAGGGAGCTGCCATTCACTGACATGGAGAATGCTGCAGGGGGCAAAGCCTCACCTCCTGACAGACCTGAGAAGGGGCTTAGTAGGGTAGAGAAAGAAAACAATGAGCCTTCTCACTCACTGGAGGTGCATAAATTGAGCTGAGGTTTAGGTTTAAGGCTGGAAACAAAGCTATATCAGAAACAAGGGATTAGGGGAGAAGAGGGGGGATAAGCAGGATGTGGTTATGTATGAGACCTCGAACTCCGCCCCCAACCTGCCCCTGCAGGCAAGGAAGTAAATACACACACCCATCCATTCGTCTAACAGATAAGAGAGTCCCACACTGCAACTAACCTTTAAAGAAAGTTACCGCTTGTTTAGGTATGGTATCAAAGAATATTCACAATTATTTGAAAAGGATAATATATACACCTACTATCTTCCAACTAAGTATCTATATAAGGCTGAATTTTCTTTGTATAATTCAGTCTAAAAAACACATTGCACCAGGATGAATAAGGAAGCAGATATGAGAATTTAGCTGACTCCTATTAAGCCAGACATTACAGAGATTTGCAAAAACATAAAATAATGCTATTCTTCTCAGTATACTTTTTTGAAAATAGTTATTTTTCATGAAGACTGTATACGTTAGCATGTAATAAACTTATCCATTTTAATTATTTAATTAACATATATTTTAAAAATTTCTCAGTTTTAAATTCTATTATGGTAAATATTGATAGGTATAACATACAAACAACACTTTTTGGAGTCTTCAGTTTTTTAGAAGGTAAAGTGGTCTTGAGACCAAAAAGTCTGAAAACTGCTGATTGAGAGGCCACCTAGGATTCCTTTTGGTGCCAAGACTTCATCACAATATATGACAATGTAATTAATTACCTACAAATTACTAAATATATATGAAAGTACAAAATATATACATATATGTACACACACATATGTGTGTATATACATATATATACATATAACAAGTATCTAATTTCAAGAGTGCTTAATGTTAATGCTCTATATGTGAAATTAATCTGGAGATTATAGTTTACTTTTCCAGTTTAGTTGATATAAACAGACTGCAATTAACTATTTTTAAAATCATGACCTCAAAATTTAGAAACACAAGCATATCTCAAGAGATACTGTGGGTTCAGTTCCAGACCACCACAATAAAACCAATATCACAACAATGTGAGTCACATGAATCTTCTGGTTTCCAACTGTCTATAAAAGTTATATTTACAATATACACTAGTCTATTCAGTATGCAACAGCATTATGTGTAAAAGAAAAAAATGGGGACTTCCCTGGTGGTCCAGTGGTTGAGAATCCACCTTCCAGTGCAAGGGATGTGGGTTCAGTCCCTAGACAACTAGGATCACACATGCCCTGGGGCAACTAAGTCTGCACTCTGCAATGAAAGATCCTACAAATAAAATCTGACGTGGCTAAATAAATAAAACAATATTCATATCTTACTTAAAAAACACTTTATTACTAGAAAATGCTAACCAGCATCTGACAATGCAGGGTTGCCCCAAACCTTCAATTTGTATAAAACACAGACTCTGTGAAGTGCAACGAAGCAAAGCACAATAAAATGAGGTATGCTGCTGCTGCTGAGTCACTTCAGTCGTGTCCGACTCTGTGCAACCCCATAGATGGCAGCCCACCAGGCTCCCCCGTCCCTGGGATTCTCCAGGCAAGAACACTGGAATGGGTTGCCATTTCCTTCTCCAATACAGGAAAGTGAAAAGTGAAAGTGAAGTCACTCAGTCGTATCCGACTCTTAGCGACCCCATGGACTGCAGCCTACCAGGCTCCTCCATCCAGGGGATTTTCCAGGCAAGAGTACTGGAGTGGGGTGCCATTGCCTTCCCCAAAATGAGGTATACATGTACCATACTGTTAATAATCAGTTTTCTGAATAGCAAAATAGTACAAACCTTGGCATGCATCTTTAAACTTCTTTTCAAGTCATGACCTGATTATAACGTCGTTTTAACTGCTTCCATAGATAAAAATTACATAGTCCCCATTTGTCCTGTCATAAGATTAGGTTAAATCTCTCCTGTTTTATGGTAAAGGGAAAGAAATCCTTAGGCTATCTCATTTTGTCTCATTATTGTATTACAGATATTTACTACTTCAAAAATAGCATTTTCTCTACTAAGTATAAAAGTATTTGCATAGAACTTTTTGTTTCAATATGTGGAAATTCTATTAAACATAGAAGAATTTCTCTAAATTATACCTTCCTCTTTACTAAATCAGTTCTTGGAATCTTAATTAACCCAGCAAATAATTTTTCGGGTCCTTTCCCCTACATTTATACAAAGTTAGGTCCAGGAACACTTAGGAAGCAGTGTTCCTTCCTAAGACAGAGACAATGTATGTATGCATATGACTTTATACAGGGAAAGAATCAGTGTGCACTTTTTCAATGAACAAGCATTGGGAATACTAGGGAGCTCACAGAATAGTGTTAGTAGACTATCTTCCACTAAGGAAATGACTAAAATGCAAATACAGAAGGTAAAGCGAGAACAGTTCATAAACGCTGGCTATTCAACTTCCACAGCCAAGATATGAATTAAAAAAAATTCTGTCCAGCTGAGCTAAGTGAGTAGAAGTTTTCTCTGCGTAACTTAAGAGAGAGTTATCACACCTACTCTCCTTAGTCTGTCACTTGCCTTAGACAAAGAGAGCATCGCTGTGAGTTTCTAGGTTGCTTCAGCTGTTCTTGCTTTGATCATGGTTACACTTATGTTCCTTTCACTAGGCAACTTACTGTCTTATAGATGTAGGCACATGACCCTTGAGGAGGTGAGCCATACCGAACAAGTGAGAGCCATCTATAGTTGTGATGGCTTTAACTATCAACTAATGCTTTTTATTTTAGAAAGTCTCTCCATTTCTATCATTTCCTCTAGTTGCTAAATTTTGAGTTTTATTGTAATTGAAACATTTAATACTGTACCTCTTCTATTTTCTTAGGAGAAGTTTCAGTTTTATTACATTTGAATTCTTCGTTTATCTTTATTCGGGCTGCTAGAAAAAGGAAAAAATATGCATAGTTATCCACTTTTCTAATTTATAATTCCTGTCCCAATAATTTACATAGTATTCATTATATCATAGTACTATATGCTATATACATATATATCTATTATTTCTCTAACAGAAAAAAATAATTTCGCCCTGTGTAAAACAAAGTAAAAAATAAGAAATTTATTTTAAAAGTCTGTTGGAGAGCTTTTTACAGGCTGGCAATTTGTAATTAAACCTAATATACATTTTCAGCATTTTAATATTTTTGTTTCCTGATTATTATTTCTAATTTCATTTGACCCTCTAGCTGTGAGATCCTAATAAATTCAAATTAATACTTTGCTTTTGTAAATATAAGGATCTGAATTAAAATGCTTTTTGTTTTTAAGATGGCAAAACTCAATACATATAAGCATCCCTCTTCCAAAACACTTAAAATGAAGATACGGCAGCAAAGAGGATATGTAAATAATTTTGAGTGCCTTGGCTGACAAGTAAAGTGATGGACAAATGAAACTTTTGTTCATATAAACCAGTGTTTTGGCATCACTACAGCAGAATAATTTAATATAAGTAATAAATTGCCTTATAGCACTGCTATGAGCATTTGATAGTAAATATGCACTGTTAGCTATTCTTATAATTATTTCACTTAAAAACATTTAAAGGCACAAAAATATGCTATGGTGATGGAGATGAGCCATAGAACCTTCCTTCTATGCTCAATACATGTCAACATGTACTCTGGTTAAGAGTTCAGGCTTTGGAGCCGGAATGCTGAGGCTAAATCCCAGCTTCACCTATCTTTTCACATTACTGTCAGTTTTCTCATCTGCAAAACTAGAAATTATAATAGTAACTACCTAATAGGTCCGTGCTAAGAATTAAATAAGGAATATGTGTAACATACATATAATATGAAGCATATATTTTAATATTCAAGAAATGTCTTTGGTAAATTACAAAAACTTGAATTCATAGGGACAGTGGGGACACTTTACCTAGATGCCGTTTTCTTTTTCCCTTTTTTTAAATGGAGGTTGAACTTTTAAAAACAAATTTTACTGGAGTACAGTTGATTTACAATGTTGTACTAGTTTCTGCTGTACAGCAAAGTGAATCAGTTACACATACACATGTATCTACCCTTTAGTAGATTCTTTCCCCATACAGGTCATTACAGAGTGTTGAGTAAAGTTCTTTGTGTTACATTAGTTATCCCATACCTTATTATTTATCTATTTTATATACAGTAGTATGCATATGTCAGTAACAATCTCCCAACTTTTACAGTCTCCCTCCTAAGGTATCCTCTTAAAGAGCTTTAGAAACTGAGCAGGACTTAAACTTTAGAGCTCTGAGTTCCAGAAAAGACAGAAACCACTTTACACAGGGAAATACTGCATCTGGAACCGTTTGTGATAGATTCCCTTTCACAGTTTCACAGCTGCTGCCACTTCTAGAAAGACACAGGCACTAACAGTATGGTAGTATCTGGGCCTAGAGAATGTGAAAATTTGACTATATAATAGAGAAAGGAGTCTCATGGCTTGAACGTAAGACAAGCAATGGAGCACAGTAAAATTCTGATCCTTTTTTTCCCCTTATTCTTTATGAAAACATGACCTTTTATGATTTCTCTCTAAGTAAACACTTCTCAAACAAGTGTAATATAAACTCATTAAAACAAACAAACAAACATTAAGAGAGAGAGAGTGAAGGTTCATTGCCCAAGGGAGGTCTTAACCATACAGGGTCTCTTGGACTACTAGCAGCCAACTGAAAAATGGACTTGCTTCAAAGTGGCAAAGTATAAACTTACCTTCTAATGCTCTAGCATCATTTCTAAAAACCTGTTGTCTGGTCCTGTGCAATGTTTTAAAGAGCTGTAAAACCTGGAAAGAAAATCAGAATTCAGACCTCAAAAGAAAAAAATTTTTCACATTTTACATAATTACAAGGATTAAACAGCATTTATTTCTTATTTTTCAAAGTGGCTGGTGAAAACAAGAGTTTTCAAAAACAAAATAACTCCCTTGATTATTTATCTTTAGATTAAAAAAAAATAGCCTTATGTATTTACAAAAATAAAACAAAATTCTTTCAAACAAAATAATATGAGAATGGTTAAAAAGTTAATGATCTCCCTGCCAAAATTAGTTTGCTAAGGTAACCAACTTTGCTGGTCTGGTATGTATTTGTTCTCATTTTTCTTAATATAGACCTTCATCTGCTCTTAAAGTCATATACACATGCATACAAACTCAAGAATATACTACATCTTAAAAGAGCCCAGAAGGAAGAGACTTTAGATAATTTAGGAAAGTTTAATTGTGATTTCTCTAAAAAGAAGGAGAATGCTGAGACTTCTGAATATTTTAGACTGTGCGTAACAACAAGAAGAAAAGCGTATTCAATATTGTCCCCCCAACACTGTTCTCTCTTCTGTCCTCTCAGTTTCAGTTATGGAAAACAATGAATTCTGAAGCCAGAAATCTCTAGGTCATTCTTTAAATCTACCTTACTCCTCACGGAGAAACCGTAGGGATTTGTCCCTAATCTTTTGGNAGCGTATTCAATATTGTCCCCCCAACACTGTTCTCTCTTCTGTCCTCTCAGTTTCAGTTATGGAAAACAATGAATTCTGAAGCCAGAAATCTCTAGGTCATTCTTTAAATCTACCTTACTCCTCACGGAGAATCTGTAGGGATTTCTCCCTAATCTTTTGGATATTCTCCATCACCCAAAACAATTTAAATTCAGATCTCTCCCTAACTTGTGCTTAGACTACTGACACAGGTTTGCCACTCTGCCACCATTCCCTCCTTTCTCCCAGTCCATTCACCAGATAACGATACTGAAACTTGACTGTGTGTGTCCTATGTGCTAGGCACTATTCAAGCATTTTACATATGAGAAAACTTATAGCATCGTAGGCAGACACCAAAAGAGAAACAGGAAGCAGAAAACATAAAGATTAAACAAAGATTAACCAAAGAACTTTCTCAGAAACATAAGTTATTGCAAACATGGAATAACAACAAGAAGAAGTTATAGTAAATTTAAAAAGGACTGTTCAGAAAATGCCCCAAAGCTCTTGGATATCAAATGAGTGACAGCAAAGATTAAGTACAGAAAAACTGCCCAGAAAGTAGAATGGGCAGTTGAGGAAAGGATAATAAAATTAGAGGAGTAGTCTAGATGGCCCAGCAGTTACAGTCACAGGATCTCCAACAAGAGAGAACAGAGAACACAGATTCCACCAAGGGCTCAACACAAACCCATGCTGCAGCATATCATGATGTAAGTTCAGCACAATGCTAACAGAGACATCTCGGGGGAAAAAAAAGTTCACGTATAAAAAAGAGAAAATTAGAAAGCCGCCTGATTTCTAAACAGCATCACTGTGAGAAGACAATGGTATAAAATCTTCAAGTTACATATCCTAACTATCACCTAACTGCAATTACAAATTGGTATTTTCAGAAATGCAAAGTCTCTTATTTGCTATATGCTCTTTCTTGGAAAGCTATAGAAGATGACTGTGCTCCACCAAAACAAGGGGCTATTTCTCTCTCTCTCTCTCTCTCTCTCTCTCTCACACACACACACACACACACACACACGCAGGCACACACACAATGGGAACGAGGGAGACAGGTGACCCAACACAAGAGAGACAGAGAGGAAGGTAAAGGACAAATACAGGTCAGCATTTGTGTAGACAGCAAAGAAAGCAACTATTCTGGACTAGAGCAAAAGGCTGGATTCAGAAATGATGATGCTAGGAGAAACAATGAAGCTAGTAGATATCAGTTTTGCTCACAGTTTGGGAATAGATAAGCAGGAAAACCGATAATAAAAACAAAGCACTCATGTACACCCGTGGCGGATTCATGTCAATGTATGGCAAAACCAGTACAGTGTTGTAAAGTAAGATTTAAAAAATAATAAAATTTTTAAAATCTTCAAAAAAAAATAAAAATAAAAAAAATAAAAACAAAGCAGTTATTAACTTCAAGAAACACTAAGACTTAGGGAAAAAAGTCAACATAATCATATATTTATATTAGAAGGCTCAGCTTTGGACAAATTTTGTATAATCATAATAATATCAAAGATGAAAACAGATTCACCAAAATTTGTATACTGAGAGAAACAGGGTATTGGGGGAACTTAATCCTCAAACGGAGAAGGCAATGGCACCCCACTCCAGTACTCTTGCCTGGAAAATCCCATGGACGGAGCCTGGGTAGGAGGAGCCTGGTGGGCTGCAGTCCAGGGGGTCGCTAAGAGTCGGACACAACTGGGCAACTTCACTTTCCCTTTTCACTTTCATGCACTGGAGAAGGAAATGGCAACCCATTCCAGTGTTCTTGCCTGGAGAATCCCAGGGACGGGGGAGCCTGGTGGGCTGCCGTCTATGGGGTCACACAGAGTCGGACACGACTGAAGTGACTTAGCAGGAGCAGCAGTCTTCAAACTCACTGCAGACGGTGATGGCAGCTTTGAAACTAAAAGACGCTTTCTCCTTGGAAGAGAAGCTACAGCAAACCTAGACAAGGCATTAAAAAGCAGAGACATCACTTTGACAACAAAAGTCTACATAGTTAAAGTTATAGTTTTTCCAGCAGGCATATACGGATGTGAGAGTGGGACCATAAAGAAGGCTGAGCACCAAAGCACTGATGCTTTCGAATTGTAATGCTGGAGAAGACTGTTGAGAGTCCACGGACTACAAGGAGATCAAACCCTGTCAATTCTAAAGGAAATCAATGCTGGATATTCATTTGAAGGACTGATGCTGAAGTTGAAGCTCCAATACTTTGGCCATCTGATGAGAAGAGCTAACTCATTGGAAAAGATCCCGATGCTGGGAACGATTGAAGGCAAAAGGAGAAGGGGGCAGCAGAGGATGAGATCACTGAATGGCATCACTTAGAAGAGAAGTGATGGACATGAGTCTGAGCAAACTCTGGGAGATAGTGAAGGACAGGGACGCCTGGCGTGCTGTAGTCCATGGGGTCACAAACAGTCAGATACAACTGAGCAATTGAACAACCAAATCCTCAACTTCTGCAGACAAAGGTCAGTAAATAACTCCAAAGAGGAAAAAAAAAAATCAATAGTAGTTTAAACATGTTATTTATAAACATGGAGGTAAATCTAAGAAGAAATAACTAAAATGATTAAAAAGTGCTTATCTGGGGAGCAGGAATTGCGAGTATATAGAAGGAAGTATTACCTACTGGTTTCTGCATAACACCATTGACTTCTTAAATTTTATACACTTATCTCCTTTATAAAAACTAAAAATATATATAATTTAAAAAGAGAAAGAGAAAGGACACTTATCAACAAAAGAAAAGACAACCCATGGAATGAAAGAAAATATTTATGTCATATATCTGAAAGCAGCCTACCATCCATAGAGCATATAAAGAACTTAAAAAAAAAAGAAACTAATTTAAAAACAGGTAAGGATTTGAATAGACATTTCTCAGAAGAAGACAGACAAATAGCTATTAAGGCTATGAAAAGATGCTCCACATAATTTGCCATTTGAAAAATACAAATCTAAATCTCAGTAAGATACTACTTCATCCCAGTAGAATGTCTACAATCAAAAAGAGTCAGTGACATGTGTTGGCAAAGATGTAGAAAAACTGAAACTATTACACATTGCTGATAGGAATGGAAAACCTTGCAGCTGCTTTAGAAAACAGTTTAGCAGTTGCTCAGAGAGTTAAACAGAGTTATCGTGTGATGACCCAGCAATTCCACACCTAGGTGTACAACCAAGATGAAAACATATGTTCATACAAAAACTTGTATATGAATATTCATAGTAGCATGAAAGACCCCAAATGTCCACCAACTCATGAATGGATAAATAAAATGTGGTGTATCTGTTTTGTTATGGCTTGAATTGTATCCCCCCACAAAAGACATGTTGAAGTTCTAATCCTCAGCACACGTAAATGTGACCTTGTTTTGTATTTTCAAGATAAAAACTGTGGTAACTTGTTAGAGTAGCCACAGGAAACGAATGCATATTTTACTACTGGAAGCGGGATGCTGCTTTAACAAATATCTAAAAATGCAGCAGTGACTTTGAAACTGAGCAATATGCAGAGACAGGAAAACTTTTGAGGCGGTTGATAGTGAAGGCCGAGACTGTCTTGAAAAAGACTGCTGGCAAACACCAGTGGTGGAACGTCATAGAAAGCCAAGGAGTCTAATACTACAAGAGTAGTCGAAGAGGCTGCAAGGGATTAAGAAGGAAGTGAAAAGTTAAGTATGCCTAATTATTTTACATGCTATTTAGGGAAAAAAGAAGGTAATTCACTTAGTACAACAACCAGTATGCCTACTTTAAGAACTAGTATTAAGAAAATGTCTTCATTACTGCCTCGGAACTAACATCACCTTGGAGTTAGTAAACTTTTTTTTGATGTACTTATATCGATTAGACAAATTTAGGTAGTGTATATGGAAAGTCAATTCTTTATAGTAAGATCAGTTTAAATCTGATGTTACCACTTATTCTAAGTTTAGGCAAATTAAACTTTTTGCTTCAATTTTCTTGAATAATAGGCTAGCTTTAAGGGTGGATGATATAATTTCTGTACTAGGCTTCACTTTAGCTGGTTATCATTTCTGTCTTCTAAGTATGGGTTATAGACCCCTCATGAGTACATCCACAGCACTAGGCACTTACTACACTTCCTTGAAGTGTTCCCTGCTTCCTGAAAGGCTTCTCAGTCACCTTGTATCTTCCACTTAACACAAGTGTCTTCTACACATGACAGTTCTCATCAAAACCACTTTTGGAATGAGTTTTATTTAATTTCACTGTATTCAAGTTTCCCAAGCAACTTCCCACTTGAAGGATGGTCCATATACTACTTCCTCTTTACAGAATACTCCTTCCTCTCTTCTCCTAGGTAATTTCTTAAAAAAAACACACAAACTATTTATTTTAAATTGGAGGATAACTGCTTTACAATATTGTGTTGGTTTCTGCCATACATCAACATCAATCAGCCATAGGTATGCATATGTTTCCTCCCTCTTAAACCTTTCTCCCAGTCCTACTTAATTTCTAATAACACTTCATGTCTCAACTTACATGAGGGATTTTTTTTTCTTTTGCATCTCTCCAGACAGGATAAACCTGTTGTATGCTCACAAAAATACACTGTGTTTTCAATTCAAAATACAGTGAATACTGCTGCTGCTGCTAAGTCGCTTCAGTCGTGTCGACTCTGTGCGACCCCATAGACGGCAGCCCACCAGGGTCCCCCGTTCCTGGGATTTTCCAGGCAAGAACACTGGAGTGGGTTGCCATTTCCCTCTCCAATGCATGAAAGTGAAAAGTGAAAGTGAAGTCACTCAGTCGTGTCCGACTGCTAGCGACCCCATGGACTGCAGCCCACCAGGCTTCTCCATCCATGGAATAAATACTTGTAATAGTAACTGTTTAAACTCTCCCTATCTGCCAGACTTCTGTATGAAGTTACTGCTGCATCCACCATGCCTAGAAAGTGCAGGCTACATGCTGGCTATTAAGTGCTACTGAAAGCTATTATGGACACTCTGAAAGTTTTTTGAAAGAATAGCCCTTTACAATTCTATCAGTCCTGTGACATATATTAACATGTACTAGGAACAGCGCTCAGTAGGACGAGAGGAACTCGGCGGCTCCCTGTTATTGACCAACCAATTATAAGCACGGTTGGTTGGTTTGTTTTCTCACTATACTATAGCAGGTCAATTTCCCTTTTCCATGTTTATGTCTCAACCGGCCATACTGATAATACTTAATGCTGGTTAGGGACGGCTGGTCCCAGAGAAGTGTACGCTGGCCAGGAATGCGTATCACTTTGCTAAGAATCTTGCGATCTCGATCCTGAAGGGGGCATCACCTCCCAAAGCTCGTTCAGAGCACTCAGGAATCTCAGGGCTCTGCTCTGTCTCGTTAAGTGCTACTTTAGGCAAGTGTTTTTGCTGGGATTCGGTTTCCTTGGTTACCTATGCACCTTTTGGTTATTTGACGAAATCTTTTACCTCATCTGATCGTTTCAGCGTAGGACTTTGGGGTCTTGTACAATTCTCAAGGACGCGAAATGCGTCCCTCACAGAAACGCTCGGTGTGGAGATGGAAAGGGGGCAGGACCCAAGTCACCGGCGTGCATCACGGATAAACCTTCTGTACTTGGTAGACGAAGAAGTAGGACCACCTGTACCGCCCTCCCTCCTGCACCTGCACAAACCCTCGATTGCCCGCCAGGGTTGGTTACAGGCTTCTCAGGTGTAAAGGCCACATCCTCTGCGGAGGGTCCTGAACCTCAGTTACAGAGACTCCAGACTATGTTAGCAAGGCCGCTCTCTTACCCTCCCCGCTGGCATCGCATTCAACCCCTCCTCGGACCCAGTCACCTTGGCCGCCTGACCCATGGCTCTCGCCTCCGCTTGCTGCCACTTCTCCAGCGGTCGAGTCGCCCCGCCTCCCGGCAACCAATCACTACTCATCATCCGCCCGTCCCCGCCTCGTAGTATTGTTCCTAACTCACCGCAACCAATCACCACAAAGCATCTCCTTCGTAACCCCGCCCCCCGCGAAGGAACAGGCTAGGGGAGTTGGGTAAGACCGTGGCCTCTGGGAAAACCGCGAGGAGCCGCCGAGCTCATTTACGGCAGAGACAAGAACGGAAATAAAATGGACGCCATGTTAGTTAGGGGCAGAGGCACTTCCGGCCGTTTCTGAAGCAACCTCTGGTGGTAGAGTGTTGGATGATATATAGCTTCGGCACCTTTACGTCCTTACCTCCTGTTTGGGGGTTGGGTTATCTATTAAAGAACCATTATTTTAACGTTTCTGAGTTGCAGATTTTGTCTTTGCAAAAGTGCACAAATAAGAGCCAAGCCCTAACAACTATCGCAGGTGTTGATTGGAACGCCGACTTCCAAAAGCACTGTTCACTCTTTATCCCACTTCATTCCTCTAGAGGGTGAGGCTGAGTTACTTCTCTAGATCACACGTTGCCTACTCAACATGCCCTATTCCGTTTTGCTGGTCAAGAGGTCGGAAATAGTTTATTAGAAGCATCACGATCATAAACTATCACAAAACGTTTAACTACATTTAATTTATGACTTTGCAAGCATCAAGAAAAAAAAATCTCAACCTTGCTCCCATTGCATAATCATTGTCTTCCCTACTCCCTGCAGTTAAACTTTTAGGTAAAATTAACTTTTTTTCAGCTTAACCTTTAGGTAAAATTGGCTTTTTATTAGAAATGAAGATTAAGACCCCTTTCCTTCTCTGTGATTTATGTCATTTTACAGAATATTGCAAGTCATCATGAGAATAGCAAGATAATATTATTTTTTTAAAAATAAAATGCACTGGAGTTGCAAAAGAGTGTTTAACCATAAGCAATTAAGCCAAATATACTGAATACTGTCTTATTCAGGAAACAATAAATTAGATGATCTTCTGATACTGTATAGTAGTGCCTTTTGATGGCTAAAGAATGATTCAAAGATGCTTATTTTCATTTTCAGTCTAGAATCACAGCCCAGTTTCCTGAAATTCATAATTTATTGTTATAATTTCTGGCTAACTAGGGTCCTGTATTCAGTTAATCAAAACTACTTACGTGCCAAAATTTGAAAGTACAGTTTTCATAGTGTCCAAATCAGTTCAGTTCAAGCTTCTCTTCAGTAAATCTGTATGGTTTCTTGAACTGTTTCATAAATGAGGTGACTATTCTGCTTGTTCTGGGAATACGTCCTGGTTTGCTGGCATATCCAAGTGTAGGACCCAGAACTGAATAAGAAATTCCAACATGTTCATTATATGAAATCATGGAACTATGTGGTAGGCAGGATAATGGCCTCCAAAAGATGCCCCTCTTTAAATCCTAGGAACTTCTGAATATAGTACTACCATGCATGACAAGATGGACTTTGCAGATGTGATTAAGTATTTTAACAACTTATTGACCAGAGAGATATTATGACACCTTTTGTTACCCAAACATTACTGACCGGAGTGTCTCAATATTCACTTACATAATAAATCTCTGGTTACAGGCGTTGTTAGTTTCTGCAAAAACCCCCAGTCGATAATGTGCTAAGATGGGAAGTTTATCCTGGGTTGTCTGTTGGGCACAATGTAATAATCACAAAGATACCTGTAAGTGGAAGCAGGAAGCAGAGTCAGGGAGAGGTTTGCAGATGCTCCCCTGTGGTCTTGGAAAATGGAGGAAGTGGAAGATGGATGCAGGTGGCCTCTAGAAGCTAGAAAAGGCAAGCGAACCATTCTTCCCTAGAGACTTTAGAAGGAATGCAGCCCTGTGGACACCAAGATTTTAATCCCAGTGAAACCCAATTTGAACTTCTGACTTCCAGAATGTCACTGGCGTGTGGCCCCTTCCATCTTCAAAGCCAACAGCAGAGCATCTTCAATCACTGACTCTCACACCTGCTTCCATCATCAAATCGCCTTGTCTGAGTCTCACTCTCCTGTATCCCTCTTTTATTTAAAGGCATTCCTGTGATTATATTTGGCCCATCTGGATAACTGAGGAATCTCCCCATCTGAAGACCTTTAACTTAATTGTATCTGCACATCCCCTCTACCATGTAAAGTAACATTTTCACAGGCTCCAGGGATTAAAACATGGAAATCATGTGCCTACCATACCAGTTTGGGTGAAGGTTATCAATAAAGATGAAATGGAAGGAAATGAAGTAGGAGAAGCAGCGATGGGCCTGATCACTTTAAGAGCTTATTAGCCAAGTTAAGGATTTTATATTTAATTCTATGATGAAATGCCTTACCGGCAGGAGACTGACATCATGATTTATATTATATAAAAATCATTTTGGGTAGTATATAGCAAATGGACTATAGTAGAAGAAAATAGGCAAACCAGGAGGCTCTTGAAGTACTCCAAGCAAGATATGGTACTGACTTGGAGAGAAGGGGAGGTGAGAAGTGATTAGATTCACCTGTGCTGAAAATCCACCAAGAAGAGTTGATGACTTCAAGGACTTTGGCCTGCGCAATCTTTGGTAAATGGTACTACAGTAGAGGCAGAAGGCTGCTGGAACAGGTTTTTAGATTGTTGTGGAGGGAGTAAAAATAAATTTGAAGTGCTTGGTAGACATCCTACTGAAGGTAGTGAGTAGGCAGAAATATGCTTCATACACCAATCTGGAATTAAGAGGTTGGGAGATAAATACTAGACAGTCTTTACTCTGTAGATGATAAAGCCTCTGATTTAGTGAAAGATGACCATAATATTTATTATGCAAACCCGCACAAACTCTTCAGTTTTTAACTTTGACAATTTCAGTCGTAAAGTTGCAGGAATGATAGAATGTACAAACACTTTTCGCTCAGTTTTCCCTAATGTTAACATTTTACAACAGTTGCTTTATCCTCTTCTCTCTACTTATCTGTATCTTGACATTTTTGAGGATGTCTTTACTGTTTGACCCCTGGAGAAGGCAATGGCACCCCACTCCAGTACTCTTGCCTGGAAAATCCCATGGATCGAGGAGCCTGGTGGACTGTAGTCCATGGGGTCGCTAAGAGTCAGACACGACTGAGCAACTTCACTTTCACTTTTCACTTTCCTGCATTGGAGAAGGAAATGGCAACCCACTTGCCTGGAGACTCTCAGGGACGAGGGAGCCTGGTGGGCTGCCATCTATGGGGTCGCACAGAGTTGGACACGACTGAAGCGACTTAGCAGCAGCAACTAACACTTCCACTTTACTGTTTGTACAGTGAATTGCACACACCATACCCTCTACTCCTAAACATGTCAGTAGGTGTCTTTCTGACAGAAAAAAAAGACATTCTCTGGCATCAGTGGTTCTCAAAGTGTAGTTCTCAGGCTAGCAGCAACTGTATCACCTGGAAACTGTTAAAAACCTACCAATAAATTACAGAGCCCCACCCCAGATCAACTGATTTTGATAATTTTGCTGTATGTTTGTGGGGAAATTCACAAGATTTTCAAAACTGTTTCCTAATTTGTACACATTATTTAGATTTCACATATTGTTCCAGGAATGTCTTTGATACCAAAAATACCAAATGAGACACTTTTGTGATTAAAGAGGGCTATCATCAATAATTTCACTGGGGCAAAGTGGTAAAGGTGTAATTTTTCATAATATGGACACTTGGAGATTAGGTGTTAGCTAGAGAAGAGGGCCAGGAATGGAATCCACACTGAGAGGCCTGGAACAGAAGGCTCACTATGAAGGAAAAATAGCATCCAGAGAAGTAGGAGAGTAAAGGCTGTTGCTGAAAAGAAGGAATGGCCACAGAGGCAAATGTTGCCAAGAGGTCAAGTATAATGGCAATCGGAATTGCCTATACGATGTTGTGTGACCTGGTTCCAAATTGGGAAAGGAGTACATCAAGGCTGTATGTTGTCACCCTGCTTATTTAACTTATATGCAGAGTACATCACGCAAAATGCTAGGCTGGATGAAGCACAAACTGGAATCAAGATTGCCGGAAGAAAGATCAATAACTTCAGATACACAGATGACACTACCCTTATAGCAGAAAGCGAAGAACGAAAGAGCCTCCTGATGAAAGTGAAAGAGGAAACTGAAAAAGTTGGCTTAAAACTCAACATTCAAAAAACTAAGATCATGGCATCTGGTACCATCACTTCATGGCAAATAGATGGGGAAATAACAGAAACAGTGACTGACTTTATTTTGAGGGGCTCCAAAATCACTGCAGCTGTGAAATTAAAAGACGCTTGCTCCTTGGAAGAAAAGCGATGACCAACCTAGACAGCATATTAAAAAGTAGAGAGATTACTGTGCCCACAAAGGTCCATATAGTCAAAGCTATGGTTTTTCCAGTAGTCATGTATGGATGTGAGAGTTGGACTCTAAAGAAAGCTGAGTGCTGAAGAACTGATGCTTTTGCACTGGGGTATTGGAGAAGACTCTTGAGAATCCCTTGGACTGCAAGGAGATCCAACCAGTCCATACTAAAGGAATTCAGTCCTGAATATTCATTGGAAGGGCTGATACTGAAGCTGAAACTCCAATAGTTCGGCCACCTGATGCAAAGAATTTACTCATTGGAAAAGACCCTGATGCTGGGAAAGATTGAAGGCAGGAGAAGGGGATGACAGAGGATGAGTTGGTTGGATGGCATCACCAACTCTATGGACATGAATTTGAGGAAGCTCTGGGAGTTGGTGATGGACAGGGAAGCCTGGCATGCTGCAGTCCATGGGGTCACAAAGAGTCAGACATGACCAAGTGACTGAACTGAAGAGGATATTTTAAGTGGAGGTCCTTAGTGATCTTGATAAAAGGCAAATAATTTCAAAAAAGAACTATAAAGTAGACACAATGTATAGAAAACTCTTCTTAAAAGGAGCAAAGATATGGAGGGGTATGTGGGAGTTAAGAAAGGTGTTGCTCCTTTACGGTGGGGCATCTTACATTATGTTGATTACTGCTGGGAATAATTCTTTGCAGAACAGCCCCCGGAGGTTTGGCTTCCCTAGTGGCTGAATCTGTAAAGAATCTGCCTGCAACGCTGGAGACACGGGTTCCATCTCTGGGTGGGGAATATCCCCTGCAGAAGGTAATGACAACCTACTCCAGTATTCTTATCTGGAGAATCCCATGGAGCCTGGTGGGCTAAATCCATGGGGTCACAAGAGTCGGACAAGACTTCGTGACTAAATCACACCACCACCACCACCTAGGGAGGTTTACAAACTACTGATGGCTCCAGAGTTTGATTTAACTGATATGGGGTGTGGCCAAGCTCACAGAGATTTTTTACATGCTACCCAGGTAACTGTAACGTGCAGTCAAGGTTGTGAACCACTGCTAGAAAAAGAAAACTGATGCAGGAGGGCTTACTTGCTGGAGGTAAGACCTACGTAGCTGAGAAACGAAGTATCACGGTGTCTCTGACAGCAAAAATGGCCAGCACTGCTTAGGTTTCAAATCTTTTCAGTTACATTATCCAATTTTTCCTACAAGCGTCCATAAGACAAGCGAGGGGCTTACTGCAGTAACTACGCTCCTCGAGAGACAAGAAAGGAAGAAAGAAAAACGACCTAAGACCTACGTAGCTGAGAAACGAAGTATCACGGTGTCTCTGACAGCAAAAATGGCCAGCACTGCTTAGGTTTCAAATCTTTTCAGTTACATTATCCAATTTTTCCTACAAGCGTCCATAAGACAAGCGAGGGGCTTACTGCAGTAACTACGCTCCTCGAGAGACAAGAAAGGAAGAAAGAAAAACGACCTCGGTGCCCACTGCTGGGTCCTGTCATCGAGAACCTCTCTCTGGCTGGGTCTCGCTCGCGGTTCCCCTAGAGGTCCCGCGCGCAAGGCAACGCCCAAGCGCAAGTCGTCAGTGCGCATGCGCACGAGTTGCTGGGGCGTGCTAGCGGCGGTCCCGGCGCAAGCTTGTCCGCGCGCTCCCGTCCGCGCGCTCCCGCCCTCGGCCCGCGCCCCCGGCTCCTCCCTCCTCCCGACCTTCTCCCGCATCGGCCGCACGGGAGGGAGGCAGAGATGGCAGATGAGATCGCCAAGGCTCAGGTCGCCCGGCCTGGCGGCGACACGATCTTCGGGAAGATCATTCGCAAGGAAATCCCAGCCAAAATCATTTATGAGGATGACCAGTGTCTTGCTTTCCATGACATTTCCCCTCAAGCACCAACACATTTTCTGGTGATACCCAAGAAATATATATCCCAGATTTCTGCAGCAGAAGATGATGATGAAAGTNGTCGCCCGGCCTGGCGGCGACACGATCTTCGGAAAGATCATTCGCAAGGAAATCCCAGCCAAAATCATTTATGAGGATGACCAGGTAGGCTCCGGTCGCCGCCTCGCTCGTGGGCTGAGACGGGGCGGGCTCCTGTGGACACGCGGGTTTCCCGCGGAGGGAAGGGATGGGAAGGGTCGGCGGGCGCCGGGGAGAAGGGAAGACACGGGGCCCTCTCCTGCGGCCTCGGCCTCGGGCCCCCAGCCAGCGGGCAGGGCCGCGGTCGCTCCGAGGTGGCCGGCCGGCGCGTGCCGGCGCTCCGGTTTCGCGTTATCTGCCCGGGGCGCGGGCCAGGCCGCCGGGCGCTCGCGGGCCCGCACCGCGGGGTCTGGGCGCGTTGTGGAGGCGGGGTGTCGCTCCGGGTCCTCGGCATGGGCGCCCGCCGGCTCCCGGGCTGCCTCGTGCTTCGACTGTTTAAGGAATCTGACAATCTCGCCAGCGCTCTGCCGGACAGGGAGAAACCCGATCGCACCCTGACTCGGGCCCAATCTGCGCGATCTCCCGCTCACAGCCGGCCTGCCCGGACGTTTCCGGGCGCCTCTCCCCGCCGCATTGCGCTAGAGGCCGGGGGCGCACGGCCTGGGGGCGGCGCAGACGCCCTGGGCCTCCGCAAGGGACGCTCACCGACGGCCACCCCTTGACCCTCACTCTCCTTCCCCCCTCTTCTCGGGCCTCGAACCCCAAGAGTGAACCTGCTTCTGGGATTTGCTTTCCTTTAGTCCCTCCCAGGAAGGAATACTGAAGTATTCCTTCAGTATTTTACAGGAAGTAGTTTTATGCCAAAAGATTACGAGTGTCGTTTTCTTGACCTCACTGTAGGTTGAAACTGTTTTAGAAAGGCCGAGTTCATTTGACTTTGAGATATCTTGTGTGAAATATTTAGTGGGAGGTTATATTTTGGATCTCAGATAAAGCTGGACAGGATGGCTGATTTACATAAAAGTTTTGTAAACTTTTTAATAAATTCACTATGAAATAGAGACTATAAGGAAACATACTACTAGTAGTGTTCTTAGATTCAAAACACCTAAGTTTTAATTCCTCGAGGTGAATTTATTTAAATACCCTTTTTATCTGTTAGGGAAATTCTTTTGTTTTAGAAAATGTGTATTTCTTTAAAAATACTTTTGCTGCTGCTGCTAGGTCGCTTCAGTCGTGTCCGACTCTGTGCGACCCCACAGACTGCAGCCCAGCAGGCTCCCCCATCCCTGGGATTCTCCAGGCAAGAACACTGGAGTGGGTTGCCATTTCCTTCTCCAATGCGTGAAAATGAAGTCGCTCAGTCGTGTCTTGACTCTTTGCGACCCCATGGACTGCAGCCTACCAGGCTCCTTGGTCTATCGGATTTTCCAGGCAAGAGTACTGGAGTGGGCATTGCCTTCTCCAAAAATACTTTTAGTTGCTTTTAATAAGTGATCGTTGAAATACTGACTTTTGAACCATCTGAGTTCCAACAGTATAACAGCAGGAAGCAGTCATGATACAGTATATTTGTAAAGAGCACCAAGTATAATTACCAGGAGCAGGAAGAGGTAGAAGCTTCTGCGTTCACTAGAGAACAAGATTCAAAACTATTCAAGAGGCATGTAATTAGTTAGTCTAAATGTTACCTATCCTCTTCATTTCTACAAAATAGATATATTTCCTAAGCAGTTGAGTAAAGTAGGAAGAAATCAGTGTTAGATAATCAGCAAATTTCTCATTATAAAAGTGATCACTGCTTATAAAGGAAAAAACCAGGAAATTGCACAACTAGGGCTCCCAACCTCTGGAAGGGGGACACTGGAATCAAAAGATTTCCTTTGAGTGGTGCTGGGAAAGTTGGACTGCTGCTGCTGCTGCTAAGTCACTTCAGTCGTGTTGGACTCTGTGGGAAAGTTGGACAGCTGCATGTAAATCAATGAAGGTGACCACAACCCCTCACACCATACTCAAAAATAAACTCAAAATATCCTAAAAGACTTAAACCTAAGACATGATGCCATAAAACTCCTAGAAGAGAACATAGGCAAAACATTCTCTGACATAAATCATACCAATGTCTTCTTAGATCAGTCTCCCAAGGCAATAGAAATAAAAATAATAAACAGGTACAGTGGTGACTTTGCACTCACAATGTTGGGAGCCTGGGTTTGATCCCTAATTGGGGAATGGGCTTCCCTGATGGTTCAGATGGTAAAGAATCTGCTTGCATTGCAGGAGACCTGGGTTTGATCCCTGGGTTGGGAAGATCCTCTGGAGAAGGGCATGGAAACCCACTCCAGTGTTCTTGCCTGGAGAATCCTCATGGACAGAGGGGCCTGGCAGGCTACAGTCCATGGGGGCCTGTGGGGTCAGAAAGAGTCAGACACGACTGAGTGACTAAGCACACACAAAACAGATCCCACATGCTGCAACTAAATGTTTGCATGCCACAACTAAAGATCCTGCATGCAGCAGCAAAGACCCAGCACAGCCGTATAAATAAATAATACAAAAATAAACAAATGGAACCTAATCAAATTTACAAGCTTTTGCATAGCAAAGGAGCCATAAAAAAGACAACCTATGACTGGGAGAAGATATTTGCAAACTATGCAATTGACAAGCGCTTAATTTCCAAAATATACGAATAGCTCATACAACTCAACAACAGAAAATACCCCAATCAAAAAACTGCAGAAGACCTTAGTGGACATTTCTCCAAAGACATACAGACGGCCAGTAGGCACATGAAAAGATGCTGAACATCATTAATTATTTAAAAAATGTAAATCAAAACTAGAATGAATCAGAATGACTGTCATTAAAAAGTCTATGAAAAATGCTGGAGAAGGTATGGGGAAAAGGGAACTGTTTTAGACTGTTAGTGGGAATGTAAGTTAGTATGGCCATATGAAAAACAGTATGGAGGTTTCTCAGAAAACTAAAAATGGAATTACTATATGATCCAGCAATCCCACTCCTGGGCATATACCTAGACAGAACCATAATTCAAAAAAGATAAATACACCCCTGTGTTCATAGCAAAATTATTCACAGTAGCCAAGATAGGGAAACAACCTAAATGTCCATCAACAGATGAATGGATAAAGAAGATGTGGTACATGTGTATACAATGAAATACTATTCAGCCGTAAAAAGAGGGAAATAATGCCATTTGCAGCAACATGGATGCAACTAGAGATTATCATATTAAGTGAATTAAGTCAGAAAGACAGATACCATGTGATGTCGCTTATATGTGAAATCTAAAATATGGCACAAATGAACCTATCTACAAAACAGAAATAAGACTCGCAGAGATCCAGATTTATGGTTGCCAAGGAGGAGAGGGGAGGGAGGGGCTGGAATGGGAGTTTGGGATTTGTAGATGCTAACTATTAACATTTAGAATGGATAAATGAGGTCCTACTCTGTATAGCACAGAGAACTATATCCAGTATCCTGGGATAAACTATAATGGAAAAGAATATTAAGAAAAGAATGTGTATGTGTATAGCTGAATCATTCTGCTGCAGCAGAGACTGGCACAACACTATAAATCAACTGTGAAAGTGAAAGTCGCTCAGTCCTGTCCGAATGTTTGTGACCTCATGGACTATACGTCCATGGACTACTCCAGGCCAGAATACTGGCGTGGGTAGCCATTCCCTTCTCCAGAGGATCTTCCCAACCCAGGAACTGAACCCAGGTCTCCTGCATTGCAGGCGGATTTTTATCAGCTGAGCCACAAGGGAAGCCCAAGAATACTGGAGTGGGTAGCCCATCCCTTCTCCAGCATATCTTCCTGATTCGGGAACTGAACCGGGGTCTCCTGCATTGCAGGTGGATTCTTTACCAACTAAGCTATCAGGAAAGCCCCCCAAAACTATACTTCAGTAAAAAATATGCAATTCAAAAATTAAAAAAGAAATCTCCTTTAGAAATGATGTTGGTAGCTGAGGAATGAATAGTAGTTTAAGTTAGACAAAAGTTGGGGTTGTGGAAAAAGAGGATCTTTGCAGTAGAGGGAACATCAGTTGAGAAAGCCCTGAGGGTGGAGAGAGGTGGACAGTGTGACTTGAGCAGGAAGAGTTGCATGAGAATATATTGGAATAGTAGACAATGATTAGATGTCTAATTGCTTCTCAACCTTTGGATCTTGGTTAAAATGTAGCTACCTCAGAATGGTTGCCCTTGACCACCCAGTCAAAATTAGGTTTTTCTGTGATAATCATTTACTGCACTTGTTACTTTTCCTTTTAACTTGTAGGATCTTTGTTGGATTTTATAACATGTCGAATCTTTGGTTAAGTATACTTTTTATGTGTTTAAAGTCAGTTTTCCCATTAGACTATAAGTTCCATGAAAAGTTCCATGAACAGTATTGTGTCCACTTCTGATCTCCTACCACTGGGAAATCCCAGTGTTTCTCCCATGGGGTTAGTGTGAAAGTGATAAATTTAGGCTGTAAGACTATATATGGAAACTTTAATTTGTTTCCCCCCTTTTTTTTTTCCAGTGTCTTGCTTTCCATGACATTTCCCCTCAAGCACCAACACATTTTCTGGTGATACCCAAGAAACATATATCCCAGATTTCTGCAGCAGAAGATGATGATGAAAGTGTAAGTACATTTACTAACATCATTAATATTTTTTTGATTTTTAAATTGGGAGACAAAATAAGGCCCTTAAGGTTATGTCACATTTTTGTTTTTCTAAGGGCATACTGAGGAAAAATAGAAAATCATTAGGGCTTCAGTGCAATGTATAAATAGTGTCATTTTTTAAAGTGAGATATAATTGACATATGACATTATATTAGATTTAGGTATACAACATATTGATTTATGTATATACAGCAAAATTATCACAGCAAGTCTTGTTAACATCCATCACCACAAATTCTTAAACAAAAAGGATTCTAAGCAAGGATTAGTTGGTGAGACTCATTTTTCCTTAATAAGAAATAGTGTATCATACAGGAGAGAGTTCATTGGCTCTTCTATTAATGCCATTAAAGGAAAGAAAATTAATTTGATTTTACCAGGATGTACAGGCCTCAATTAAAATTTTTCTTAGTGCTCTTTGTGGTAGATCATGTAATTGTTCATAACTGCTCACTTTTAATGTAGGGGTGCATTATACTTCTGGCCTCATTGATATTGGGCCTGGTCATATGACTTAATTTGACCAATGAGTACAAGCAGAAGTGATACATGTCTTTTGAAAGAAGTTAATACCTGGACTGCTATATTCTCTCTAACCTCTGCCACTGTGATCATGTAGAGACTGTTCCATCAACCTGGGTTTCAAAGTGAAAAAGATCTGGAATATAGAGCCCGGTCAATTTATGATCAACATGGAGCAAACACAAGAAACGTATCTTTGATGTAAACCAGGTTTTTGGATGGTTTGTTACCACAGCATTACCAAATCTGTCCCAACTGATAATACGCCCCCATAACAAGCAAGCAAGGTGTCTGCTTTACTAAGAAAACTTAAATTACCACTTGGAGTATGATCTTAAAATTGTTTTAATTGACCAGATTTATGTCTGTAATTTGTTTATTGAAATTAGTAATTAATAAATACCTAATAGGATTATATTAGGATTAAAAATGTTTCCAAATACTTGCCCAAAGTCTGTTTCAATTTAGTAGCTTGTAAATTTTTCAACTTGGTAGTTTGTTACATGATGACAAGAACTATAAAGCTATAAATTACTGGTGCTTGAGAAACTTTTTTTTTTTTTCCAGATGACCAGATTTATGTCTGTAATTTGTTTATTGAAATTAGTAATTAATAAATACCTAATAGGATTATATTAGGATTAAAAATGTTTCCAAATACTTGCCCAAAGTCTGTTTCAATTTAGTAGCTTGTAAATTTTTCAACTTGGTAGTTTGTTACATGATGACAAGAACTATAAAGCTATAAATTACTGGTGCTTGAGAACCTTTTTTTTTTTTTCCAGCTTCTTGGACATTTGATGATTGTTGGCAAGAAATGTGCTGCTGATCTGGGCCTGAAGAAGGGCTATCGAATGGTGGTGAATGAAGGTTCAGATGGGGGCCAGTCTGTCTATCATGTTCATCTCCATGTTCTTGGAGGTCGGCAGATGAACTGGCCTCCTGGTTAAGTGTGCTATAGGGATAATTTTGCCTTCTCTATGCAGTGATCAGGTTTGCAAGTTCCAATATGCTAAACAATTTTTTTTTGCCTGTGTATGGAAATATTGCAAAAATAATTTTAAAAACCCATACATAATAAAAGACATTGTTGCATGGCCTGAACTCTGTATTTGACTTACTTTTAAAAATATGTTTGTTGGAATGTTTGAAGGTAGAGTTCATACCTGGGAAGGTTTTATTTTTTCTCCCCAAGGAGGACTCAGCATTATATATGTGGTTATAATGGTGTGACTGATCTTTGAAGACAAATTTAAAAATTTCATAAACTTAGCTTCATCTTTGAAATATGCTTTTTAGAGTAAAATATCAGTCCAAGAGAAGATTTTCTAATCCATTTTATTTTTTTCTAAGAACAAAGGAAGTGATGTGATTGATCCAGAAAGTGACAGTTGCGGCACTAGAAATGCTTGGAGTCCAGCTCACATGTTTTCCCTGGACTATTGGAGATAATTTGGAAGGGATGAAAGCAGGTTTCTCACAGAAACTTTCATGATCATATGAAGGTATACAGTAGTGTTTCCTTATTACCCTGAGTATTTATTATAAAGACTTTGAAAATATATTATTTAGAATTGATTCTCCAAATTGAAAACTCATTGTTTTGAATGTGTATGTGCACACTAGCAAAAATATTTTTAAATTTTGCATGAATCTGGCTATGTAGAATTGAGATAGGTAAATCTCAGGATCTGAGATCTTATGTAGACTGACACTTATTTTTGGTCTTGCCACATACCCTAGCCTTTCTGAGGTTGAACGGGGTAGATGGCTTTGCTTCTCTGCTTTCCTTCACATAGGCACTTTCCAGCTTCTAAAATTTATTTACTATTCCTTATATGCTTTTGTCTCTTTGTTCATTTTCTTTATAAGTTCCTTCCATTTTTAATCCCCAAGACCATTTTAGTAGATTTTGACACATTTTATTACAAATTGTTTTTTTCTAGATTTTTAAAATTTATTGGTGATTTAAAAAAATTTGGGGGGGTGGATTAGAGATACGGGCTGTATATCTTACAAAGGAATTTTTTTCTGTCATTTTTACTTTGTTTATGGTATTTAAAATATAAAGTTAATGTATCAAATTTTAATTTAGTTCACATTTTAAAAAGTTTTTCCCACTGGAGGATTTATTAAAAAAAATTTTTTTTCCCCTGATACTGTATAGCTTTATGTATTTTTATGACGTATGTTATGAGGGAAGGTCTGAGGCAGGGGAGGACTTTTGGAGGGATTTGTACCACTGTAAAAAATGTAATAACGATGGGACCCTGGTGGCCCAGTGGTTAAAAATCCACCTGTTAGTGCAGGGTACACAGGTTCAGTCCCTGGTCTGGGAAGATCCTACATGCAGCGGAAGAACTAAACTGATGTACCACAGCTGCTAAAGCCCAGATGCCTATAAACCATGCTCTGCAACAAGAGAAGCCTGCGTACTGCAACTAGAGAGTAGCTCCCCCCCACTAGAGAAAAGCCACGTGCAACAAATACCCAGTGCAGCCCCCCAAATAAATAAAAATACAAATTTTTAAAATGTAATAATGCCCCAAATCTTTGAAGCTAGGCTTCAACAGTACATGAATCAAGAACTTCCAAATGTACAAGCTGCTGCTGCTGCTAAGTCACTTCAGTCGTGTCTGACTCTGTGTGACCCCATAGATGGCAGCCCACCAGGCTCCCCCATCCCTGAGATTCTCCAGGCAAGAACACTGGAGTGGGTTGCCATTTCCCTCTCCAATGCTAGATTTTGAAAAGGAAGAGGAACCAGAGGTCAAATTGTCAACACCTGTTGAATCATAGAAAAAGCAAGAGAATTTCAGAAAACATCTGGTTCATTGAGTACACGAAAGCCTTTGATAGTGTGAATCACAACAAACTGGAAATCTTAAAGAGATGGGAATACCAGACCACATTACCTGCCTCCTGAGAAACCTGTATGCAGGTCAAGAAGCAACAGTTAGAACCGGACATGCAACAATGGACTGGTCCCAAATTGGAAAAGGAGTACGTCAAGACTGTATACTGTCACCCTGCTTATTTAACTTCTATGCAGAGTACATCATGTGAAATGCCAGGCTGGATGAAGCACAAGCTGGAATCAAGATTGCTGGGAGAAATATCAACAACCGCAGATATGCAAATGATAACTACCCTAATGGTAGAAAGTGAAAAGGAACGAAAGTGTATTAAAAAGCAGAGACATCACATTGTTGACAAAGATCTGTATAGTCAAAGCTATGGTCTTTCCAGTTGTCATGTATGGATGTGGGAGTTGGACCATAAGGACGGCTGAGCGCTGAAGAATTGATGCTTTAGAACTGTGGTGCTGGACTCTCAAGAAGAGTCCAAGCAAAGAGATCAAACCAGTCAATCTTAAGGGAAGTCAACCCTGAATATTCATTGTAAGGAGTGATGCTGAAGCTCCAATACTTTGGCTACCGATGTGAAGAGATGGCTCCTCAGCAAAGGCCCTGATGCTGGGAAAGATTGAAGGCAGGAGGAGGAGACGACAGAGGATGAGATGGTTGGATGGCATCACTGATTCAATAGACATGAACTTGGGTGAATTCTGGGAGATGGTAAGGGACAGGGAGACCCGGCATGCTACAGTCCATGGAGTCACAGAGTCGGACAGGTCTTAGCAACTGAACAACACCGACGAGATAATGCACTATGCTCTGTGTATTAAATATATTATTGATAAAGACCAAACTGTGTACATCTTATTACATCCTGCAGCATTTACTCAGAAATTATATGTGTAATGTGAAAGTGTTAGTTGCTCATTTGTATCTGACTCTTTGTGACCCCATGGACTGCAGCCCACTGGGCTCTTCTGTCCATGGTATTGTTCAGGAAAGAATACTGAAGTGGGTTGGCGTTCCCTTCCTTCAGGGGATCTTCCTGATCCAGGGATCAAACCCAGATCTCCTGCATTGTAAGTGGATTCTTTAACTTCTGAGCCATCGGGGAAGCCCAGACGTGTAATGGATACTTGTAATCTCTGATGTTCACCATTTGAACTCCCTTTGAATTTAAGGGATTCCTTATCTCCCAAGTGGAAAGACATCTAGTATTCTAGCTCCTCTGCCAGCTAGGATGTAAGCCCTTCACTTAGGCTCTGCCAATCAGATGGATTCACCTGAGATTTTGAATTTGAAACTAATGACACAAAAAAACAAAGACAGTGGAGATTGCTTTCTGGTGTCAGTGGCAGCGGCATCCAGTTGGCAGACACAACAGTGTTTGTGCTGCCAGCTGCTGGGTCCAGTATTAGATCCAGGAATGACAGCAGAGCACGTTGCAGCTCCTGTGTTCAGTGGCAGCAGTAGCAGGGCCCCAACAGACCACCTTTCTGGTTCTGTTTTTGGCTGTGGTATTATCTGCGCAGGTTCTCTCGGTTCTTGCCTGTTTTCCAGTAATCTGTGAGCTAGACATTAAAAATTGATACACATATTTAAATGCTGGAGAAATTTTTACCATGAATGGTTGCAGGCTATAGGCACTCAAGGAAGGGTGGGGTGAGATGGTGGAGACTTGAGATTAGTTGCTTGGCCAATTTTAAGAGGAAGACAAGGAGAATCCAGATACCATTAACAAAATGGATTTTTACAGCCCATGGTAACTAGTACTAAAATAGCTAAAACATTCCATGGATCACCTGTACTAAATATGTCAAATGAGGGCAAGACGACTTCATGTGCTACTGCCACAGGAAGATATGAAGGGTGAGTAGAATTCAGGATTGTGGAAGTGTTGTGATTGCTTCTAATACTGCTGAACATCTGAGAAAGAAAAAATGACCTTCTATGGGGCCACAATCATCCTGATACCAAAACCAGACAAAGATACCACTAAAAATGAAAATTAAAGGCTAATATCACTGATGAACACAGACACAAAAATAACAAAATACTAGAAAACAATCCAACAATACATTAAAAGATCATATGCCATGATCAAGTGAGATTTAATTTTATTTCAGAGATGCAAGGATTCTTAAATATCTGCAAATCAATTAGTATGACATACCACATTAACTGAAGAATAAAAACCATGTGATTTCACTGCAGCACTGTTTACAATAGCCAAGACATGGAAGCAACCTAAATGTCCACTGACAGAGGAATGGATTAAAATACTAGAAAACAATCCAACAATACATTAAAAGATCATATGCCATGATCAAGTGAGATTTAATTTTATTTCAGAGATGCAAGGATTCTTAAATATCTGCAAATCAATTAGTATGACATACCACATTAACTGAAGAATAAAAACCATGTGATTTCACTGCAGCACTGTTTACAATAGCCAAGACATGGAAGCAACCTAAATGTCCACTGACAGAGGAATGGATTAAGAAGATGTGGTACACATATGCAATTACTCAGTATTACTCAGAGTAATTACTCAGAGTAATTACGTCGGAGTATTACTCAGACGTAAAAAGAATGAAATAATGCCATTTGCAAGCTCATGGATGGACCCAGAGATTATCACATTAAGTGAAGTAAGTCAAAGACAAATATCATATATCATTCATAGGTAGAGTCTAATTTTAAAAACACACGAACTTATTTACAAAACAGAAACGGATTTACAGATACCATAAACAAACATGGTTACCAAATGGGAAACACGGTGGGGATGAATGAAGCAGGAGGTTGCGATGAACGTACACACACTACTACATGTAAGAGAGAGAACCAACAAGGACCTATTGTGTAGCACAGGGAACTTTACTCAGTATTCTGTGATAACCTATATGAGAAAAGACTGAAAAGAGTGAATATATGTATATGTGTAACTGAGTAACTTTATGTCCAAAACTAACACAACACTGTAAATTAACTACACTCCAATAAAATTAATATTAAAAAGACATCCTGTCACTATTCTTTCTCTTATTTCCTCTTTATATGATGTATCTGCTCTTCTGTGAACAGCATCAGCAGCATCTAAAAATAAAACAGTCTAAAGGCCATCACCAGCTATGAGACTGATAAGAATGTTACTCTTGAGAGCAAGAGTTTATCCTTTTAAAATTGTATTTTATCACATCACCTTATATTTGGCCACACAGTACAGGTTTGATTCAGGAGGGCATGAAGGTTTTTGGCGGACTGCATTTTGTCATTCAGTTAAACTTTAATGGAGCACATCTTTGTTATTAAAATAAATTACGTTCCACTTCAAAAGGTCTTTCTCAGAACTTTTGTTAATGCTGTGAATTAAAAAAATGCTATATTATTAGTAAATAGGAGCTGCATTTTCTTTTCTAAAGTTCATGAAATGTCTCATTCAAATACTTGTTTGCTACTAACTATGGTTAGGCAGAAGACAAAGGATTTTTTTTCTGTTGGAAATAATTAAGCATATTCTGCATGTAGGATGTATTTTGCAGTTATATTATTACTTTTATTTCATTAAACATGTTATAAATGTTTCAGAGAAAGAAGATGGCTATCCGAGAAAGCGCATGTTTGCTAGATGGAGGACATAACCCTTCTCAAGCCACTGTGTGTCGGGATTCAGTTACGAGGAGTATTTATGATTCTATAAGAGCTTTTGTTATTTACTCTTGAAAGCCTAATGAATAGCATTTCTCTTTGGAAGACAGGAAATACTTAAGTTCCCTTAGAGGATTAAGTTCCCTAGAGGATTCCAAATAACGAACACCCCTTTTCCTTGCCCAAGTTTTGGCCAAACTGAGAAAACAAAACAAAAGAGTAAATACAGGGGCCAACATTTTAATCACATCTTCATTATTGTTAGAGGGGAGGTTGGAGGATGTGGCTCTGGGTCTGTAACTGTGTGTCCCTGCACAGTTAAGGAGATCACCCCAAGGAGGGGTAAAGGGATTTGGTGGGCTAGCGGGGGTGTGAGCCTCCTGAGGGCAGTTGGCTCGTAAGAGGGAGAGCAGCGGAGCTGAGAGCTCGCTTTAGAGGCCATTCTTCACAGGCTCACCCGTCAGAGAAGTGACTCTGGCCTCAGCCCCCACATGGTGGCTAGGAGTGAAAGAAGGATCTTCGTTTCTAGTTCCTCGGCTTTTTTCCCTAATCCATGGACTGAATCATTAAGGCTGGGGTCAGCCATAGGCTCTCTGCAGTTTTGTTGCCCTTTCATAAACTGCTCTTCCCAACGAACCACTTCTCTTCTAGGCACTATTCTGGATTTGTTGGTGGGAGTGTAGATTTTGACCCCAGAAGGCTAGGAAATGGGTAAGAAAATACACTAATCAGTCAGCACTAAAGATCATTCATTTCAAAGGCTGAAAATAATTTCATATTTCCATGCCAAACTATGTCCAGTTACATCGCCAACATAGCACATGAGAGGTTGTGCATAAGACTGAATAAAAATAGTAAGGTATTCTAATAATAAAAACTCTAAAAATAGGGAACTATATATAATGTGAATATTAGTCTTTTCTTGTTATCAAATTCTCAGAGAGAAATGAAAGTCTAATGTAAGCCCAGAGACAATTTGAATAAAGGAATTAAAACCCCAAATCAAATCTCTTGGTCTTGTGACTTAAGAGTCCAAAGTTTAAAATGATTCAAGTTTCTTTTCCTACTGGTTTGAGTGAGGGACTAGATGTTTGAGCGGGACTGGGGTTCCTTCTATAGCTATGGTTTCAGCAAGCTCTCATGGAAGGAGTATATTTTCTTCAGAATTTCAGAAATAATCCCTGTTCAGAGCCAAATTTCTCCTGAATCTCCTACTTTAGAAAGTTTAAAGTGTCCATGCTGCTGCTGCTAAGTCGCTTCAGTCGTGTCCGACTCTGTGTGACCCCATAGACGGCAGCCCACCAGGCTCCCCCGTCCCTGGGATTCTCCAGGCAAGAACACTGGAGTGGGTTGCCATTTCCTTCTCCAATGCATGAAAGTGAAAAGTGAAAGAGAAGTTGCTCAGTCGTGTCCGACTCTTAGAGACCCCATGGACTGCAGCCCACCAGGTTCTGTCCATGGGATTTTCCAGGCAAGAGTACTGGAGTGGGGGGCCATTGCCTTCTCCGAAAGTGTCCATAGGCCCCATCATAACCAAAATTAAAAAAAAATATCGCCACTCCAAAAGCAGGAAATAGGGGGAAGCCAGATACACTGCTTTAGTGCCAGTGAACTCGGGGGTAGCGAGTGGATGAGCCCGGGGTATAAAGCTCCGAGCAGGAGAAAACCCACTGCCAAGAAAACCCACAGTCAGTCAGCCCTCACCTCTCAAAATAAACCTGCTCGTCAGGTCTTTCTCTTTTGCCTCTATTAATCATTATCCAGAGGAACAGAGCCAATAGAATATATGTAGATAAAGAGATTAAGAGGAGATTTAATATAAGAATTGACTCACCATGGTTATGGAGGCCGAGAAGTCCCATGATCTGTCATTTGCCAGCTGGAGAACCACTGAGGTTGGCTGTATGATCCAGTCTGCATACAAAAGCCTAAGAAACAAGGGGGAGACTGATATAAATCCCATTGTCAAAGGCTGGAGAACCAGGAGCTCTGAGAGCCTAACACTCATAGGCAGGAAAAGACAGAAGTCTGAGCTCCTGTAGACAGAGGGGGAAAGAGAGAGGAAGAGAGTGAGAGAGGAGGAGAGAGAATTCTCCTTGAAAAATGATATCATAAAATGATACCCACATTCCTGAGCAAGGGTCCTCTTTCCTAAGTCTTCTGATTCAAATGCTAGTCTCTCCCAGAAACACCCTCACAGATGCACCCTGAAATAATGTTTTTTTTTCCAGCTCTTTGGGCATCCCTTACCTCACTCAAGTTGACACACAGAATTAACTATCACAGCTTAATTAACTATTAACTTGGCTGTAATTCTCCAACTCTGAAGTTTCTAAGCAACTGCTTGAGGTCATTAGTCCCCTTATATGTCTCATCCTCTTAAAAGCCTGGGACTTTATGTGAGGGCCCCTGGACCATGGGCTGCTGGTAAAGGTGTAACAACCAGTTAGGGGTTGATAGGGGGAAGCCCTGATCAGTAGGGTTTGCTGATCTTCATGGTGTAAAATCAGGGCCAGTTTTAAGCTGCCAACTGAGATGTGCAGTAGCATAACATTTAGAGTTTCCACCTAGTTATAAATAATCTCAAGAATATAGATAATTGCAAACTGTAGTATAATAATTAGGAAGTGATAAGTTTTGAGTATATATTATTTTAAAAAATCTTTTTAAAATAATTATAGACTCACAGAAGTTGCAAAATAGCAGAGGAGGGTTCTGTGTACCCATTATCCATTTCCCCCAAGGTAATACCTTACATAACTATCAGCTATTATGAAACCAGGAAACTGAGATTGTATTACCTTTGCTTTTAAAAAATTGTTAAATTTTTAATTGCTGTAAAATACACATAATAGAAAACTTAGTATTTTAACCATTTTCAGTGGATAGTTCAGTAAGTTTTAAGTTTATTCACATTATTGTGTAACCAATCCCCAGAATTTTCCCCTTGCAAAACTGAAACACTATATCCATAAAACAACTCCCCATTCCTCTTACCCCTTGAGCCCTGGCAAACCACCATTCTACGCGATGGTTTTTCAACTGCTCTGTATATGTCATGTAAGTAGAAAAGATAGAATTTATCTTTTTTGTGTCGGTCTTATTTCACTGGCATAATGTCCTCAAGGTTCATTCTTGTTGTAGGATGTTTCAGAACTTCCTTCCCTTTAAGGCTGAATACTATCCCATTGCATGTATACACCATGCTTTATTTATCCATAAACTATTGATAGCTACACGGGTTGTTTCTACTTTTGGCTATTGTAAATAATGCTGTTATGAACATGAGTGTTGCCTTTGTTTTTAATATAACATTTAAAGTTTTTATAATTTAATTTTTAACAATGGCTGTTTAAAAACTAGTTTGCAAAATTACTGACAATTTAACAATTGGCTATTGAGAACCACTGTACCAGCTCCAGCACACCAGTGGATCTGAGTCACTTCAGGCATGGGAATGGGCAGTATTTGTTCCAAGACAACAGCAGAGGAGAAATAGAACCAGAGCTCTAATGTGTCCCTTTTGGGGCTGCCTTCTCTTTTAGGCTAAAGCCACTATACCCTGCACTGGCCAGTTTAAAGCACTCCTGCTATAAAGGATTTCTCATAATTTTCCTTTTCTACATTCTTGGGGTTGATCTTTGAAGAGGGGGCCAGTGTCCCTGACAGTTTAGCATCTTGTCCTTGTACGTTTTGCAAGGATGTTTCTGATAGTCAACAACAGAATTCCTGTCTCCTTTTATAGAAGGATGATTTGTTAATACTGGGCTCTATGCTTGTTAGCAAGGACAAATAAGAAAGCAATCCTCAGTGATCAATGCAAAGAAATAGAGGAAAACAACAGAATGGGAAAGACCAGAGATCTCTTCAAGAAAATTAGAGATACCAAGGGAACATTTCATGCAAAGTTGGGTATAGTAAAGGACAGAAACAGTATGGACCTAACAGAAGCAGAAGATATTAAGAAGTGGCAAGAATACACAGAAGAACTATACAAAAAAGATCTTAATGATCCAGATAACCACAATGGTGTGATCATGCACCTAGAGCCAGACATCTTGGAATGTGAAGTCAAGTGGGCCTTAGGAAGCATCACTACGAACAAAACTAGTGGAGGTGATGGAATTCCAGTTGAGCTATTTCAAGTCCTAAAATATGATGCTGTGAAAGTGCTGCATTCAATATGCCAGCAAATTTGGAAAACTCAGCAGTGGAGTTTTCAGCAGGACTGGAAAAGGTCAGTTTTCACTCCAATCCCTAAGAAAGGCAATGCCAAAGAATGTTCAAACTACCGCACAATTGCACTCATCTCACATGCTAGCAAAGTAATACTCAAAATTCTCCGAGCCAGGCTTCAACAGTATGTGAACTGAGAACTTCCAGATGTTTAAGCTGGAATTAGAAAAGGCAGAGGAACCAGAGATCAAATTGCCAACATCTGCTGGATCATCAACAAAGCAAGAAAATTTCAGAAAAATATCTACTTCTCCTTTATTCACTACACCAAAGCCTTTGACTGTATGGATCACAACAAACTCTGGAAAATTCTTAAAGAGATGGGAATATCAGACCACATTACTTGCCTCCTGAGAAATCTGTATGCAGGTCAAGAAGCAACAGTTAGAACGGGACATGGAACAAGAGGCTGGTTCCAAATTGAGAAAGGAGTACGTAAAGGCTGTATATTGTCACCCTGCTTATTTAATTTCTATGCAGAGTACATCATGAGAAATTTCAGGCTGGATGAAACTCAATCTGGAATCAAGATTGCTGGGAGAAATATCAGCAACCTCAGATATGCAAATGATAACTACCCTAATGGTAGAAAGTGAAGAGGAACTAAAGAGCCTCTTGAGTGAAAAAGCTGGCTTAAAACTCAACATTCAGAAAACTAAGATCATGGCACCTGGTCCCATCACTTCATGGCAAATAGGGAAACAATGGAAACAGTGACAGACTTTATTTTCTTGGACTCCAAAATCACTGCAGATGGTGACTGCAGCCATGAAAGTAAAAAAGATCCTTGTTCCTTGGAAGAAAAGGAATGACAAACCTAGACAGTATATTAAAAAGCAGAGACGTTACTTTGCCGACAGAGGTCTGTCTAGTTAAAGCTATGGCTTTTATAGTAGTCGTGTATGGATGTGAGAGTTGGACCACAAAGAAAGCTGAGTGCTGAAGAATCGATACTGTTGAACTGTTGTGTTCAAGACTCTCGAGAGTCTGTTGGACTGCAAGGAGATCCAACCAGTCAATCCTAAAGGAAATCAGTCCTGAATATTCATTGGAAGGACTGATGCTGAAGCTGAAACTCCAAAACTTTGGCCACCTGATGAGAAGAACTGATTCACTGGAAGAGACCCTGATGCTGGGAAAGACTGAAGGCAGGAGGAGAAGGTGACAAGAGAGGATGAGATGGTTGGATGGCATCACCGACCCTGTGGACATGAGGTTGAGCAAGCTCCAGGAGATGGTGAAGGACAGGGAAGCCTGGTGTGCTACAGTCCGTGGGGTCACAAAGAGTCGGTCATGACTGAGCGACTGAACTGATGCTTGTTGTTAGTCGCTAAGCCATGCCAGGCTCTTTGTGACCCCACGGACTGTAGCATCACCAGACTCTTCTGTCCATGGGATTACCAGGCAAGCATACTGGGGTGTGTTGCCATGCCCCACTCTAGGGGCTCTTTCCAACCCAGGAATAAAACCCAGGTTTCCTGTATTTACAGGCAGATTTTTTTTTTTTTAACCACTGAGCCACTAGGGAAGCCCTATGCTTTCTGGAGCTCTTATCTTGGAGAAGATATGTCTGTGCCTCGAGAGGACATCTTTCTTGTTATATCAATGGCATTGCAGGTTATAGATATCTTTTCACTTGTCAACAGTGATTTTCACCTTATAGATAACGCCAGTCTTTAGATGGAGGGAATCATCCCCGGAGGCTTTGTGAACTCCTTTCGTTTCCCTGAATGGCTAATGAGGTTAGAGAATTTCTGCTTCGGCTGCAAACTGGAAGACTGAGCCTTAATAATTAATAAAGATATAACTCAAGTAGAGCAAAGAAGGCTTTATATTGTTCACAGTTTGTAGCTGAGTGTCAGTTTTCTAGAGTGTAATTTTTTTCCAAGTGCAGCATACGGTTAGAAGCTCTAGCAGGCCACTTATATAGAACAAGTACACTTTTGGTGGTGCTATTCATAAACCATAGCCATGTACTCTGGGGTCTCATTAAATTTCATGTGTGTGTGCGTGTGTGTGTCAGTCGCTCAGTCGTGTTTGACTTTTTGTGACCACATGGGTGTAGCCTGCCAGGCTCTTCACTACTAGATCTGATAGGAAGCTGTAATATACCTCTATTTTTCTTCAGAGAAGAGGCTAGAAATGTAGCATCTTGTGAGGTTCAAGTGAGAGACTACTTAAATAGAGGAGAAAACCTCAGGAAGGAAGGGGTGCAGGCCTAGCTGTTCACCTGGGTGACCACAGTGTTGGGGAGATATGCAGCACAGCCAGGTTGGGGGGCTCACCCGAGGCTGCCCATCTGGCCAGTTGGGCACCTTTACTTTCTTCCTCCTCTTCCTCAGAGGCCAAGTGGCAGCTTTGGGACTCTTCTCTTCCCCACCATGTGTTGCTTATTACTAGGTACTTTGGCCAGTGAATTTAGTTAAGACTTATTATTGTATGTATTCCTGTGTTTCTTTTTGCTGATTACACAGCACACATACACCCCTCAGTGACAGCTGACCATTTGGGTGATCTTTTTACTAGTGTTTTAAGTTCTTTATACATTCTAGATACAAGTCCCTTATCAGATATATGGTTTACAAATATTTTTTTTCCCATTCCGAGTGAGGTGTTTTCACCCCAATATTACATTTTATCAATCTTTTTATTACTGCCAATCCGATAGGCAGAAAAAGTGTCTCACTGACTGATTTGTATTGCACTTTGCCTAGGTGGAACACATTTTTATGTACTTATTAGGTATTATGAGTGCTTCTAATGTATGTTGCCTGGTTCTGTATTTTGCCAAGTTTTGTTGGTTTGCTCCTTTTTTTTTTAATCTAATAAAATTTCAACAAAATATTCTGTTCTGGCCTTCTTCTTGGCTGATACACCTTCCTAAGGACCTGGAAGGCCAAGTTCAGTTTCCTAGAGCGTGGCACTGCAGGGAGGGCTGGTCCTCAGCCTGGCTTTAGGTCTACAGGCTTCCCACTTCTTTCCCTTTTCCCCTGAGGCAGTGCACAGGGTGTCTACACCCTGGCTCTCATAGCCACACTCCTTCCACCTCCCTACAAAGATCCCTTCACCCTCATCCCCAGTGATCTGGGAGCCAGGTACCAGTAGAGGTAACAGACTCTGGGTGGGCTCATCCTTGTGGCCCTGTGGACACATTGCTCCATGCCCCGCGCAGAAAGCTGAACCAAATGAAGGTTCAGAGCTCACACAGGGCCCCTTGTTGCAGAGGTCTTGCAGGGATCCAGTGGTTAATAATTTTGTAACAAATGCTATGCTAAAATAAACATTTTTTAATACTAACTTTTAGGTGGGAAACACATAACACTTTCCATACAGTTAACCTGCAGATAACCTTTCATAACCCGGTTATAAGTGTGCAACCCTGCTCTGTCAAGTCCATGTTAATTTGATCCTTGCCCTCACTTTTGTTAATATGTGGCTGTCACTGTAANCATAACACTTTCCATACAGTTAACCTGCAGATAACCTTTCATAACCCGGTTATAAGTGTGCAACCCTGCTCTGTCAAGTCCATGTTAATTTGATCCTTGCCCTCACTTTTGTTAATATGTGGCTGTCACTGTAAACTCTCACATGAGCACAGTCTGTCTGAAAATATATAAACTATCTTGATCTTGAGAAGCTTGATGGTGAAATCAAGCTAAATTTAGAATGCAGTTTTCAAATACAATTTACCACAAGATTGAAGGTTACAAATCTAAATGGCGGTAGTTGTTCATTTCAATGCAACAGAAAATCAAACCAAAACAAAACAAAAATATAAACAAACCTCCAAATCAACAAAAACCAGGCTGGAAGTGAATAGCTGGTTAGCATCAAGCCATATTAGTCCCTTGGGAAATCTCATGTCTAGATTTTAGGAACAGAGTTGTAGTAAATAGGTCAGACTAATGGGGCGGGAGGAGGAGCCTTGAGAAAGTTCAAAAGTTTACTGTTGGTCTTTATATGGGACTTAATGCTAATTAACTTACCTGAAAACAAGTCTGCTTAGTAAATAATAAATAAATAATTATGGTTTACTGTTTTCATAACTTAGTTTGCATCATTTTCCCGACAATGGTAAAAATTAAAAATAGTACACAGAAAACATGTAAGATGCAGTCATAATGCTTTTTGTTTATTTGATTTTGATAGGTGTTTCTTCATTAAGATAGTCTGGTAAACAGTTTTTCCTCAGGGCTGTAAACCGTACATCTTGGTGTAAGCGAAGTAAATGCTGCTCTGGGAATGAGGGTACCTGAACTCAGATTCGGAATCTCACGGTAAGTTTGGGTCCTACTTATTTGTCTCAAGGTCTTCGAGGTGTCTTGTGCACCGTGAGATTCTTGATCTCCCTCAGAGGACTGTGTAAGGAGCAACAGAAAACACATGAAAACACTCGGAAAAGTACAGAGAGCTAGAACTCATCTCATGGGTTTGCTGTGAAGATTAAACAAATTAGTATTTATCTGGTGCCTGATGTGTAGTCATTGTGCAGCTCACAATTATTCATAAATTAATCACATTAATTTATTCTCCTTACGTCTTACATTTAAACCCATGCCTTGTTTTGGTGTCATCAAAAAACATTTCACCTTGGGAAAATCAGAAGGTAAGTTGAACAACTGGGAATGAGGGTACCTGAACTCAGATTCGGAATCTCACGGTAAGTTTGGGTCCTACTTATTTGTCTCAAGGTCTTCGAGGTGTCTTGTGCACCGTGAGATTCTTGATCTCCCTCAGAGGACTGTGTAAGGAGCAACAGAAAACACATGAAAACACTCGGAAAAGTACAGAGAGCTAGAACTCATCTCATGGGTTTGCTGTGAAGATTAAACAAATTAGTATTTATCTGGTGCCTGATGTGTAGTCATTGTGCAGCTCACAATTATTCATAAATTAATCACATTAATTTATTCTCCTTACGTCTTACATTTAAACCCATGCCTTGTTTTGGTGTCATCAAAAAACATTTCACCTTGGGAAAATCAGAAGGTAAGTTGAACAATGAATTCAGCTTTTTAAGTGGATGACTTAAAAGCCATCTGATGTTGGCAAATCACTTCTCCTCTAAGTTACCTGTATTTTATCTTTTTGCATATAGTAATACTATACTCAAAAAATGTGAATATTTAGTGTGGATTTCTGATTAAAAGAGACGCTTCTGTTTTTTAATTTGTGCTCTGTCTATTTCTCTGACGAAAGGCATCTATTTTCGCTGATTCGAGTTCTGAGCACCATCCCCTCATGTACTTCTCAGTGTTCCCACAGCAGGGCAGAGCAGCACCGTAAAATGAACACTAGTCAGGCTGAGCCGTTAGAGTGCAAGTCGGCTGGCCCTCACCTTACTGGATTCTGCAGGCTCATATGAGACCCTGCAAATGCTTTGTCTGAAGCTGTGCTTATTAAAGTCACAGGTCCTTCTGAAAAATGTTCCCTCTGAGCATTTTGTGTGTGTATATGTTCAACAGAATCAGAGGACGACAATTTACTGTTTAGTATGTATAACTGCCTTTCATTTTGTCTGATGCAATCCTCCATGGAAGGTAACAGAAACCCAGCCTCATGCTTGGGAGAGCCACTGTCTTTGCTTTTGTGACTGACGAAACTATCAACTTGCTACTTCTAGAGCAATCTGTAGGGAGGTTTCTGTGGAAACACTGGTAAATTAAAAACTAAAAAGTAACTATATAAATGAACATACATGGGCAAAATTTTTCAATGACAAGAACATATAAACCAAATCATGAAACTTTTATTTTTTTTAATCCTGCTCGGCAATGCTTTCAGAAAAGTTCCTATGAAAGATAGCGTTTTATTTGCTACCCTGTTATCCAAAAAGTCTAGGACTTTCACTGACACCAACAGTATTTTACTACTGTTTAATTAAAAGCCACCCCTAATGGCTTTCTAGTCCCTATTTTGAGCAAGTTTTACTGTATGTATCCTGGTGTGTATGTGTGTGATTACATGTTTAGGGCCCGTCTGGCAGACTTCCATACAAGTCAACAAGTGTTTGTGAAACACCATGTATTGAATACACTGCTAATACAGGGGATTTCAAACAAGCAAAGAATGTAGACTTTAAATGTCCAGATTGGGGTTCAGAGATAAGACACAGGGGGTAAGACTTATAGATGTTAAACAGTTATTAGCATTCTACATTTTTTACCACTGAAAGTGGACAAGCACTAAGATTTTTCCAGTTCAAAAATTTTGATTCTATGATTTACAGGACAAATAAAAAGAATATATAAGCAGGTCCTAACTTTTATGGCAAAGCATTAGCATTACTGTGGAAAATTAACAGTAACAATAAAGATTCAAGGTTGATTTTTCTGGCCCCTCAAACTCTTACTAACTACAAATTAAGATGTAAAAGAACAGAATTCTCATATTTCCCATTCCGTTTAGAAAAAAATAACCAGGGTTTTTCCATTTTCTGTGGGCTTTTTACTATATTTGCAACAAAAAGTACTTAGGATAAAAACTGGGCAATGTAAACCCTTCCCAATGCCTTTTTAAAGTATACTATTTTAAAAGCTAGCTTTTAAGTTAATCAACAAATTTTTTGGGGGGGGCATACTGTGTACAAGGCACAGGGAATGCAAAGACAAATATGAAATAGATTTTACTATTCTATATTATATGTATCGACTTTATTATATGTATTGTGATTTCTACGGAAAAGTACTAATCGTGGAATATACTCTGCCTACTATTCTCTCTCTTGGGATAACAAAAACATAGGAAATGATTCTCTTGTGTGTCCACATAAGAGAGCCACAATATCTGTGGCTTCTTAGAAGTCAGAGGTTATTCTCAGACTGTAATTTCAATACTGGCACAATCTTCCACACAAATGACTTCCAAATCCACATCCCTAGCTTTGAACACATCTGAATGCCTGTAAAAAATTCATCCACTCAGTGGAAATACATTTGGACATCCTTGCTCACCTCAGCTGAACTTAAGTGCAAGTCTCATCATCGTCTGCCCCCAGCCCCAGTCCCCGACAGACTGCTCTGATGATGAGTACAGCCACAGTCGTGCTCACCTAAGGCTGAAACTTTGGAGTTGTCTTAGACTCCTTCTTCCTTATACCTCATGATCTGTCATTAAAGACTGTCAATTCTTACTTCACAGCTTCTCTCGCATTGACTCCTTTCTGACTTCTGGAGTCCCCACTCTAAGTTTCAGCTCCTATCATCTGTCTTATCCCCTCACTTCCACTCTGTCCTTTAATCTCGTTAGCCATCCTTTTCATAGCAATCTTCTGAGAGCACTACTTAGACTTCTAAAGGTACCTCTAGTTTAAAGATACTATAATTTCATTATTCAGGAACATTTAGAATTTCCCTGTTATTTAGAAGATCACGTGCAAGTTAGCATTCAAGGATTTCCAGTCTGGTTCCAACACATATTTCTAATACTGTCCTCCACTATGCCCACATCAGGACTCTCTGCAACACGTCTGACAGCACATTCGTGCCCTAGAATTCTTCCCCATTTTGCTTATCTGTTGTTTTTTTCTCTGCATTCACATATTAATCATCTGTCCAAGCAGATCCCTGGTATCATTTTTGTTTTTGCTTTTTTCAGTTGAATCTTCCTTAACTGCTCCGTTTGCAGTGATCTTTCCCCATTGGTGGAATCAATAGCAATGACTGTGCTTATATATGGCTTTTTTTGTATGTATGATGTTTATAGTTCTCCTATTTAAATGGAGACTTTCCATCACTCGTCATATCCTCTGTTGCACATAAAGGACCTCTCAGCATGTATTTCTTGATCAGCCAACTGAAAGAATGATTTAATAAATGGAAAATGAATGAAGACTTAGGCTAAACTGACTTGAACTCAAAGTCTTGCATATGATTTTGACCACTTAAAACTTCAAGAATGGCTTTATGTTTTCCCCAAATGCTTTGACTGGACTGTAATCAAGTCAGGAAGAAGACATCATCTGTTCTTCAGAAGGAAATTAAAGGTTTGGGGAGTCAGTGAGGAAATTTCTGCTGGAGTGCCCAAAGAACACTTGCAGTCATAGATCTCTCTGAGCCTCAAGTCTCTGAAGAATCAACAAAGAATACAGAACATTCACAGAGAAATAAAGAGTTCAAGATTTGCCTTTGCCCTGCCCAGAAAATTAGAAACCAAAATTTAATATCCTTGATCTTCTTCCCAGGCTTCTGGGAAATGCCTCTACCATGAAGGCACCAAGCCTCTCTCCACATTAGGTCGAAATTTTGGCAAAAATCCACTGACCTGTGTTGAATACTCATCACTAGAGCTGTCAGCTTCAGTATGGAACACCTTGTCATTAGGGCATGCCATGTCCAAGGGCATGGTGTGATGAGAATTACTTTAGGGTACAAGGCTGACAGAACGTGGTCCACTGGAGAAGGGAATGGCAAGCCACTTCACTATTCTTGCCTTGAGAACCCCATGAACAGTATGAAAAGGCAAAATGATAGGATATCAAAAGAGAATCTCCCCAGGTCGTTAGGTGCCCAATATGCTACTGGAGATCAGTGGAGAAATAACTCCAGAAAAAATGAAAGGATGGAGCCAAAGCAAAAACAATACCCAGTTGTGGATGTGACTGGTGATAGAAGCAAGATCCGATGCTGTAAAGAGCAATATTGCATAGGAACCTGGAATGTCAGGTCCATGAATCAAGGCAAATTGGAAGTGGTCAAACA
>SJYX01014809.1:391413-445906 GCA_006410675.1 Oreotragus oreotragus | reverse complement strand
CTTCATAGAATGTCCTTGGGAGTGTTCCTTCCTCTTCAGTCTTTAGGAAGAGTCTGAGAAGGATCGATATGTAAGTTCTCTGTAAGCAGGCCTGCTTTTACATTTGTACCGGGCAGAGCAGCACTTCCAGTGTTTAAAAAAGAAAGGAAACACACAACGGAGTTAACACTGCCCTTCCCTGTCTCAGTCACTGCCTCCTCCACTGCCTCAGTCTTTGTCTTGACTTTCAGATGTTCCTTTCAGTCCATTTCCATACTTCTAGCTATCTATCTGTATGTCTCTTACAAGCAACATACAATACTGTTTTGTTTGCAGTTTTAAAGATGCATATAAATGGCATCTCTAATGTCCATTTCTCTGCATTTCACTCTTCTCCTACTGTAGTGTTTAGATGTATCCATGTTGTGTGTGTGTGCTGAGCTCCATTCCATGTCATTTTTTGGTACTAATCCATGTCTGAAGTGGGGCTTCCCAGGTGATGCACTAGTGGTAAAGGACCCACCTGCCAATGCAGGAGATGAGGATTTGATCCCTGGGTCAGGAAGATCCCTGGAGGGGGACATGGCAACCCATTCCAGTATTCTTGCCTAGAGAATCTCCATGGACAGAGGAGTCTGGGGCGGCGGGGAGGGCTACAGAGTCTGTGTCACTATAGGGTCACATGGAATTGGACATGACTGAAGCAACTTAGCACGCATGCATACATCTCTCAAATATCCTGCATTTTCCTATATGCATTCCTACTGATTTGTGGTGTTCCTTTTTTTCCCCTTTGCTATATTTGTGTTTTCAGCTCCCTTTGCTCAAATTATACATTGAGTGAGATCCATCCATGTTGTTACAACTTGGTCAGTTGTAGTTGCTGTGTGTGCTCCATTGTGTAAAGACAGACAGTTAACACTTGTGCAGCATGTAGACAGCAAGACTCTTCTGGTTTTGCCTAGTGTGAAACAGTACTACACACTGTCTTGTACATGCCTCAGGAAACTGTCTCCAGGATCTGCTGTGGATTCAAAACTCTCAGGATGCTTAAGCCTCATAGCCTGCCCTCCACACTCATGGATTCACCACCTGCTGATTCAGCCACTGTGGACTGCAAACATGGTACACGATCTGAGGTTGGTTGAATGCACAAATGCGGAACTCACAGATTACGGAGGGCCAACTGTATGCAGGAGTAGAATGCTTGCTCATAGGCTATACACGTGGTGAACATCAGTAGAGAGTCAAATGTCTTTACAATGTAATTTGCTGCCAAATTACACAATTACCAGTTGCTCTATGTTCTTGCTAACAATGGATAATACTANCTGAGGTTGGTTGAATGCACAAATGCGGAACTCACAGATTACGGAGGGCCAACTGTATGCAGGAGTAGAATGCTTGCTCATAGGCTATGCACGTGGTGAACATCAGTAGAGAGTCAAATGTCTTTACAATGTAATTTGCTGCCAAATTACACAATTACCAGTTGCTCTATGTTCTTGCTAACAATGGATAATACTACTAGGTTTTCAGTTTTTGTCACTTCAGTAAAGGTTTTTGTGGTATCTTCTTGTCATCTTATTTTGTATTTTCTCTTACAAATAATGAATAAGCATTTTTTCATTTGCCTACCGTCATTTGGATGTACTCTTGGGAGGTGCTTATTCATGGAATACGCCCCTTCCACTAATGGGTTACCGTAGTGTCTAGGAGGGATGGAATCACATTTTCATCAAGACTCTTTGTCAGATAGATTGTCACAAATATCTTCTTCCACCCTGTCCTGCCTTTTTATTCTCCTTATTGTATCTTCTGACGAGCAGCAGTCATGAGCTGTAGCAGAGTCTAGTTTAGCTGCCTACACGTAGTGCCTTTGGTGTTCTGTTGAAACAACTTTTCCCTACTCTGAGGTTGTGAATCCTTTCTGGAACTGTTAGTTTTATCTTTTACATTTTGATGTATAACCTAACTGGATTTAATTTTTATGTGTGGTATAAGGGTGGGGTCAGATTTCACGTCCCTTGGTGATGCTAAAATAAATTTACTTAACGGACTTAAAAAATTGGTAAAATCGGTCAATAGTCATAGCCAGTGACCAATTGAGTCTGCATTGGACACAGTTTGCATTTATAGGGACAAGAATCATCTGAATTACTCCTAGCAGAAGGTGTAGAATCAGAGATTCTGATGCCCCAAACTTGTATTGTTGTTTAAATTCTACTTTTAACCAGTTATAACATTTTATTTGTTTCATTGTGAATTAAGGGGTTAAATACATTTTTGGATATGTGTTCACTTTATGTCTTTATGAGAGTTATGATTTTATCCATTTAAAAGAATGGTCCTTTAGCAGTTATAATTCTTTCTCTGCTTTTTGCTTCTCCGTGATTATCTGCTAATGCAGGGGTCTGTCATGGACTGCTCAGGTTTGGGAGCAGCGTGACTGGTCCAGCATCTGCGTATGAGGATGGGGCTGGGGCAGCTCTAGGACGCAGGGTGTGGCTTCCTGTGCACAGGACTTGATGACAGAAAACACAGTGACTGGCGGTTCTAGTCCCCTGTAGCTTAGTTGAGAAATACAGGTATTTTTTTTTAATAGCATTGCCTGTCTAGCTCAAAATATTTTTCCAGTGACTGACACATTGCTAGTGGTCACATGCTAATTTTAGAAACTTGGGCTTCTACATAGAGTGAACTTTTGCTAAGAGTAAGACCGGTAACCCAGAGAATAGAGTAAATGATAGAAAAACACATAATTTGAAAAGAACTGCACCTGTACCTATCTTGTGACAGAAGTAGTTCTTGTTTTCATATGAGGATGAGAAATTGAATGGTATTTAAAAAGAACAAACAAACAAATTCCTGGGCAAATTGCCATATCCAATCAGACCAAATTTTATTAATATTTTTTAAAAACGTGATACAGCCATTTAATTTTCACGTTAACAACTGCCAGCATTTGTATGACACATTGATATGATTGTGTACACACAAGCATACACTACTTATATAAAAAAGTAAGCTTTAATAATAAACACGCCTTTACAAATGCAGCTTTCTAAAGCCTCTTGAGAAATAAGTGTGGACATTTTGAGACAGGATCACTGTGGAATCTGGCTCTTTGGGAAGAAAATATTTTGAGAATAAAAAACCTGACACAAATCACTGACTAGCTTTCAAATGGCAGTTTCGGAATTCTGTGTCCTTCTTAGTGTAATTATTACCTTTCTGTTGGCTTTTGGGGTTGTCTCCAAACTGTCAGATGTCCCCTGAGCTGAATGTTCATATATATTCCTTCCAAAAATTAGAAGAACTAGAGCCCCTTTTAGCCATCCTTATTTCCAAACACAACTATCCTTAGAGACCCTCAGTTAGCCAACTTAAAATTTTATGCCCAAAGACCTCATAGTTCAGTTCAGTTCAGTTGCTCAGTCGTGTCCGACTCTGCGACCCCATGAATCGCAGCACGCCAGGCCTCCCTGTCCATCACCAACTCCCAGAGTTCACCCAAACTCATGTCCATCGAGTCGGTGATGCCATCCAGCCATCTCATCCTCTGTAATCCCCTTCTCCTCCTGCCCCCAATCCCTCCAAGCATCAGGGTCTTTTCCAATGAGTCAACTCTTCGTGTGAGGTGGCCAAAGTACTGGAGTTTCAGCTTCAGGATCAGTCCTTCCAATGGACACCCAGGACTGATCTCCTTTAGAATAGACTGGTTGGATCTCCCTGCAGTCCAAGGGACTCTCAAGAGTCTTCTCCAACACCACAGTTCAAAAGCATCAATTCTTCGGCACTCAGCTTTCTTCACAGTCCAACTCTCACATCCATACATGACCACTGGAAAAACCATAGCCTTGACTAGGGTGACCTTTGTTGGCAAAGTAATGTCTGCTTTTGAATATGCTATCTAGGTTGGTCATAACTTTCCTTCCAAGAAGTAAGGATCTTTTAATTTCATGGCTGCAATCACCATCTGCAGTGATTTTGGAGCCCCCCAATATAAAGTCTGACACGGTTTCCACTGTTTCCCCATCTATTTCCCATGAAGTGATGGGACCAGATGCCATGATCTTTGTTTTCTGAATGTTGAGCTTTAAGCCAACTTTTTCACTCTCGTCTTTCACTTTCATCAAGAGGCTTTTGAGTTCCTCTTCACTTTCTGCCATAAGGGTGGTGTCATCAGCATATCTGAGGTTATTGATATTTCTCCCGGCAATCTTGATTCCAGCTTGTGCTTCTTCCAGCCCAGCGTTTCTCATGATGTACTCTGCATAGAAGTTAAATAAGCAGGGAGACAATATACAGCCTTGGAGTACGCCTTTTCCTATTTGGAACCAGCCTGTTGTTCCATGTCCAATTCTAACTGTTGCTTCCTGACCTGCATATAGGTTTCTCAAGAGGGAGGTCAGGTGGTCTTGGTATTCCCATCTCTTGAGGAATTTTCCAGTTTATTGTGATCCACAGGGTCAAAGGCTTTGGCATAGTCAATAAAGCAGAAATAGATGTTTTTCTGGAACTCTCTTAGTGAAGTCTAAAAATTTTCATCTGAAATAGTTGCAAAGCATCTAAGTACCAGCATGCATAGATACTGCATCTTTGGGTAAAATGGCTACATTTCCCTTTAAATTTAGCCAAGAAGTTCTAAATACAGTTGGTGCTAGACACTATCCTCCTTTCAAAAAATTACACAAAGAATACAAATTTTAATGGCAGGAAATGCCATACTTTTTTACTCCCTGAATTTGTTAATTAATTTTACTTCTCCCTCAAAATTTTAGCCTAATTATTCTTGGCTTACATATTGTTTAGTTGACTGTCTATAAACAAAATTCCATATCATCCTACCATCATAAGGCTCTACATATTTTAAATTTCTTATGCACTGAGTTTGCCCTCAATCTTTCCCAGCATCAGGGTCTTTTCCAATAAGTTGGCTCTTCTCATCCAGTGGCCAAAGTATAGGAGCTTCAGCACCAGTCCTTCCAAAGAATATTCAGGGTTAAATCGATTTCCTTTTGGGTTGACTGGTTTGATCTTGCAGTCCAAGGGACTCTCAGGAGTTTTCTCTAGCACCACAGTTTGAAAGCATCAGTTCTTCAGCCCTCAGCCTTCTTAATGATCCAACTCTCACATCTATATATGACTACTAGAAAAACCATAGCTGTGACTATATGGACCTTTGTTGGCAAAGTGATATCTGCTTTTTAATATGCTGTCTAGTTTGTCACAGCTTTGCTTCCAAGGAGCAACCATCTTTTAATTTCATGGCTGCAGTCGCAATCTGCAGTGATTTTGGAGTCCCCAAAAATAAAATCTGTCACTGTTTCCACTTTTCCCCCATCTGTCTGCCATGAAGTGATGGGACCAAATGCCATGATCTTAGTTTTCTGAATGTTGAGTTTTAAGTTTTTGTTTTTTTTTTCACTCTCCTCTTTCACCCTCATCAAGAGGCTCTTCAGTTCCTCTTCACTTTCTGCCATTAGAGTGGTATCATCTGCATACCTGAGGTTGTTGATATTTCTCCTGGCAATCTTGATTCCAGCTTGTGCTTCACCTAGTCCAACATTTCACATGATGTATTCTGCATATAAGTTAAATAAGCAGGCTGACAGTCTACAGCCTTGCCGTACTCCTTTCTTAATTTTGAACCAGTCTGTTGTTCCGTGTCTGGCTCTAACTGCTGCTTTTTGACCTGCATACAGGTTTCTCAGGAGACAGGTAAGGTGGTCTGGTATTCCCATCTCTTTAAGAATTTTCCAGTTGTTGTGATCCACACAGTCAAAGACTTCAGCATAGTCAATGAAGCAGAAGTATATGTTCTTCTGGAATTCCCTTGGTTTTTCTGTGACCTAACAGATGCTGGCAATTCGATCTCTGGTTCCTCTGCCTTTTCTAAATCCAGCCTGTACATCTGGATATCCCAGTTTAAAAACTATCAGTGGCTTAAGTTGAGATTTAACTATGCTTTCATAAAGCATAGAAATTATTAGATTGTGTCACCATCTTAATAGAGCCTCTTGTCCTTAAATGTACTCTGTTGTAACTAGTCCTGTAAGATGTTTCTTGGCAAATGGGTTCTGAGATCTGTCTGTGTCTTTTGGTTGGTGCATTTCATGCATTTACGTTTAAGATAATTATGGATATTAATAGACTGACTGGGCAGATGAAAACATGTGCAAGTACGCACTTCCACTTAGCATGTCACTCTACTTAACCCCCAAATTAAATGTAATTATTTTTTAGGTTAGTCATGTTTGGATTATGGCTTGCAATTGTAATTATCTTTTTTTTTTTTTTTCAGTCTGGCTATTGATTGTGAAAACAGACATCTTTTACAATTGTAATTATATAACTATTATTTAATACCATTGCATCATGACTTTGAGCAGAACCTTACTAGCATGGGAAATGAACACAATTGTCCAGTAGTTTGAACATTCTTTGGCACTTCCTTTCTTTGGGATTAGAATGAAAACTGACTTTTTCCAATCCTGTAGCCACTGCTGAGTTTTCCAAATTTGTTGACATACTGAGTGCAGCACTTTAACAGCATCATCTTTTAGGATTTGAAATAGCTCCGCTGGAATTCCATCACCTCCACTAGCCTTGTTGGAAGTAATGCTTTCTAAGGCCACTCCACTTCACACTCCAGGATGTCCGGCTCTCAGTGAGTGACCATACCATTGTGATCATTTGGGTCATTAAAACCTTTTTTGTACGATTCTGTGTATTCTTGCCACCTCATTTTAATCTCTTCTGCCTCTGTGAGGTCCTTACTGTTTCTGTCCTTTACTGTGCCCATTCTTGCATGAAGTTTTCCCTTGATGTCCCCAGTTTTCTTGAGGAGATCTCTATCTCTTGTCTTTCCCATTCTGTTGTTTTCCTGTTTTGCATTGCTCATTGAATAAGGCTTTCTTATCACTCCTTGATACTCTCTAGAATTCTGCATTCAGTTGGGTTTATCTTTTCCTTTCTCCCCTACTTTTCATTTCTTTTCTTTCCTCAGCTTTGTAAAGCTTCCTCAGACAACCACTTTGCCTTCTTGCATTTGTTTTTTGGGGGATGGTTTTGGTCACTGCCTCCTATACAGTGTTACAAACCTCCGCCCATAGTTCTTCAAGTACTCTATCACATCTAAGCCCTTGAATCTATTCATCACCTCCATTGTATAATCATAAGGGATTTGATTTAGGTTATACCTGAATGGCCTAGTGGTTTTTCCTTGCTTTCTTCAATTTAAGCCTGAATCTTGCAGTAAGGAGCTGATGATCTGAGCCACAGTCAACTCCAGGTCTTGTTTTTGCTGACTGTATAGAGCTTCTCCTACTGTTCATACTGCTCATGGGGTTTTCAAGGCAAGAATACTGAAGCGATTTGCCATTCCCTTCTCTAGTGGACCACATTTTGTCAGAACTCTCCACCATGACCCGTCCACCTTGGGTGGCCCTACACGGCATGGCTCATAGTTTCACTGTGTTAGACAAGGCTGTGGTTCATGTGATCAGTTTGGTTAGTTTTCTGTGATTGTGGTTTTCAGTCTGTCTTCCCTCCGATGGAGAAGGATAAGAGGCTTATGGAAGCTTCCTGATGGGAGAGACTGACTGAGGGGGAAACTGGGTCTTGTTCTGATGGGGCAGGGCCATGCTCATCTGCATAGAAGTTAAATAAGCAGGGTGACAATATACAGCCTTGATGCATTCCTTTTCCTATTTGGAACCGGTCTCAGTAAATATTTAATCCAGTTTTCTGTTGATGGGTGGGGCTGTGTTCCCTCCCTGCTATTTACCTGGGGCTAAACTATGGTGGAGGTAATGAAGATAATGGCGAACTCCCTCAAAAGATCCCAGGCATGCACTGCTACACTCAGTGCCCCCAACCCTGCAGCAGGCCACTACCGACCCACGCCTCCGCCAGAGACTCATGGACACCCACAGGCAAGTCCGGGACAGTCTCTTGTGGGGTCACTGCTCCTTTCTCCTGGGTCCTGGTGCACAAGGTTCTGTTTGTGCCCTCCCTGAGTCTATTTTCCAGTCCTGTGTAAGTTCTGGCGGCTCTATGGTGGGTTAATGGCAACCTCCTCCAAGAGGGCTTATGCCATACCCAAGACTGCTGCACCCAGAGCCCCTGCCTCCACAGCAGTCCACTGCCGACTCGTACCTCCTCAGGAGACACCCAAACACAGTTCTGTCTCAGTCTCTGTGGGGTCCCTGGTTCCTGCATACAAGTTAGTTTGAGCCCTCTGAGCACCTCTGGCAGAAATGGGGTTTGATTCTAAATGCAAATGCGCCTCTCCTGCTGTCTTTCTGGGGCTTCTCCTTGCTCTTGGACTTGGGATATCACCTCACAGCCTCGCCAGTGCCACGCAACTGCTTCTCACTGCTCCAGTGCGTGCAAGTTGGACTATAAAGAAAGCTGAGCACCGAAGAATTGATGCTTTTGAACGGTGATGTTGGAAAATACTCTTGAGAGCTCCGTGGACTGCAAGGAGATAGAACCAGCCCATCCAAAAGGAAATCAGTCCTGAATATTCATTGGAAGGACTGATGCTGAAGCTGAAACTCCAATACTTTGGCTACCTGATGCGAAGAACTGACTCATCTGAAAAGACTGTGGTGCTGGGAAAGATTGAAGGCGAGAGGAGAAGGGGATGACAGAGGATGAGATGGTTGGATGGCATCACTGACTCAATGGACATGAGTTTGAGTAAACTCTGGGAGTTGGTGATGGACAGGGAGGCCTGGCAAGCTGCAGTCCATGGGGTCACAAAGAGTCGGACACAACTGAGTGACTGAACTGATAAGGCTTCTCCATCTTAAGCTACAAAGACTAATAATCAACCTGATTTTGATATTGACCATCTGGTGATGTCCGTGTATAGAGTCATCTCTTGTGTTGTGGGAAGAGGGTATTTTCTATGACCAGTGCATTCTCTTGGCAAAACTCCATTAGCCTTTGCCCTGCTTCATTTTTCAGTCCAAGGCCAAACTTGCCTGTTACTGCAGGTAACTCTTGACTTCCTACTTTTTGAATTCCAATCCACTATAATGAAAAGGACATCATTTTTGGTGTTAGTTCTGGAAGATCTTGTAGGTCCTTGAAGATCTTGTGGTTCTATGAAGAACTAGTCAACTTCACTGTCTTTAGCATTACTGGTTGGGGCATAGACTTGGATTACTGTGATGTTGAATGGCTTGCCTTGGAAATGAACCAATATCATTCTGTCATTTTTGAGATTACACTGAAGTACTGCATTTTGGACTCTTTTGTTGACTATTTCTTCTCAGGGATTCTTGCCCACAGTAATAGATATAATGGTTGTCTGAGTTAAATTTGCCCATTCGAGTCCATGTTAGTTCACTGATTCCTAAGGTGTCGATTTTCACTCTTGCCATCTCCTGCTTGACCACTTCCAGTTTACCCTGATTCATGGACCTAACATTCCAGGTGTCTATGCAGTACTGTTTTTTTTTTTCTTAATATGTATATTTTATTGAAGGACAGCTAGCTTACAATGTATCAGGTGCACAGCAAGGTGGTTCAATTATCCAGACACACATACATTATTTTCAGATTATTCCCCATTATAGGTTATTATAAAATATTGACTATAGTTCCTGGTGCCATACAGTAAACCTTTGTTGCTTGTTGCTTATCTGTTTCTTTTAGTTAGAAATCTAGCATTCTATTCATACTAAGTCAAACAAGCAGAATCAAAATGTCATAAAGTTTTTAGTTAGGCAAAAATTCATAAGTTTTCTAATATATATATATTATACATATTATATATATATATGTATACAAAAGTTTTTCTACTATGCTTGATAAAGGCTTGAGAAGGAACATCAAAAAAAAGACATGGAGAAATTGGAGAACATAAGCTAAATGAAATGGGAGCACTGGATATGAAATAGAAAAAGTGAAAATAACCAGGTAAAAGGAAAAGATCCTCATATAGTCCAGTTGTTTTTAAACATGGCTGCTCATTAGAAACATATCTGGAGCTCTGGAGAAGAAAAAACATTTGTTATTTTTCAAAAAATTCCAAGATAATTCTGATATGATCAGGATTTTAAAGTGATGACAGGATTTTCTATTAAATGTTAGTTTTATTGATAATTCTATTTTTTTTGTTGACAATCATGATACAATGATATTAACTGAGTGATAGTTACCTAATCACGATGGTAAAAGATGTTTATCAGTTTTTACAATTGATAGCCAGACAAAAAATAAACAATAATTACAATTGCAAGCCATAATGGGAACATGATTAACCTAACAATATAAAATAATTACATACAATTTGGGGGGGATCAAGCAGAGTAATATGATAAGTGAAAGTACATATATGCACGTTTTCATCCGCCCAGCCAGTCAATGTCTTTTGGTTGGTGCATTTAACCTATTTACATTTAAGGTAATTATCGATACATATACTCTTGTTAGGGCTTCCCTCATAGCTCAGTTGGTAAAGAATCTGCCTGCAATGCAACAGACCTGAGTTTGATCCCTGAGTTGGGAAGATCCCCTGGAAAAGGGAAAGGCTACCCACTCCAGTATTCTGGCCTAGAGAATTCCATGGACCGTATAGTCTGCTGCTACTGCTGCTAAGTCACTTCAGTCGTGTCCGACTCTGTGCGACCCCATAGACGGCAGCCCACCAGGAGCCCCCATCCCTGGGATTCTCCAGGCAAGAACACTGGAGTGGGTTGCCATTTCCTTCTCCAATGCATTAAAGTGAAAAGTGAAAGTGAAGTCGCTCAGTCGTGTCCAACTCAGCGACCCCATGGACTGCAGCCCACCAGGCTCCTCCGTCCATGGGATTTTCCAGGCGAGAGTACTGGAGTGGGGTGCCACGGCCTTCTCCGACTGTATAGTCTATGGGGTTGCAAAAAGGTGGACACGACGGAGCGACTTTCACTTTCATGATCCTAGTACCATTTACTTAGTTGTTTTGGGTTTCTTTTCTGTAGGGCTTTTGCTTCTCTTGTGTTTCCTGCCTGGAGAAGTTCCCTTAGCATTTGTTGTAAAGCTGGTTCAGTGGTGCTGAATTCTCTTAGCTTTTGCTTGTCTGAAAAGCTTTTGATTTCTCCATCAAATCTGAATGAGAGTCTTGCTGGGTAAAGCAGTCTTGGTTGTAGGTGCTTCTCTTTCATCACTTTAAATATATGGTGCTATTCCCTTCTGGTTCATAGAGTTTCTGTTAAGAAATCAGCTGATAACCTGATGAGACTTCCCTTGTATGTTATTTGTTGTTTTTCCCTTGTTGCTTTTAATATTTTATCTTTGTCTTTTTTTTTTTTTTTTGAGTTAGCCTGACATGTTTATTAGAACTGTCAAACTCCAGAAGAACGATGATGCCAGAAGCTGATAAGAACATGGAACAACAGGAAGTCCCATTCATCATTTTGCTGGGAATGCAAAATGGTCCCACCACCTTGGAAGATGGTTTGCCAGTTTATTACAAAGCTAAACACAGTCTCATCAAATGTTCCAACAATCAGGCTCCTAGGTATTTTACCCACATTGACTGAAAATTTATGTCTGCATGAAGACCTGTTTATACACAAATGTTTATAGCAGTTTTACTCATAATTTCCAAAACTTGGCAGTAACCTTCAGTAGGTGAATGGATAAATAAGTGTGGTACATCCAGACAATAGAATATTATTCAGCGCTAAAAATAAATGAGCCATCAAGCCATTAAAAGACATGCAGGAAGCTTAAATGAATATTACTGTGTGAAAGAAGCCAATCTGAAAAGGCTGCAAACTGTATGATTCCAACTATATGACACCTGAAAAAGGCAAAACTATGAAGACAGTGAAAAGGTCAGTGACTATGGATGGGGGCAGTGGGGGAGGAAGAGAAGAGGAGGTGAATAGGCAGAGTAAAGGAGATTTTTAGAGCAGTGGATCTATTACATTTGATGCTGCAATAGTGGATACACGCCCATGTACATTTGCTACAACTCACCGAATACACAAAACCGAGAGTGAATCATAATTTAAACTATGGACTTAAGTTAATAATAATGTATCAATGTTGGCATATCCATTCTAACAAATGTCCATACTTCTACAAGATGTTCTTCCCTAGTGGCTCAGACAGTAAAGCATCAGCCTACAATGCAGGAAGCCCGGGTTCAATCCTTGGGTTGGGAAGACCTCCTGGAGAAGGAAATGGCAATCCACTCCAGTATTCTTGCTTGGAAAATCCCATGGATGGAGAAGCCTGCTAGGCTACAGTCCATGGGGCCACAAAGAGTCAGACATGACTGAGCGACTTCACTTTCGTTTTGAAGGGAAACTTGCAAAGGCCAGAGTTGTTGGTGATAGGAACTCCCTATACTTTCCACTCAAATTTTCTATAAACCTAAAACTGCTCTAGAAAATAATATATGTCTGTTAATTTTTTTAAGGTATAACTTAATTGTAACTACAACCCTCTCAAACGCTTCTTACTGATTTTCCCACAAAAGAGGGGTTCAAATCCTGATCATCTATTAAGAATAACATTTATAATAAAGACATGGAGACATTTTTGCAATAAAAAGTCCTGGAGAGTTAGTTATGTTTAAAAATAAAACAAGAAGTGAAAAGATGAAGTCTTGGTTCTTCATTTTGTATAAATTTAGGTAAGTGAATCAACCTCACTAAACCTCCGTCTAACACTTTTTTATTTTTATTTTTATTTTTTATTTTTACTTTATTTTACTTTACAGTACTGTATTGGTTTTGGCATACATTGACATGAATCCGCCACGTGTGTACATGAACTCCCAAACATGAACCCCCCTCCCACCTCCCACCCCATAGAGGGAAAATTAATTTAAACAGTATTAGTCTTTGAAGGAGGAGTCATAAGAGATAAAATGAAGTGGGAGAAAGATGAGAATTCTTGGTTAGTGATACCTGAATAGAACTGGATGGGGTAGTTAAATAAGATGTCCAAGGTAGCAAAGTAACTTAAATAATGTTTTAAAGAAAGAAAATATGGGTGGAAGTGTTATACTAAGAGTCTGGTATTTCTTTTAGACAATGTAGTAGATTCTGTCAGTAATTTCCCCTTCCCCTGTTTGTTAGTTGAAAAAAACAAGCTTGATGGTTGGTAGTGATAGTGTCTTTGTGGGAACATGGGAAAACTGAGTAGGTTATAAAAGATGTGGATGATGACTTTTTGGCGTACTTAATGAAGTCTAAAGTCCCCAAAGTTCCAGAAGTAATCTGAAGTACATTCCCTCTTTCGTTGTTATTTAAAGAGACTTAGGGAGCTTCCTAGTGGCAAAGTAGTTATGATTCCAGGCTTTCAGTACTGGGCCTGGGTTTAATTCCTGGTTGGGGAACTAAGATCCTGCAAGCTGTGTGGGGCACTCCCCCTCCCCCACCCCACCCTGTCTCTTATACACATCTCAAATTAAATGTAAAATGTAGNCTAAAGTCCCCAAAGTTCCAGAAGTAATCTGAAGTACATTCCCTCTTTCGTTGTTATTTAAAGAGACTTAGGGAGCTTCCTAGTGGCAAAGTAGTTATGATTCCAGGCTTTCAGTACTGGGCCTGGGTTTAATTCCTGGTTGGGGAACTAAGATCCTGCAAGCTGTGTGGGGCACTCCCCCTCCCCCCCAAAAGAAGAAGAAGAAGAGGCTTGAGATGTGGTGTTTCAGCTGGAAGATCAGTGGAGAGATGAATTCCTGAACTTGGTGTTTTTATATATTGCCATATTAATTTAGAACGGTTTGGATATGATTTTACATGAAGATAACAGTTGACTTATTTTTCTAGGGTTTTGATGAGTATATGAACCTCGTATTAGATGATGCAGAAGAGATTCATTCTAAAACAAAGTCAAGAAAACAACTGGGTAAGAATATAGATGGCCTTAAAGAATTATAGATATTTTTATTCACTTGCAGAATTGAATGAATTGCAACTTATTTCATGTTTAAATTTAGTTTGTATTTGAGAAATTTTGGGGAGAGTAGCCGGTGGGCTGCCGTCTATGGGGTCGCACAGAGTCGGACACGACTGAGCGACTTCCCTTTCACTTTTCCCTTTCATGCATTGGAGAAGGAAATGGCAACCCACTCCAGTGTTCTTGCCTGGAGAATCCCAGGGACGGGGGAGCCTGGTGGGAGGCCGTCTATGGGGTCGCGTAGAGTCGGACACGACTGAAGCGACTTAGCAGCAGCAGCAGCAGCAGTATATTCTTCATCATCTTTTGCCACTTATTGTTTATCTCACTCCATTTCTCCTTCTGTCTCTCCAGTTGAGAGCTCTCACCAAGGTTACCAAAGGCTAATGGTGTTAAATCTAATGGTCCCCATTTTATTGAGCTCTAAACAGCATTTGGCTCTGTGACACTATAGTCAGCTTTTCACTTTTCATTACTAGTTGTTCCTTTTTGAGACTTGTATATATTCATTCTTTAGAACCCAGCCATTAAAAGTTTGAGTTGCTTAAGTCTTGGTTCTCAGTCCTCCTGTCACTCAATGTTATTTTCCTAGTTACTCAAGACTGCACTAACAGTTATATTTATATGTTGACTTGCAAATGTAGATTTGTAGCCCTAGACCTCTCTCAACCTCTTCAGTATTTCTACTTGGATGTCTCAAAGGCTCCTCAAAATTAGCATATCAGAATCAAACTCAATTCCAGGCCTGACACACTATTTAGAGCTCTTTTCGTGTTTCCTGCCATGGTAAATGGGACCAGTTCTATTCAGTTTACTAATAAATTTCTCTGCAACTCCTATTTGCTCTGTATACTCCAAACACTGACCTGAATTTGTTATCTCTTTACTTGAAATCCTTTGGTGGCTTCCTGTTGCTCATAGGATAAGAAAATCTTTAATATATCCTTCAAAGTCCTTCATGATCTGGCTTTACCTCCCTCTGCTCATTTTGTATCACTCTGTACTTCATTTTCTGAGGATCATCCACACTTTTTTCAGTTCTTGGAATCTGCACATTTGTCTCATCATAAAATTTTGTGTATGCTATCCCCTGTGTCTTTGGGACTCAGGTCAAATACCACTTCCTGCCAGGGTTAGGTTTTGTTTTGCTTGGGGTGGGGGTGGAGGGAGGGTATGCTGTGCTGAATTTGTAGTAAAACACTCATTATTGGGATTGTTAATGTCTGCCACTGGACCACATGCTCCACCAGTGCATGAGTCCTCTCTGTTTTGCTCCCTAATATACTTAGTGCATGCCACAAAGTAGAAATTTTAAAATATTTGAATAGTGAAGTCAGTTTCTTGACCCATGTTCTTTAGGATTTATGGCTTCCTCAAGGCTTAAATGATTTCTGTTAAAATTCCATTAAGTTGAGGTTTATTTAGGCATTTTGTCTTTAACCGTTTAATGCCCCAGTTGACAGCTCACTAGTATTTATAAAAGTGGTAGTTTTCAAGTGCCTCTTTTTTCCAGTCCCTGAGGATTCTCTTGAGCCTTATCCTAGCTGTGTGCAAAGTAGATTCTGAGAGTGGTATAATGTTTTGCTTAGCTTCTTCCTGCCTAGGCTTTTTTGAAAGCCTGGATTTTTCAAATATAAACGTGTCTTATCAGGAAGTGCAAGCTCACCTTACTGACATTATTTATAAATTATTTGCAAAATATTGATTGCGCATGGTAATATCAGCTCTGTAAAACAGGTTAATATTACTTGTGGAATTGCTGATGGTGTTAATTAACATTTCTCAAATTGTTCTTTTGAACACCAGTGTTTCTTCAGATATTTATAGATATTTCTCAGGAAGAGTGTCCTTTGCCCAAACAGATTTAGACAGTGTTAGGTAAAACATAAACAGGTTTGTATATCACAGGATGAAATCCTTATTAAGAACTCTTAAGATGAGGTTATAGTATGCTGCTGCTAAGGCGCTTCAGTTGTGTCTGACTCTGTGCAACCCCATAGATGGCAGCCCACCAGGCTCCGCTGACCCTGGGATTCTCCAGGCAAGAATACTGGAGTGGGTTGCCATTGCCTTCTCCAGTGCATGAAAGTGAAAGTGAAGTTGCTCAGTCATGTCCGACTCTTCGCGACCCCATGGACTGCAGCCTGCCAGGCTCCTCCATCCATGGGATATTTCAGGCAAGAGTACTAGAGTGGGTTGCCATTGCCTTCTCCGTATAGTATGTTGCAGTTCCTAAAAAACTCATTTCTCAACTTCTGCAAAATCAGCTTTAGGAAATGTTGGGATAGTTGACTTAGTCTACAGAAACTGTACTTTTCATAAAATAACATTTCTCTGCCTTCATTAGGTTATTGTTGGAAAAGTGAATATGGTCTGATATGCACAGCCTTTCAACATTGGAAAATATCACATAATTTCACAGACGAGAAAGCATTTTTAGAATCATTCAAGAACGATCTAAAATTCTGAAGCTAAAAGTTACAGTTTTCTGAGTGACTATTAATGGCTTCTTTTTTGTGTGTGTGTGTTGCAGGTCGGATCATGCTAAAAGGAGATAACATTACTCTGCTCCAAAGTGTCTCCAACTAGAAGTGAGAGATGAAGTGAGAAATTGTTTGGCATACCGTTGGTTTTTTTAGGTGTCCTTTGTTAGAGATGTAGTTCTAAAACATGTATTCATATTGTTCTCCTCACCCTTATGTTATTACCAGATGACAATAAATGCTGTGGGATTGTTTTTATCAAAATATTTACCTTATTTTTTCTCTCCAGTTATAGAGTTTTTACACAATGTCACCGTTGGCTGTTAGTGTTTATTTTAAAGTTTTCTGAGGGATGGCACTTGCCCTGAACATTTGTTTTTCACAGAACTGGGATTTGTAGATCCTTAAGGCAAAGACAAGGAATTCTACCTGATGTGACTTCTGATACTGGGTGGTGTAGTAGGGGAGCATTCACAAAAGTAAAGATTATGGTGCTAATCATCATCAATTCTAATTCTGGAAGCTGGGACACCAGGGCTTCTAGCCACATTATGCTGAGAACATTATAAGGGCTCAGTATCTGCTTAGCACTCTGTTAGAGTTACTGTGTGAGGTCTTTGTGTATTCTTTTATCACTAAGATCAGAATGTGAGGAATATTTGGATCTAGACAAAGAATGAAGGTTTTAATTAAAAAGGAGTTCTGTTAAGAGTTAATCAGAGGGAAACTTTGTGAGATTGGTAATCTGAGAAAGACCCACAGGAAACACTGGTTAACTACTGTCAGGCAGAATAATACAATGTTAATTGAAGAAACACCTCTAATACTCTTATCTCCAAGGATTTTGGTTCCTCCCCCAGTAATTGCTTATTTCCTAATTAATGTCGTTAGTTCTCACTTCCCCCAATATATCAGGGTTGTTCTGATTAGAATTCTATTAAATGGTTATTGAACATCTGCTATTAGTTGAATACATACAGTGAAACAGACTGACAAACATAGCCTCAATACCAGGTACTAAGTATTATTTAAGTTCAGTCTTGAAAGATGAATAAGACCTGCCTTAAATTCTGATAATGGGCAGTGTTACTAAGGGTAGCTGAGGAAGAACCAAAAAGTCCAGTTCTTGTTTTTCCAAGTGCCTGTGAGTGTAATAATAGAACTTTTCTTTAACCTGAGTAAAAGAATCACTTTGTGAGGTAGAGAAGATTTGTAGGTGAGTGTAGAAATCAGTCCCACTTAGAACTTGGCATTTTAGCTGTCCCACTCTATTTAAAGTTGTGCCTCTTTGGTCCTGTTTTCTGAGTAAAGGGCTGGCTTAGCTCTTGTAACATATCTTAAGTTGGAAATCTATTGAACCTGCTATAGCATGCAGAGAAAACCTCAGGCAGCAGAGGGAGTTGCAGCCCCGAGGCTGCTGCACCCTTTCTGGTGAAAAGCTTTTTGAGAGCAGAGCAAAGACCTCCCTGCAGCTTTCTTGGCACCAAAATAGCTGAGAAGAAGGATAAAAGCTGGAGCAATATAATCCCTAAGAAAACCTGCTGGCTGCTTTTTCTTTTCCCCATGCTGCCTTTCTGACCTGCCCACCCTATGTAAGCAAAGCTGTTCCTGCTGTGGCTTATTCTGAATGGCTCAAGACATGGAAGTGTCTATTTTTGACAGAGCAAATGATGATAGTGAGAAATAAAGGTACAGTGAACTCTTAAAATTGAGCTCTGTATTTAGAAATCTCTGCTTGCTTTCCTGCTGTACTGGAACCTGTGGTGTTTGCTTTTTAAGTTGTACTTTTCCACAGTCTGTAGATCTTTTCTTCCAACCAGAATTTATATTATAGAAGGCATTGCTCTCTGCTTCATTAAGGTTATTAGTATGTGCTCTTGGGAATCTGCTCTTGGCAGCTCTTGGTATTTGAGCAATTATTTCTCTGGAATGGTTGGTTTCTGAAGGGGTCTTGCTAACCACTCGGTAACTCTCATAATATTGTTGAAGTGAAGGATGGGAGGAGAATAGCCTCTGAGACAGTAAGTGCTGATTCGGGCCTGGTGTTCTGTTAGTAGTAAGTAGGGGGAAAGAAGGGTCAGAATAGTTGGAAAACACTGACATTCTGTATATGCAGGCACCAGCTGTTCTTGAGTCACATTTGTCAGTTTCAGGATTAGAGAGTGGGTCTCTAATTTGGAGTACTGCCCAGGAAATACAACAGGCATTTCCTGGGGGAAGGCCTAACAGCACCATCTCCTGTTAATTGGTTGACCCAGGATCTTTTTCCTTATTAATTATTCCATAATTTATTATTACTATTAGAACTAATCATAACCACATAGGAAAAAAACCTATCCAGTGAAATTTTTAAAACTTCAAACTACACAGAAAGATGTAGAGCAGAAAACAAATCCCTCCTTTCCCCATCAATGTTCTCCATGAAAACCAACAGTTAGTAGTTGGATGCCTTCTGAGCTCTTTTTTTTTTTTTAATATGTATAGCTTAGTTTCTCATTTTGGTATTTTTACTTTAAAATTTCTTTTAATTAAAAATTTTAATTTTGGTAAAATATACACATATAATATTTGCCATCTTAACCGTTTTAAAGTGTACGGGTCAGTAATGTTAAATATATTCACATTGTTACACAGCCAATATTTGGAACTTTTTTATCTTACAAAAATCAAACTAGACCCATTAAAAAAGAACTTGTCACCCCTCGCTCCCCTGAGCCCCTGGTGACCGTCATTCTTTCTGTTTCTGAGTTTGATTAGGTACCTCATATAAATAGAATTTGTCAGGATTTCCTTCCTTTCTAAGGATGAATGGTACTGCCTGTATGTATACCTTATTTTGCTTATACGTTTAACAGTCAGTAGGCATTTGGGTTGCTTCCACTTTTTCACTTATGCTGCTGTGCATCTTTGAGACTCCACTTTCAGTTCTTTTGAGCGTATGCTTACAATTTTTTTTGAGGAACCATCATACTATATTTTCCACAGCATCTTCACCATTTTACTTTCTTACAATTAGCGCACAAAGGATTCAGTTTCTTCACTTCCTTGGTAAAACAACTTTTTTAATAGAGAAATCTGTGTCTTTTTTGGCCAGGCAGGCTACGTGAAGGGGATGAAGCAGAGGAGTGGTCCCGATGCTGGCCTGGCTGTGTAGGTGGTTGTGTGAAGGTCTTGCGCTTGTAGATCCCCGCGCCTCTGCCCCCGTGCTGCCCATCTTAGGCGGGATGGTCGGTCCTGCAGGCGTCTTTGCAGCCTCGGGCTTCTCCTTGGGTGGTGCCTCCTCGGCCTTACGCAGGTGCAGTCGCCGGGAGTGCTGCTTCCTCGCCAGGCCTGGCTCAGCAGCTGCTGGGCCCTGCACAGCTGTACCAGCTCCTTGTAGGGCAAATTGCGGAAGGTCTGATGCTTCTACTCCACTTGTGCAACCTTGTGGATTCTTCCTGGAGACGCAAAGCTTGCTTTTGAGAGCAGTCATCCTAATGGTTGTGAGGCTGTGGCTTTGGTTTTCATTTCCATAATAATTAGTGATGTTGAGTATCTTTTCATGTGTCTATTGGTCATTTGTATGTCTTCTTTGGAGAAATGTCTTAAATAAAGTGCTCTTCCCATTTTTAAATGGGTTATTTTGTTGTTGTTAATTTGTACTAGTTCTTCACATATTCTTAAGTGTTGCAAATACTTGCTGCCTTTTCACTCTGTTGATTGTCTTTTAATACACACTTCCAAATTTTGATGCAGTCCAGTTTATCTGTTTGGGCTTTTGTAGCCTTTCGGGGAGGGGGTTAGGGGCTTGCCACACAGCTTGTAGGTTCTTAGTTCTCCGACCAGGTATTGAACATGGGCCCTTGGCAGTGGAACTACAAAGTCCTAACCAGTGGACCACCAGGAATTCCCTGTTGCCTTTGTAGTGTCATAGGTATCTTTATCTATGTACATGCTCTTTGCAGCTTCACTGTTATCAGCAAAACTTGTACCTAGTTCCATGTTAAACAGCTGTGATGTATTCTAATATATGAGTCTCTCAATTTAAGTAATCACATCCTATTGATAGGTATTTTAGGCTGTTTCTTATTTTTTGCTGTTAAAAAAAATTGTAATTGACATTCTTATGCCTGTTTTTGTCCACTTAACATTTCCTGAGATGAATTCTTAGAAGTGGAATTGCTAGATCACAGGATATGCACATTTAAAGAAAACTCTGTAGGTAATTTTAAATTGCCTTCCAAAGTACTCGTGAAAAAATTGTTTTCCTCATACCAGGCAACCATCAGGCAGCAGCATTAATGAAACACACAGGCTTATTGTGAGGATACTATGAGATAATGATTGCCAACCTCCTAAGGATGCCAGAGGAGAAAGATGGAAGAATTTGATCTTTGATGAATTTGCACCACTGAATTAATCAACTCTGAAACTTCCTTGCCACCTAACTTCTTATGTGAGAAAATAAAATCCTGATTGGGTTTTCTGTTACTTACAGCTAAAGCATTGTAACTGAGCACAGTCTCAGAACAGGGTTACTTGTCTTCAGTACCGCTTAAACTTGGAGGGGATTAGTTGTTTTACTGAAGATTGGTCTAATGCCATAGTTGAGAAAGTTGGCCAACTTGGACCTATATGAGGAAATACAAACGAAGTGATGTGACCGATGTTACTCTGTAAAACAGTAAACTTCCTTAGTTAAAATAATTTTTGAGAAAAATGATATTGGATCATCATATCTGGAGAAGTTACTGTCTCTGGAGTATTAGCAGAGTACCCTCATTCCCAGGGCCATCTGAGTATGAGATGTTTTGCTTGGCTGAGAAATTGCAGAGGAACGAGGGAGAATTATTAATAACAAATAAGTGCCTCCTTTTGATGCACTGTGTTACTAACCCAGAGATGGGAGGAGTAGAGTGGGAAAGGGAGGATTTTCCCAAGAAAAGCTTTATTCTTTAGATCATATACTTGGTAAGGTGAATTTGGGAAGATATGGCTTCTATTTTACCAATGTCAGCTTTTATTAAGATGTTATGTGTTAGACATAGTGAAAAATTTTTAATTTAGTCCTTGTCTTTGGGGAGATGGGAAAGCAGTGTGGTAAAGAGGGAAAGATGACCTTGGTAGTCCACATACCTGGCCTAAAATGCCAACTTTAGAATTACCCAAACATCTCAACCTCAGTTTCACAGGGTTGGTGGAAGACTTATCAAGCCTCAGGAATGCTCAAGAAGTATTCTTTCTCTCGTTAGAAATGGTACTTATTTGTCTAGTTATAAATATGGATAGTTTTGTAGTTTAAAATATTTATTTAGGAATGTGTGCTGCTAAGTCACTTCAGTCGTGTCCGACTCTGTGCGACTCCATAGATGGCAGCCCATCAGGCTCCGCCATCCCTGGGATTCTCCAGACAAGAACACTGGAGTGGGTTGCCATTTCCTTCTCCAATGTAATGTATTGAGCACATTGGTATGCCAGTTATAAGATCCATTTTATCTCTGTATGGGAAATGTCACTAAAAATATGCAAGAAGATACGGTGAAAATTTGGAAATAAGAAAATGCCTCCAAACAGTAAACAATAGCATACTACACAATAATAAGAATTAGTGATCTAGCACCAAACATAGCAACATAGATCTATCCCAAACAATAAGTAAGAGAATAAAGGCAGAATGGTTAAAAACAGCATGGTTCCATTTATATATAATTTTTAAATAAGAAAACCTAATTTTTAGTGTTGGAAGTAAGCATAGTGGTTACTTTTGAGTGGGTAGTGACTCCAATGGCGCAGGAGCCATTATGAGTTAATAGAATATTGTTTTCCTTGACTAGAATACTGGTTGCACAGCTGTGCTCAACATTCAAGAATTTATACCACTGTATATTTCTGAACTTTCTTTGAAAGTTCTTTGAACTTGTATGTGCTGCTGCTGCTAAGTCACTTCAGTCGTGTCCGACTCTGTGCGACTCCATAGACGGCAGCCCATCAGGCTCCGCCATCCCTGGGATTCTCCAGACAAGAACACTGGAGTGGGTTGCCATTTCCTTCTCCAATGCATGAAAGTGAAAAGTGAAAGTAAAGTCGCTCAGTCGCGACCTCATGGACTGCAGCCCACCAGGCTCCTCCATCCATGGGATTTTCCAGGCAAGAGTACTGGAGTGGAGTGCCATTGCCTTCTCCCTAGGAATGTGTGAGGAAAGGTAAACTTGTTCTACATAGAGCAAGACATTATCACAACTTTTCCATACAGATTTCAGAATCAGCTTGTCAATTTCTATTTAAAAACTCTACTGGGATTTTGGTTGTGATTATTTCATGCTATAAGTAATTGGGGAAGAATTGACCATTTTCTGTTGATAAACATGGTCAGTCAGTTCAGTCGCTCAGTTGTGTCCGACTATTTGCAACCCCATGGATTGCAGCATGCCAGGCTTCCCTGTCCATCACCAACTCCCGGAGTTTACTCAATCTCATGTCCACTGAGTCGGTGATGCCATCCAATCATCTCATCCTCTGTCATCCCCTTCTCCTCCTGCCTTCAGTCTTTCCCAGCATCAGGATCTTTTCAGTGAGTCAGTTTTTTTTTGTTTTTTGTTTTGTTTTTTTTAGTGAGTCAGTTCTTTGCATTAGATGGCCAAAGTACTGGAGTTTCAGCTTCAGTGTCAGTCCTTCCAATGAATATTCAGGACTGATTTCCTTTAGGATTGACTGGTTGAATCTCCTTGCAGTCCAAGGGACTCTTAAGTCTCCTCCAACACCATAGTTCAAAAGCATCAGTTCTTCAGTGTTCAGCTTTATTTATGGTCCAACTCTCACATCCCATACATAGCTACTGGAAAAACCATAGCTTTGACTAGATGAACCTTTGTTGGCAAAGTAACGTCTCTGATTTTTAATACACTGTTTAGGTTTATCACAGCTTTTCTTCCAAGGAGCAAGTGTCTTAATTTCATGGCTGCAGTCACCATCTGCAGTGATTTAGGAGCTTTAAGGAATCTCCACACTGTTCTCCATAGTGGCTGTACTAGTTTGCATTCCCACCAACAGTGTAAGAGGGTTCCCTTTTCTCCACACCCTCTCCAGCATTGATTGCTTGTAGACTTCTGGATCACAGCCATTCTGACTGGCGTGAAGTGGTATCTCATTGTGGTTTTGATTTGCATTTCTCTGATAATGAGTGATGTTGAGCATCTTTTCATGTGTTTGTTAGCCATCTGTATGTCTTCTTTGGAGAAATGTCTGTTTAGTTCTTTGGCCCATTTTTTGATTGGGTTGTTTATTTTTCTGGAACTGAGCTGCAGGAGTTGCTTGTATGTTTTTGAGATTAGTTGTTTGTCAGTTGCTTCATTTGCTATTATTTTCTGCCATTCAGAAGGCTGTCTTTTCACCTTGTTTATAGTTTCCTTTGTTGTGCAGAAGCTTTTAAGTTTAATTAGGTCCCATTTGTTTACTTTTGCTTTTATTTCCAATATTCTGGGAGGTGAGTCCTAGAGGATCCTGCTGTGATTTGATTACTATGTGTCTCAGTGTATTCCTCCTTGGGTTTACCCTGCCTGGGACTCCATGTGCCTCCGGGACTCGGTTGACTATATCCTTTCACTTGTTAGGGAAGTTTTCAGCTATTATGTCTTTAAATACTTTCTCAGGTCCTTTCTCTCTCTTCTACTTTGGGACCCCTATATCGCGAATGCTGATGTGTTTAATGTTGTCCTAGAGGTCTCTTAGTCTGTCTTCATTTCTTTTCATTTTTTTTTCTATATTCTGTTCTGTGGTAGGGATTTCTGCCATCCTGTCCTTCAGCTTATGTATCTGTTCTTCTGCCTCAGTTATCCTATTGATTCCTTCTAGTGTATTATTTATCTCTGTTTGTTCTTTAGGTCTTCTAAATCTTTGGTAAACATTTCTTGCATCTTCTCCATTGTTTTCCCAAGATCCTAGGTCATCTTTACTACCATTATTTTGAAATTCTTTTTCTGGAAGGTTGCCTTTCTCCACTTCTTTTAGTTGTTTTTCTGGGGTTTTATCTTGTCCCTTCATCTGAGACACAACTCTCTGCTTTTTCATGCTGATTCAGTTCAGTCCAGTTGCACAGTTGTGTCCAACTCTTTGCAACCCCATGGACTGCAGCACACCAGGCCTCCCTGTCCATCAGCAACTCCCAGAGCTTACTCATGTCCATCAAGCCGGTGATGCCATCCAACCATCTCATCCTCTGTCATTACCTACTCCTCCCGCCTTCAATCTTTCCCAGCATCAGAGTCTTTTCAAATGAGTCAGTTCTTTGCATCAGGTAGCCAAAGTATTGGAGCTTCAGCTTCAGCATCAATCCTTTCAATGAATATTCAGGACTGATTTCCTTTAGGATTGACTGGTTGGATCTCCTTGCAATCCAAGAGACTCTCAGGGTCTTCTCCAACACCACAGTTCAAAAGCATCAATTCTTTGGCGCTCAGCTTTCTTTATAGTCCAACTCTCACATCCACACATGACTACTAGAAAAACCATAGCTTTGACTAGATGGACCTTTGTCGGCAAAGTAATGTCTCTGCTTTTTAATATGCTGTCTAGGTTTGTCATAGCTTTCCTTCCAAGGAGTAAGCGTGTTTTAATTTCATGGCTGCAGTCACCATCTGCAGCGATTTTGGAGCCCAAGAAAATAAAGTGTCACTGTTTCCATTGTTTCCCCATCTATTTGCCATGGAGTGATGGCAAACACTGCCATCATGCAGATTAACTTTATGTAATGTGATTTTTGTTGTAGCTGCTGTGGGATTGTGATTCTTCTTGCTTATTCTGTCTGCCCTCAGACAGAGGAGGCTAAGAGGCTTGTGTTAGCTTCCTAATGGGAGGGACTGGAGGTGGGAAAAATTAGGTCTTGCTCTAGCGGGCAGGGCCTTGCTCAGCGAAGCTTTAATCCAATTATATACTGATAGGTGGGGTTCCCTCCCTGTTAGTTGTTTGGCCTGAGGTGACCCAGCCCTGGGGTCTACTGGATCTCTTGTAGGGATCACAGCACCTCCAAGAGGGGCCTTCCAGGACTGCTGCTGCCCGCGCCCCTGTCCCTGTGGTGAACCCTTGCTGCCTCTACAGGAGACCCTCCGACACTAGCAGGTGGTTTGGGTTCAGTCTCTGGGGTCACTGCTCCTTTCCTCTGGGTCTTGGTGCATGCAGCATCTTGTCTGTGGCCTCCAAGACTGGAGTCTCTCCTTCCCCGAGTCCTGCAGAAGTCCTGCAGTCAAATCCCACTGGACGTCAAGGTCAGATTCCCTGGGGATTCCTAGTCCCTTTGTCGGATCCCCAGGCTGGGAAGCCTACGTGGGGTCCCACAACAGTGGGAGAACTTCTTTGGTATTGCTCTCCTTCAGTTGGTGGGTCACCCACCCAGCGGGATTTGATTGGGATTTGATTTTATTGTGATTGTGCCCCTGCTACTGTCTCGCTGCAGCAGCTTCTTTGTCTTTGGACGTGGGTACCTGTTTTTGGTGGGTTCCAGCGTTCTCCTGTCAGTGGTTGTTCAACCGCTAGTTGCAATTTTGGTGCTCTCCACAATACTGTTCTTTATAGCATTGGACATTACTTTCACCACCACACATATCCAATTGGGCATTGTTTTCGCTTTGGCCCAGCGGCTTCACTCTGGAGCTATTAGTAACTGCCCACCACTTTCCCGGTGGCCGAGACAGTAAAAAAAAAAAAAAAGCACCTGCAATGCAGGAGACCTGGATTCCATCCCTGGGTTGGGAAGATCCCTGGAGCAGGGAATGGTATTCATGCCTGGAGAATCCCACGGACAGAGGAGCCTGGTGGGCTGCAGTCCACGGGGTCACAAAGAGCTGGACACAACTGAGCGACTAACACTTTGACTTTCATACTTCCCCAGTAGCATACTGGATACCTCCCAACCTGGGGGACACATCTTTCAGAGTCATATCTTTTTGCCTTTTTATACTGTTCATAGGGTTATTGTTTCAAGAATACTGGAGTGGTTTGCTATTCCCTCCTCCAGTGGACCACCTTTTGTCAGAACTCTTCACTGTGACCCATCCATCTTGGGTGACCCTGCATGGCATGGCTCATAGCTTCACTGGGTTACACAAGTCCCTTCACCACAAGACTGTGATCCATGAAGGGACTTCGGGATAGAGTTTGGCGTATGGAAGTACTTGATAAACTTGTGTGGAATGGAGGGAGGGGAGTCTTCTGATCACACAGCTTGGCTGGCTTCAGTGGACTTCTCCAATGATACAGGCACTTTAAGCCCAGGATAATAAGGGGAGGGCAGAATGCATTTCTAGGACCCAGTTCCATCCAAGTAAAGCCACCAGGCTGACTGCTAGTTGGTTCCTCCCCAGCGCAGTCACTGTTTTCCCATAGTTAAACCTCTTTTCTCCTAAGTCAATTCTCAATTCATTCTGACTATGTTGTGCCTCTGCTGACCACCCCCAACCTCACATTTTCGCTTTGAAAGAGCCTTACTAAAGCATCACACTGTAAATCACATCATCAGTCAGTAAATAACATCCCAGGATGTAGACGAGTATCATCTCGTCCTCGGTAGCTCTGCCCCTTCGGGCATGGCTGCACCTGAGATTTTCTGTCGTTCCCTAAAGCTTAGCTCACTGTTGCAGGAAACTGGGACATCCAGGGAGCTCACCCTGTCTCACCCCATGTGAGCGTGAGTGAGCCCACGGCCCCATGGCTGTGCAGACCAGGAGTGGACAGGCCAGGGGGTTTAAGAAGCTGGCCAAGCCTTCATGGGGCTCTGCTCTCTGACAGGCTTGTAAGAGAGCTCCCAGACTGCCACCCTTGACCCCACTCACCCAGCAAGTCCCTGTCCTAATGAACGGCCCACTCCACCCCTCATGTGCGGCTGCAGGCGGGCCCAGCTGCCAGAGGGAATTCAAGTGCTCTGAGCTGGGGCAGGTCTGGGGCTCCTCTCTGGGCCTGGTGAAGTCCAAGGCCTTCAGTGTAAGATCGTTTGCCTCTTAGTTCAGATCCTTTCAGAATCTAATGAGTTAGTTCCTTACAGACCCGGCTCATCTTCTATGGAAGTCAGTTACCTGGGTCTTTAGAGGCCAGAGAAGGAATCCTGCTCACTCTACAGCTCGTGCACAGAAGGTCACTGACCAAGTTTCACTGCATTTGTTCAGGGAGGTTTGGAACGTGAGAGGCCTCGTGTGAGCACATTTTGGGATCCTCTTTAGAGACGGTAAGTTAAGAAAGTGTCCAAGATGAAAAAGTTAGCAGGAAATCATCCTAACTCATGCCACTTGGGTCTCCACATATGTCATCTTGGTGACAGGCTGGAGGAGTGACAACCTCACACGTGAGCATGTTCCCAGGGTCTGAACAGAATACATGCTCCTCCATGCAAACACATGCACACATGACACCCTTATGCATGGACCCCAGCTTCTATGAGTAAACTTGCTGTTGCTGACTCTCTTCTCTCTTAACCTGAAATAAAACAGATTTCACTGTCATCCATTAGCCTAGGATTTAGGCCACAAGCTGAACTCTCACATTTCCCTGTTCTCACAGTTGCAGAATATTCAGGGCTGGAGCGTACAGGGCAGAGTCAGAGAAGTGGGTCCCTGGCAAGATGGGTAACTTCTGCAAATCTGTCTCCTCACTGTTCATTGTCCTGGGGTCACTGCTGCTGTGCAGGTGTCGCCAAGATGAAATGGGAATAACGTGGGGAAAGCATCTCCACGCCGTTTCCCGGGGAGGTCACTCCTGACATTTTCTTGGAGATAGTTTCAGTGGAGCAGGACTCTGGCATACCTGGCCGTCTGTCCTTATGTATCTGCAGCATAACTCAGAGCACCCCGCACCCTTTGTTGGAGGTGGGGAGATTCTGGTCAGTAGGGCCCCTGGACTAGCCCATGCTTGGGAGGATGAGAAGGGCTCCTTAAGGAGTAGTGGTGATTGCTTACTTTCACTCTTAACATGGACGTGTCCTCCTCGTGAGGACAGTTCAGCCCAGGGAAGGGGCAGATTCCTAAGCTTGTGTGGGTACTCAGTTGCCTCAGCAGTGTCTGACTCTGTGACCCTGTGGACTGTAGCCCACCAGGCTTCTCTGTCTTTGGGATTCTTCAGGCAAGAAGTGTGTTGCTGGGTCCTCCTCCAGGGGATCTTCCTGACCCAGGGGTCGAAGCTGCATCTCACGTCTCCAGCATCGGCAGGCAGGTTCTTTACCACTAGTACCACCTAAGCTCTACTGTAAAACTAATGGAGCCAAGAGAAGAGGGGTCAGGGCTCAGGCTTTCTCGAGGGGCAGCCTTGCCCTCTGCTCTGGCCCAGGCCTGACCTCGCAGCGGCTGCAGGGTGTGACTCGCCTGCGGTTGCATGTCTCCTGGCACAGCTGCAGCTGGTTCTCATTGACACTGAATTCTCTGACCAGGGCGTCGTGGTTGGCGCTCTGCAGGTTCTGGTGGGTGTCGTACAGAAAGAGCTGGTTGTTCAGTTCTTCTTGCCGCCTCCACAGCTGGCGGCAGGAGGAATACAGCTCTGCTTCCCTCTCCTGGAGAACAGAGGGGACGACAGCCATGGAGGGACGTGCCATCTGGAGGGGAGACTGCAGGGAGCACGGGGCAGACCCAATCGTCTGCTGGGATCTTCCCAGAAGAGCCAGGATCTGTTTTAACCCAAGACGAGCTCTCAATCATTTACTCCATGGGAAGCAGCAGTCTAGAAAGCTATGGCTGCCAGTTAAGGGGAGCTTTATTATGAAACACTGAGACAGCAGCTGCATTGCCCAGCGATCCTGTCTCTTAATCCAATCTGGGTTTTCATGGGTCTACGTCGCCTTCTGGTTCTCATGCAAATACAGAGGCCCTGTGCTCGCAGTAGACACAGCAGGTGAGGCAGAGGGTGGCCTGGACGGAAAGCAGACTGCTGGTGGCCTGGGGTGGAAGGAGTGGAGACAGATGAGGAGCAGGAATGGCTCTCTGGGGTGATGGAAATGTTCCAGAATTGGTAATAGTGATGCTTACTCAACTCCGAAGGGGCTAAAAAACAGGGCATTGTACAAGTGGTGAAATGTATGGTATAAGAATCATCTCAAATAAATCTGTTACCCACTTCCCCCCGCTCCTGCCAGAAGACCCAGGGAAACGTAGGTTACACCCCCAGGGATGGGCATGTGACTCTGGCTGGTATCGTTGACTTCCTCCCCTGCCACCACCACCTCCAGCCACAAGACCCAGGTCAGGTTAGTGGGCGGCGTCCATGGGAGTTGGTTTGGTGCTCTTGGTAAAGAGAAAGTTTCTTTTCTGGTGGATCGGTGGAGACAGTGATGAGTGTCTTCCATTGCTGGTGGTCCTTCTGCCATTGTGTGGAGAAAGAGGGAAACAGGGCCACTGGGAGAGCGCCTGGATCCAGCCATGACGGAAACCAGCCCTGCCCCTAAACCGTGCCGTTGTCTGAGCCAAAACAGCACCCCCGTTACGCTGGAAATCTTACAGGGTGAGGACTGCGGATGTTAGCACGGGAGGATGAGTGTGTGTTACCTCTGATGTCTTTAGAAGATCTCTGTTGTGTAAAGGACGGCTCCTCAGGAGGTCAGTCTAGTGGCTGTTACCACTGATGCAGTGATTCCAGTGAGCGACTCCAGTGCTACAAAAACATCCATTGGTAATCACAAATGTGCTTTTGTCTTTTATTTTTACAAAAATTGGGCTCAGACTGTACTTTGGTCTGAAATTTTTTCCCCCAGCTTAACAACCTTAACAAACCATCATGGACATGCCCTGGGATAATGGGTTGAATGAACTCTGACTTTGGAGGTGGGGAGAGCCATGGTAAAGGTTATTCTGACCGCTGGTCAAGGTGCAGAGAAGTGAAACAATGACTGTCTTTGCACAAGGGGTAGAGGTAAATGGCAATGCACTGAGCGAGTTACAGAGAAGAGTCAGTGGTCACCTGCCTTAAATGTTTGTCTTTCCACAAGGAGACCAGCTTCCTTTTCTGTTAAGACTAAAGCAAACAAAACAAAAGCACGTAAAAGTCTTAACACTGTACTACAAATCATCCCTTTTCATCTTCTCTCCACCTAAAAGAAAACAACTTCTGTGGCTTTCATATATATAATGACTGTTTGTGATCTGGTTGAGGTAAAAAATTCACTGTTTCCACTAATGCTTCTATATAATTGGAGGCCTGTCCTCCTGTCCTGAATCCCAAATCATTTATAGCTGTTATATAGTTCAGTCTGTAGTATTGCATATCTATATAGAAGAAACATTCAGTCCTCTTCTTAATATCTTCTGCTTCTGTCAGGTCCCTACCATTTCTGTCCTTTATTGAGCCCATCTTTGCCTGCAGTGTTCCCTTGGTATCTCTAATTTTCTTGAAGAGATCTCTAGTCTTTCCCACAGGCTGTGGTCACGTGGGCTCAGTACTTGCTGCTCATGGGCTCTAGAGTACAGGCTCAGGGGCATGGACTTAAGTTGCTCCACAGATCTTGGATCAGGGATCAGACCTGCATCCCTGCATTGACAAGTGGATTCTTATCCACTGTGCTACCAAGGAAGTCTCTGTTTAGATTTCTTAGATCATTTTTCTGACATTCTCCACATCTTCCGTATTTTTTGAGCATTGTTCATGCATATGTTAGATTTTGTCTTGTAGGTCTGCAATTAGGTCTTTCTCAGGGAGAGTTTTTATTGACTTAATTTATTCCTTTCAATGGGCTATACTCTCTTGTTCCCTTGCATGCTTTGTGTTTTTTGTTGTTGTTGAAAATTAGATATTTGAACCTAATAATGTTATCCCTGGAAATCAGATTCTCCCCCTTACCTGAAGTTTTTTGTTGTTACTATTTTATTGTTATGGGTTATCTCTGTTCCAAGGATCAGCTGCAGGTTTAAATTTAAGGTCTTCTCAGTTCGCTTTTGAGCCTGTACAGTTTTAATTTTTCCCATATATGTATTTGGTTTTGAATGTCCTAGTCTTTTGATGTCTGGCTGCCAAAATGGGAGAAAGAAAAACATGAAAGGGAGGGAGAAAAGGGCACTGACACTTTAAATCCCGTATAAGGTCCCTTCAGCCATAGGAGAGGAGGCTTACAACAATGGGTGGAAGTGCAACAACAATGGGCCTCCTAGCAGCTACCATCAGTTAGGATATGACTTCCCAATATTTGCAGGACAGAGTCCTTTTTACCCATCCTGGATGTGTGCAAACTGCATCAGGAACATATGCACAGCTGCCTGCCTTGGAGATGGGAGATTGTACCGTGCTAAGAGCTGAGACTGACCAAAAATAACCACAGTTTACCTTCCAAGCCTTCCTCCGGAAGTTGTAAACCTTCAGTCAGTTTCAGAATTTTAAAACAGATATGTCAAAGGAATTCTGCCAGTTGTAGTCTTAAGTGGGGAGAGATTCCTAGTGTTTCCTGCTCTGCCATCCTCCCAGAATCCCCTCTTATTTTTTAAAGGCAGTATGATTGTTTTTCAAAGGCAGTAAAAAGGCAGTATTTTGTGAGTTTGTTCCTGAGCTGAAATTCTTGACATATCCCTTCCTGTTGTGAAATCTTTTTATGAGAACTTCACCAGTGTTTTTATTTTGAGTGTGTGTGGAGATAGAGAGGGTACATGCATAAATACAACGGGGAATTATATGATATGTGGCTCTTCATAAAGTTCTGAGACCTGTGCTTGTCAGTACAGTAGCTGTTGAGCTCTTGAAATGTGGCTACTGAGTCCCTGGTGGCTCAGACTAAAGAATCTGCCTGCAATGCTGGAGAGCACGGTTCAATCCCTGGGTGGGGAAGGTTGCCTAGAGAAGGGAGTGGCTACTCACTCTGGTATTCTTCCCTGGAGAATTCCGTCCACCTAAGAGCCTGAGGGGCTACAGTCCATGGAGACACAAAGAGTTGGACACGGCCGAGTGACTTTGCAAAAACCAGATTTTTAATTTAGAAAACTTTCATGGGTAACTGGAACAACCTTGCTATGGAAATCCACTTTTTCAGCTAAACATTTAATGAAACTCAATACATATCAAGTATTACTGATAAGAATAAATTCTGTTTTCTACATACATATTGAATATACTATGAGTGTATTATACCCATCAGATTTTGATAATTACCCCCAAAATAAAGTAAAATATTTAATTAGTAAGTTTTTATATTTATTACATGTTAATGTTTTGGATATAATGGATTAAATAAATACATTATTATAATTAATTTCACTTTTTAATTTTTTCATTACTTAGGCAACTTAAATTACATATATGTCTTCTATTGTGTTTCTTTTAGACAGCACTAGCCTAGATTGTATGTAACATGAGTTTAAAACACCATTCCCATGGCTCTCCAGTGTTGTAAATACAGGAAAAGTGGTAGCTCTATAGAGTTATTGACAATAGAGGGTTCGGTGTTGGAAAAATAGGAAAGAAAGCCTGGAAAGCTAATGCAGACCCTGCTGGTTGGAAGAAGAACGTGGGCATTGGGAAGGTTTATTGCTTGAAAGCAACTATTACCCATTTAAAGTATGAACTGAGTACACGGTTATCTCTACATTGCTATGTTTTCTGCTTTCAGTTTATAATCCAAGAAAGTAATTTATTTTTAAAAAATAAATATGAAAGTTGAAAAATAAGGCTGATTTATGAGGCTAAAAAATCAGGCTATTAATGAGACAAAATGATTAAATATTAAAATGAAGAGGACAGAATTAACAGAAAGATAACTTATAATTCAAAAGGTAAACATATACTATTCTAAATCAAGATTTTAAACATATCAGTGAACCCTCCCTTCCCCAATATTAGCTACAGAAGCTAGTGAAACTCGCTACAATTATAAGTAGGGGGAACATTCTTTTTTTTTTTAGAGGAATACAAGGATGGAGTTACAGAGCAATTTATATACTCACAATACTTTCATAATCATCACTGCAAAAAGAAAATCACTAGGCTTCTTAATCCGGAGAAGGCAATGGTGCCCCACTCCAGTACTTTTGCCTGGAAAATCCCATGGATGGAGGAGCCTGGTAGGCTGCAGTCCATGGGGTCGCTGAGAGTTAGACACGACCCAGTGACTTCACTTCTACTTTTCACTTTCATGCATTGGAGAAGGAAATGGCAACCCGCTCCAATGTTCTTGCCTGGAGAATCCCAGGGACGGCGGAGCCTGGTGGGCTGCCGTCTACGGGGTCGCACAGAGTTGGACACGACTGAAGCGACTTAGCAGCGGCAGCTGGCTTCTTAATCGGGTTGGAACAAGAAGGACCACATTTGTCTTCTCACCAAAAACAACAAAAAATCTGGACAAAATTTATATGAAGCAGTAGATTTCAGACACTGGACATCAGGCGTTTCAGGATAGTGATCTGTGAGGAAGGGAAAACCAAATGAGATGAGCCTTATAACTGGCCATAATCTCTGGAGAGATTTCAGGTATAATGGGCAGGTATCCAGGTGAGACCAGGGGTCTCTTAAGTTGAGAAGATAGAGACAAGAATCTGGATAGGCCAATGTAAATAAGGGTTTTTAGGACACAGTGCTGAAGAAAAGAGAGCTGAAGATGTGCGGACTTTCCTGAAGGCCTATAAGATAACCCAAGACAAGGGAATACATACCAAAATCAAACAGTACACTTTCAACATATCTCACACAAAGCTGAGAATATATTATAATCCCAACAGCCACAGAGGAAGGTCTCATACTTCACAGGGCATCAGAGTACCTAAGACAACATTGTATTAGTGGGACAAAATTAGCCCTAGATTAAGATTACTCTGGTCTCACCTAATAACAAAACTTAAAAGTTATTAATATATAGAAGTAATAAAAGTTAAACTTTTAAAGAAACAAACTATTTCTAGGTAACTTATGTGGATCCCAGGACAAATCTCAAGAATATTCTAAAAATGGAAAAATATCTGGAATACAGTAAAGTAAAATTCACAGTGTCTGGTAACCAGTTGGAAATTATCCATCATGCAAAGGAAAAAGAAAATACAACCTGTAGTGAGAAAATCAGTAGCAACACAGTTGGAAATAACACATGATAGGATTTGATTTACAAAGACATTATGTTCTATATGTTCAAGGAAGTAGAGAAATGCTTGAACATTAAAAGATTAAAGAAACAAAAAGATTCAAATTAAACCTCTGCAAACTCCAATGTCTGAGATGAAAAACATACTAGATAGAATTAACAGCAGATTAGACATTGCAGAATGAAAGATTAATAAACTTGAAGATAAAACACAGAAACTATCCAAAGTGAAACAATACAGTAAGTTCCCTACATACAGATCTTCAGGTTGTGAACTTTCAAAGATATGAACATGCGTTCACATGTCCAATCATATGAGTTAGTTCACTTGTCTGGCGTTCACTGTCGCGTGCTTGCATCCTCTGCGAGTGGTTTGCTTTTGTGTACTTTACTAAATAGAAAATAGAGTAGTAACTATCTATTTCAAGCCTAGGATGCCCAGAAGCAAACAAAAACAGCAGTGAAGTAGTTGGTCCAGCAACAGGTTAGGTGTTTTTGAGGCGTGGGACCTAAGTGTAGAGTGGTACACGAAGGTTGCCCTTCAGAATGAAATCCAGTGTGACTGTGTCATCTCTGACAAGAAAAAAAGACCTACTACCCAGACGTCACCGGGTTGTTTTTTCAAGAGTGTCCGTGGGAACCGGGATCTGTGCCATCCGCATCACGTGTGAGTGACATTCCAGCTTGCCCCCCATTTCCTGTTGCTGCTGATCCCTCGGCTCTCCTGTCTCTCACCTTTCTCTCTTGTAGTCAGTAACTCTTGCCTGTTCACCCGATGCCAGCCCCTTGTTTGCCAGCTGTTGTACTACCCTACTATACTTTTTAAAGGACAGTATTGTAAGATTAAAGGTTTTTTCCTTATTTTGTGTGTTTGTTGTGTAGTATTTGTGTGAAAAGTGTTATGAACCTATCACAGTACAATACTGTATAGTTGACTGTGTTNGTGATGCTTCCTAAGGACCACTTACTTTGCATTCCAGGATGTCTGGCTCTAGATGAGTGATCACACTGTTTTGGTTATCTGGGTCATTAAAACCTTTTTTGTGCAATTTTTCTGTGTACTCTTGCCACCTCCTCTTAATATCTTCTGTTTCTGTAGGTCCATACTGTTTCTGTCCTTTATTGTGCCCATCTTTGCATGGAACGTTCCCTTGGTATTTCTAATTTTCTTGAAGAGTTCTTTCCCATTCTATTGTTTTCCTCTATTTCTTTGCATTGTTCACTTAAGGCTTTATTCTCTCTCTTACATTGGAACGTCTCGTTTTACTCTTTTTTTTTTTTTTTACCATTTTAATATTTTATTTTATCTTGCTATATTAAAGCAAATTCTCCAAACACAATCTTCACATACATTAATCCTTTCCTTACCTGTACCCATTCTGGAACTTCCCACTTACTAAGGTCTAAAAAAATTTTTTCAAGACTTTTCAACTCTGAGTTCCAGAGATTTCTTTCCTGGTCCTTTCATTCCTACATGTCCTTGATTAGGTTTAAGGAAGGTTGATCTTTTTAAAATGTGTGTATCCTATTGGACTCTCTTTTTTAAAACTTTTTTGTAATTTCAGTGTTATTTCATATGTACTGGAATCAGTTCTCTTGCTTTGCTCGCTAGCTATATTAGCATTATATTCCTTGAGGGTTAAAATTTCTGTGTGCAGCTCATCTGGAATGGAAGTGTCTTTCCACCTCTGTGTGTACAGTGGCATCCGGTTGTCTGAAAGCACTCAATGGGAGACTCCCAAGCGCGAGGCCAGCAGTGTTACCGTGATGGACCAGGGCACTCTGGATGCTACTAATCCTGTGTCCCTGCCGCACGGCTGTGTCCACTTTATCCCATCCCATCAAGAAGCAACTGACCGCTGGCCTGCATCCTAGGTATCTGCCAGGTCTCTTTTCTTGAAGGGTGTTTCAGAAGAGTGATGCCCACTAGCCCCAGGCCACCTATCTGTGTACAGTTCCATGTGCATTAGCACACAAAAATGAAATAACAAAACTCACCGCACCAAACACAAGCAGTCACAGAAAGAACAGGAGGCTAAGGAACGACTGAGTCACTGGAGATAAGTGATAAACACAGAAATGGCCGAATTGGTCATCCCAAATATCAAATAAATGCAAGAGTAGGTTGTTTTGTGGGAAAAGCACAAACACAGAATCAGGGAAGTAGATAATCCACTATCTAAACTAAACTAGGAAAGTGTGGAAGGTAAACTTGCCAAATAAAACCTAACGGGTATAAACTAAAGATAAGGAGATGTGGCAGGAGTGTATGAAATAGAAAACTGAGTGATGATGGAAAGGGTAAGTACATGTGTGTAATTATTTTAAGGCTCTCGTATCTTCAATATATATTTTAGATATGCACATACATAATAGCTATTATAGACAAGTAGCAAATAAGAGATAATACATTGTTTTATCCTAGAAGAAAATGAGAAAATTCTTAGGCCCGAAAAGCTTCACAAATGGTGTCTTTGTTGTACGTTGTATGTAGGTAGCAGTTGCCTCCAGTTCTATTCAGAATGTGCCATCGCCCTGGGAAAGAAGGCTTCCAAGTAATTTTTATGAAACCAGCACAAAACCTGACCTCCCCCCAAAAATCAGTGAATACCAGTGAGAAAGTCCTGAAAAAACATTAACACGTATGTTAGAGAAACGCATCAAACCATACAATCCTACTGTATTTCACTAAGAAATTCTTTTCTCCTTCTCTTGGGGTGATTGTGTCACACCTCCACCCTCCCTGTGTGCGCACGCTAAGTCCTCAGGCGTGTCCGACTTTGCGACCCCATGGACTGGGACCCGCCAGGCTCCTCTAACCACGGGAGTCTCCAGGCAGCAACACTGGAAGGGTGGCCATGCCCTCCTCCAGGGGATCTTCCCCACTCAGGGATCAAACCCGCGTCTCCTAGGTCTCCTGTACTGGCAGGCAGTTCTTCACCACTAGCACCACCTGGGAAGCCGTAACCCTCCCCAAGGTCAGCCGATGGCTTTGCTATGTCTTCTCTGTAGAAGAAATTACATGGGAAATCTTCCCATCTCGGCCCCTTACCAGCGCCCACGGCTTCCCTCCTGCACTCGCCCTTCCTCTGCCCTGCCTCCCTTCTCCACTACGTCGTCTCCATCAGCAGCACAACCACATCTTCAGAAGCTTTCCCTTCACCCACCAGCTCCCGACCCACCGCTTGTCACCCTCACAGCCGGTGTCCTCGAATGAGTCATATGTTCCTCATCAGTGTATCATGTACTCACGTTCTGCATTTTCAGTTTTTATTGATTATATATACACAGAGTTTCAAGAGCCACTAAGAGCTACTAGGATTATTACCAAAAAAACCCTCAGCTGTCTCCTGGGCACCACCCCCTGCCCCATGACCCCAGCTCCCCAGGGTCAGCAGTTGTTTCTTTGGGTGATTAACTCCACAGTTCTAACACAAAAGAAAAACCTGCATTTATACTACAAGTTCTTGCTTTTTTCGATGTTAGCGATTATCTTCAAAGAGAAAGATTTGACTATTTTCCCCACATACTCTTATCTTATTCCATGGAGATAAATCCATTTAGGTTATATCAATTCATGTTTACATTGTGATTTTATTATTATTACCAACTTTGAACTTGTGAATCTTCTTTGACCCCCTCGTTTTAGATTGATGTATGTGTGTGTGTAATCAAATACAAAACAATCCTTGTGTTTTTAGAAAACACCTGTGGTGAGATGTTTGCTCTGGCCTGTGACAAAATCTTCATGGAATTCACCATCTTTGGTTTTTTCCTCTTTGCTCTCTACCACCAATGCTTTTCCCTTTTAATTTTTTATGTTGACATTTTAAGCTTACAGAAAAATTAGCAGTAAGAGTTCAGCAAGTTCCATACCCTGGACCACCCAGAGTCCCCAGGGTTATTACCATCCTGCACAACCACAGTACAGCTGTCAAAACTAAGATGCTGGCACTGAAGTGATGCAAGTAACGTGCAGATTTTCCTTGGTTTTCACCGGCTTTTCCACCCGTGTCCTCTTTCTCGTCCAAGACCCAGTCCAGGATCCCACACAACACCAGTTGCTATGGCTTCCAGTTTCCTCCAATCCGTGGCTTTGCTTCAGTGCCACTGCTCCCCCATCCTGCCACCCCGCCTTGTATGACCTGAACACTTTTGAAGACTGCTGGTCATTTGCTTTGTAGAACATCTTGCATTTCAAGGGTTTGTCTGATGATTTGTTTGAAGCTGGTGGTTCATACACTAAAGAATCCACCAGGAGACCTGGGTTTGATCCCCTGGAGAAGGGAGTGGCTATCCACTCCTGTATTCTTGCCTGGAGAATCCCATGGACAGAGGAGCCTGGCAAGCAACAGTCCATGGGGTCACAAAGAGTCGGATGTGACTGAGAGACTAACACTTTCACAGAAACGAGGTACCTTCTCAGGTATGTGATGTCACGCTGATGACACTGATCATTTTTGGTATGATGATATCTGCTGGGTTCATCCACTGTAAAGCTCTTGATTTTCTTTTTGCAATTATATTTCCTAGAAGAAGGTATTTTGAGACTGCAAGTAGTCTGCTCTCCTCAAACTTTAACTAATTTTAGCATTCATTTGTAGATCTTGACAGTGGTGCTCTGATGGTGATTTGTTTCCCTCACACCTGTATTTATGCTTTTTGAGGTTTATTTTTTATTGTAGTTTATTTCTATGAACGTGTAGTTGATTTATAATTATTAATTTCTGCTATATAGTAAAGTGGCTCAAATATATACATATATATATTCTTTTCAGTATGGTTTTATCCCACGATATTGAACATAGTTCCCTGTACTATACAGTGGGATCTGGTTGTCTATCCATCCCATATGTAATTATTTGCATCTACTAACCCCTAACGTCAACACCATCCCTCCTCACCCTCCCTCCTGCTTGGCAAACACAAGTCTGTCCTATATGTCTGTGAGTCTTTCTGTTTCATAGCTGTTTTCATTTGTATTGTTTTTGATTTTTCACTTTCACTTTTGATTATATAGACCTTTGTCGGCAAAGTGATGTCTCTGCTTTTTAACATACTGTCTAGGTTTGTCATAACTTTTCTTCCAAGGATCAAGTGTCTTTTAATTTCATGGCTGCACTCACTGTCCATAGTGACTTTGGAGCCCAAGAAAATAAAGTCTGTCACTATTTTCACTTTTTTTCCTTTTACTTGCCATGAAGTGATGGGACCAGATGCCATGATCTTAGTCTTTCGAATGCTGAGTTTTAAGCTAGCTTTTTCATGCTCTTCTTTCACCTTCATCAAGAGGCTCTTTAGTTCCTCTTTGCTTTCTGCCATTAGGGTGATGTCTTCTGTATATCTGAGGTTATTGATATTTCTCCTGGAGATCTTGATTCCAGCTTGTGCTTCATCCAGCTCTATATTTCCCATGATGTACTCCACATATAAGTTAAATAAGCAAGGTCACAATATACAGCCTTGATGTGTTCCTTTCACAGTTTTTAACCAGTCTGTTGTTCCATGTCCGGTTCTAACTGTTGCTTCTTGTCCTGCATGCAAGTTTCTCAGGAGGCAGGTCAGGTGGTCTGGTGTTCCCATTTCCAAGGCTGGGCTGTTGTAAATAGTGCTGCTGTGAACACAGGGCCACATGTATCTTTTCAATTTATAGTTTTGTCTGGGTATATGCCCAGGAGTAGTATTGCTGGATGAAATGGCAACTCTATTACAGTTTTTTGAGAAACTTCCATACTGTTTTCCATAATAGCAGCACCCGTTTACATTCCCACCAACATTGTAAGAGGTTTCCCTTTACACCCTCTCCAGCGTTTCTTTGTGGAATACTGAACAATGGCATTTCTGACTGCTGTGAGGTGTTGCCTCATAGTCGCTTTTCTCTAAATAACTAGTGATGTTGGGCATCTTTTTGTGTGCCTGTTGGCCACCTGTATTTCCTCTTTGGAGAAATGTCTCTTTAAGTCTTCTGTGTATTTTTCTACTGAGTTGTTTATTTTTGTGTTGTGGAGTTGTGTGAGCTGTTTGTGTATTGTGGAGATGAAGCCCTTGTGGGGGCCCATCATTTTCAAATATTTTCTCCTGTTCCATAGATTGTCTTCTCATTTTGTTTGTATTTTTTTTTGCTGTGAAAAAGCTTGCAAATTTGATTAGGTCCCATTTGTTTATTTTTACTTCTAGTGCCTTGGGAGACTGACCTAAGAAAACCCTGATATGATTTATATCAGATCATGTTTTGCCTGTGATCTCTTCTAGGTGTTTGATGCTGTTCCATCATAGGTTTCTAAGTCTTTAAGCCATTTTGAGTTGATTTTTGTGCAGCGTGAAAGGTTGTGCTCCAACTTCACTGACATGCAGCTGTCCAGCTTTCCCAGCGCCACTTCCTGAACTGACTTTCTCTCATTTTAAATTTCGCCTCCTTTGTGGAAGATTAATTGGCTGTAGTTCTGTGGGTTCTTCTGAGCTTTCTGTTCTGTTCCATTGATTCATTTGTCTGTTTTCCGTCAGTATGGCACTGTTCTGATTACTGTAGATTTGTAGAATTGTCTGAAGTCTGGTAGGGTTATCCCTCCCGCTTTGTTGTTCCTCCTCCGGATTACTTGGGCAATTCCGGGTCTGTTACGGTCCATACAAATATAAGGATTATTTGTTCTAGTTCTGTGAAAACAGTCATGGGTAATGTGACAGGGATAGCATTAAATCTATAGATTGATTTGGGTAGTATTGTCATTTTAAAAATATTAATTGTTACAATCCAAGAGTATGGGATCTTTCCATTTTGGGAACCCTTTAATATCCTTCATTAATGTTTTGTGCTTCTCAGCATATTTGTCTTTCACCTCCTTGGTGAGATTTACTTCTAAGTTTGTGTTTTTGTTTTGATGATATTTTTAAAAGGGTTGTTTGTTTACCTTCCCTTTATTTCATTTTTAGTATAAAGAAATGCAACTAATTTCTGTATGTTATTCTTATATTTTACTACCTTGCTGAATTCATTCATAAGTTCTAGTATTTTTTCTTATGGAATCTTCAGCGTTTTCTATCTATAGTATAATGTTGTCTGCATATATGACGATTTTGCTCTTTTCCTACCGATTTGAATAACTTTTACTTTTTTTTTTTTCCTCCGATAACTATGGGTAGGACTTCCAGTAGTGTGTCAATGAGAAGTGGTGAGAGTGGGCACCCATGGCTTGGTCCAGATTTTAGCCAGAAGGCTTTCGGCTTTTCAAGGTTGCGTCTATTGCGTATGGGTTTGTCATAAATAGCTTTTCTTGTGTCGAGATATGTTCCCTCTATACCCACTGTTGTAAGGGTTTTACTGTGAATGGATGAATTTTATCAAGTGCTTTTTCTGCATCTATGGAGAGAATCATGGGCTTTTCTCTTTGGTTGACGTAGTTTATCACATTGGTTTACATATGTTGAACCATCCTTGTGACCCTGGGATGAACCCAAGTTGGTCATAGTGTATGACTTTTTCTGACAGGAAAGTAGGGTCTATACCGGTGGGCATGAGTAAGGAGGGGACAGGGCCAAGGCTCTCATGAGTGAGTGCAGGCCCACCATTTGTTCCGAGGGCATGATGACGGATGGATATGACCTCACCGCCATCTGGGGTGAGCTGCTTTTCTGCACCATGTTTTCAAATTCATCCACATTAAACTTAGTAAATCCCCAGTTCTTGGAGATGTGGCTCTTCTGGAGACCAGGGAACTTGAACTTGGCCCCCCATGGAGGGCCTCTATCACAGGTACCTTGTTCTGTAGCTTGGTGCAGATGGACATGATGACCTGGGCAATGTGGACCCTGGCCAGTGTGCCCTGGGGCTTTCCAAAGGCACTGTGCACAGCTGTCTGGAGTCTAGACTGGGAACAGCATGCCAGTCATGCATGTCCACTGGAAAGGGCTGTCTCCAAGGCCCCTTAGGGCAGCTGGAGCCGGCCATCAGGCTGCACACCCTACTGAGGCTGCCGCGTGCAGCCATCGCCCGCCGGGCCCCACGGGGAAGAGAGTACAGTCGGCTCCATTGGCTGCCATGGTTTAAGGCCTTTTCTGTGTATGTTGCATTCAGTTTGCTAATACTTGGTTGAGATTTGTGGGGTCTGTAGTCAACAAAATGACCAGCCTGTAGTTTTCTCTTTGGGTGGAGTCTTTGGTTTTGGCATCAGGGTGACAGTGACTTCACAGAACGTCTTTGGGAGTGTTCCTTCCTCTTTAGTCTTTAGGGGGAGCTGGAGAATGATCGGTGTAAGTTCTCCTGCTTTTACATTTGTACTGGCAGAGCAGCACTTCCAGTGTTTAAAAAAGAAAGGAAACACACAACAGTTAAACCGCCCTTCCCTGACTCAGCCACTGCCTCCCCCACTGCCTCAGGCTTTGTCTTGACCTTCAGATGTCCCTTTCAGTCCAGTTTTATACTTCCACGTATCTGTATGTCTGTTCCATGCAACACATAATATTGTTTTGTATTTTTTTAATGTGTATAAATGGTATCACTGAGTGCATTTTTCTGCATTTCACTTTTCTCCTACTGTAGTGTTTAGATGTATCCATGTTGTGTATATGTGCTGAGCTCCATTCTGCATCACCTTTTTATACTAATCCATCTCTCAAATATCTTACATTTTCCTGTATATCCACCTAGTAATTTGTGGTTTTCCTTTTTTTTTTCTTTGCTGTTTGTGCTGTTAGCGCTGTTAGCTCCCTTCACTCAAATTATACTTGTGAGATCCACCCACGTTGCTTATAGCTCAGTCATTTGAGGTTGCTGTGTATGCTCCATTGTATAGACACAGAGTTAACACATACAGGAGAGGGACAGCAGGACCCTCCTGGTTTTGCCTAGTGTGAAACGGCACTACAGACAGTCTTGTACGTGTCCTTAGGGGACACAGGGATGCACTTCTAGCAGGCACACTGCTGTCTCACAGTACCCATAGGGGACTGTCTCCAGGATCTGCCGTGGATACAAAACTCTTAGGATGCTTAAGCCTCATAGCCTGCCCTCCGCACTCATGGATTCACCACCTGCTGATTCAGCCAGTGTGGACATGGTACGCAGTCTGAGGTTGGTTGAATCCACAAATGCGGAACTCACAGATTACGGAGGGCCAACTGTATGCAGAAGTAGAACGCTTGCTCATAGGCTACACACGTGGTAAATAACCTCAGTAGAGAGTCAAACATCTTTACAATGTAATTTGCTTCCAAATTACAATTACCAGTTGCTCTACATTCTTGCTAAGAACCGATAGTACTGTTGAGACTTTTCAATTTTTGCCACTCCAGTAAGTGTGTTAGTGGTATCTTCTTGTGGTCTTAATTTGCATTTTCTCTTACAAATAGTGAGTAAGCATCTTTTCATTTGCCTATCAGCCATTTGGATGTACTCTTGTGAGGTGGTTGTTCATGGAATATCTTTTACCCTAAAGGATTATCTTAGTGACTTGGAGGGGTGGAGTCACATTTTCAATGAGATTCTTTGTCAGATAAGCTTATTGGAAATTCTTCTTCCACCCTGTGGCTTGCTTTTTTATTATCCTCACTGTACCTTTTGAGGAACAGCAGTTGTGAACTCTAGCCGAGTCTAGTTTCGCTGCCTTCCTTGCCAGGTGAAGCCTTTGGTGTTTTGTTGAAACAACTTTTCCCTCCTGTAAGGTTGATACTGTTTGATCTTTTACCTCTTGATCTGTAATATAACTTTGGTTGATATTTGCATGTGGCATAACGTCAGGGTCAGATTTCTGTTCATCAGATGCCTGCTGGTAATGTTAAAATAAATTTGTTCAACAGATTTAAAAAAAAAAAAACCAGGAAAACTGGTTAATACTCAGAGCCAGTGACCATTCAGTCTTCACTGGACACAGTCTGGGTTTCTAGGGATAAGAATTATCTGAACTTCTCACAATGAGAGGCGTAGAATCAGATAATCAAGACTACCAGGTAGCCTAACTGTGTGTTCTTCTTTGAAATCTCCTCTGAACCAGTTATGACATTTTAATCAGTCCATGGTTAATGAAGGGGTTAAATAAAATTTCAGATGGGTGTTCACTTAGTATCTTTATGAGAGCTATGACTTTATCTGCTTTTAAAAAGTGATCTTTCAGCAGTTTTAACTCATCCTTTGCTTTTTACTACTTTCCGTGTCTCTTCTACTGCGGAAGTTTGTCATAGACTCAGGTTTTTGGGCCAGGGTGACTAGCCCAGTCATCAGAGGATGAGGGTGGGGAGCGCTAGGGTGCACAGTGTGGCTTCCTGTGCACAGGACTTGATGACAAGAAAATACAATGATTGACAGTTCTGGCGTGCCTGGGTGCTTAGTTGAGAAATACAGGTGTTTCTACTAACATCATTGCATGACGTGCACAAAACATTCTTCCAAAGACCAACAAACTGCAGAGCAGTCATGTATTAATTTTAGAAACTTGGGGTTCTACATGGAGTGAGGTTTTGCTTCAAGTAAAAAGACTAGTAACCGAGGGAAAAAAGGAAAGGATAGAAAAACATTATTATTATTTTTTAATGGTAACTGCGTCATCACTGGCAGACCTATATCCTAGTTTATAGAAGAACAAAAAATGTGAATAGTTTTTAACAACAAACAACAGAAAATGATTCCAGACAGACTGCTAGTAATCTATTGAATGAGACAAATTTTGTTTTTTAAATGTGATACAGCCGTTTAATTCTCACATTAACAACAGCCAACATTTGTGTGATACATTCACATGATTCTCTGTGTACACACAAGCACACACGATTTATATCAAAAATAAATTAAGCTTTAACAACAAACACACGTTTACAAGTGCAGCTCTTTAAAGCCTATTGAGAAATAAGTATGGACATTTCTGAGACAGGATCACCATGGAACTGGTTCTTCAGGAAGAAAATATTTTGAGAATGAAAAGTCTGACACAAAATCACTGAGTAGTTTTCAAACGCCAGTTTTATAATTTTGCATATTTCTTAATCTAATGATCAGCTTTCTGTTGGTAAGAATATAGCTTTTAGGGTTGTCTCCAAAAAGTTGGATATCACCTATGTGGAAAGTTCAGCTACACTTCTAGAAATTAAAAGAACTAGAGCCCCCTTTAACCATCCTTCTTAAGTCCCAATAAAACTCACCCTTAGTGGCCCTGGATCAGTCTTTTTTGGAAAACTCGTGAGTCCCCTTACACATTTCTACGTTGATGTATAATAATTTCATCCTGAATAGTTGCAAAGGTGCATGCGGTACATGGTAGATACTGCATCTTCCAGTAAAATATTTCCATTTCCCTTTAAATTTAGCCAAAAGTTCTAAATACAATTGGTGACAAACGCTACCATCCTTTCAAAAAATTCTACAAACAAGGGAATTTTTAATGGTAGGAAATGCCACATTTTTTTTTTACTCATTGAATTTATATTTTTATTCTACTTTATAAAACTGTAGCTTAATTATTCTTGGCTTATATATTGTTTAGTTGCATATCTGTAACAAAATTACACATCATCCTACCTATACAATCATTTAAAAAGGCTCCACATATTTTAAATTTCTTCTGAACTCTGTTTAATAAACAGAGTACACATTTAATAAAGAACTAAACACAGTAAACTTCCACTGGCAATGTAATGAGTCAAAGAAGGCTTCCACTTTGGTTCTTTACTCTCTGTGTAGATTAGTATTATCTTTAGTAGAATGGTAATGGTACAGTATCAATTCTATTCTCCATTTTCAGTTTTACAAATGGAAATGCCAATGATCCTCTTTCACACAGACAAATGAGAACAGAAGGACTTAGTGGTAGCAGGGTAAAGCCATCTCCTTCAGAATTACATGCTAAAACACTCAGAAATCTGGCTATTCCTTCAGTTTTGTTGAAAGCAAGGAACTGGAAACCACCAGCACTGGAGGAGGACCTGTTAAGAGGTCTGTACTTTCCAGACACTATACTCTGAAATTGTATGTTGAGTCCTGCTCTATAGGAAGACTGAATGTGGGGAGAAGACCTACTTCCTTCTGTAAGGGGGGAAAAGGGCATTTTCTCACGCTGATGAATCTCTGGATAGAGTGCAACAGGAAGTTGAGGATCTGAAAATTGATCCCCTGAAAAAATGAGTCTGTGACTCCTTAAAAAGCTCTGATAGACGGCTAGGGGTAAGGCTGGCCCAGTTTAAAAACCACTGGCCTTGGCTTAAGTTCAGATCTAACTACACTGTAAAGCATATAAACGATTAGATCATGTCACTGTCTTTAATAGAGAAGCAGGTCCTCAAATGTGTTCCTGTAAGATGTTTCTGGGCAAAAGGGTTCTCAGATCAAACTTAGGAAATGATCTTCTAACCCCTCTTCCATGTGCACATTAGAATAGGCAAGTTCCCAGCAGAGAAATTAACTTTCTCCAACCTAAACTTCCCAAACTCAAATGATCTAACCAGCTTCATCTATTTCGTTTTCCATGTAATAACTNCCTTCCCTTTATTTCATTTTTAGTATAAAGAAATGCAACTAATTTCTGTATGTTATTCTTATATTTTACTACCTTGCTGAATTCATTCATAAGTTCTAGTATTTTTTCTTATGGAATCTTCAGCGTTTTCTATCTATAGTATAATGTTGTCTGCATATATGACGATTTTGCTCTTTTCCTACCGATTTGAATAACTTTTACTTTTTTTTTTTTCCTCCGATAACTATGGGTAGGACTTCCAGTAGTGTGTCAATGAGAAGTGGTGAGAGTGGGCACCCATGGCTTGGTCCAGATTTTAGCCAGAAGGCTTTCGGCTTTTCAAGGTTGCGTCTATTGCGTATGGGTTTGTCATAAATAGCTTTTCTTGTGTCGAGATATGTTCCCTCTATACCCACTGTTGTAAGGGTTTTACTGTGAATGGATGAATTTTATCAAGTGCTTTTTCTGCATCTATGGAGAGAATCATGGGCTTTTCTCTTTGGTTGACGTAGTTTATCACATTGGTTTACATATGTTGAACCATCCTTGTGACCCTGGGATGAACCCAAGTTGGTCATAGTGTATGACTTTTTCTGACAGGAAAGTAGGGTCTATACCGGTGGGCATGAGTAAGGAGGGGACAGGGCCAAGGCTCTCATGAGTGAGTGCAGGCCCACCATTTGTTCCGAGGGCATGATGACGGATGGATATGACCTCACCGCCATCTGGGGTGAGCTGCTTTTCTGCACCATGTTTTCAAATTCATCCACATTAAACTTAGTAAATCCCCAGTTCTTGGAGATGTGGCTCTTCTGGAGACCAGGGAACTTGAACTTGGCCCCCCATGGAGGGCCTCTATCACAGGTACCTTGTTCTGTAGCTTGGTGCAGATGGACATGATGACCTGGGCAATGTGGACCCTGGCCAGTGTGCCCTGGGGCTTTCCAAAGGCACTGTGCACAGCTGTCTGGAGTCTAGACTGGGAACAGCATGCCAGTCATGCATGTCCACTGGAAAGGGCTGTCTCCAAGGCCCCTTAGGGCAGCTGGAGCCGGCCATCAGGCTGCACACCCTACTGAGGCTGCCGCATGCAGCCATCGCCCGCCGGGCCCCACGGGGAAGAGAGTACAGTCGGCTCCATTGGCTGCCATGGTTTAAGGCCTTTTCTGTGTATGTTGCATTCAGTTTGCTAATACTTGGTTGAGATTTGTGGGGTCTGTAGTCAACAAAATGACCAGCCTGTAGTTTTCTCTTTGGGTGGAGTCTTTGGTTTTGGCATCAGGGTGACAGTGACTTCACAGAACGTCTTTGGGAGTGTTCCTTCCTCTTTAGTCTTTAGGGGGAGCTGGAGAATGATCGGTGTAAGTTCTCCTGCTTTTACATTTGTACTGGCAGAGCAGCACTTCCAGTGTTTAAAAAAGAAAGGAAACACACAACAGTTAAACCGCCCTTCCCTGACTCAGCCACTGCCTCCCCCACTGCCTCAGGCTTTGTCTTGACCTTCAGATGTCCCTTTCAGTCCAGTTTTATACTTCCACGTATCTGTATGTCTATTCCATGCAACACATAATATTGTTTTGTATTTTTTTAATGTGTATAAATGGTATCACTGAGTGCATTTTTCTGCATTTCACTTTTCTCCTACTGTAGTGTTTAGATGTATCCATGTTGTGTATATGTGCTGAGCTCCATTCTGCATCACCTTTTTATACTAATCCATCTCTCAAATATCTTACATTTTCCTGTATATCCACCTAGTAATTTGTGGTTTTCCTTTTTTTTTTCTTTGCTGTTTGTGCTGTTAGCGCTGTTAGCTCCCTTCACTCAAATTATACTTGTGAGATCCACCCACGTTGCTTATAGCTCAGTCATTTGAGGTTGCTGTGTATGCTCCATTGTATAGACACAGAGTTAACACATACAGGAGAGGGACAGCAGGACCCTCCTGGTTTTGCCTAGTGTGAAACGGCACTACAGACAGTCTTGTACGTGTCCTTAGGGGACACAGGGATGCACTTCTAGCAGGCACACTGCTGTCTCACAGTACCCATAGGGGACTGTCTCCAGGATCTGCCGTGGATACAAAACTCTTAGGATGCTTAAGCCTCATAGCCTGCCCTCCGCACTCATGGATTCACCACCTGCTGATTCAGCCAGTGTGGACATGGTACGCAGTCTGAGGTTGGTTGAATCCACAAATGCGGAACTCACAGATTACGGAGGGCCAACTGTATGCAGAAGTAGAACGCTTGCTCATAGGCTACACACGTGGTAAATAACCTCAGTAGAGAGTCAAACATCTTTACAATGTAATTTGCTTCCAAATTACAATTACCAGTTGCTCTACATTCTTGCTAAGAACCGATAGTACTGTTGAGACTTTTCAATTTTTGCCACTCCAGTAAGTGTGTTAGTGGTATCTTCTTGTGGTCTTAATTTGCATTTTCTCTTACAAATAGTGAGTAAGCATCTTTTCATTTGCCTATCAGCCATTTGGATGTACTCTTGTGAGGTGGTTGTTCATGGAATATCTTTTACCCTAAAGGATTATCTTAGTGACTTGGAGGGGTGGAGTCACATTTTCAATGAGATTCTTTGTCAGATAAGCTTATTGGAAATTCTTCTTCCACCCTGTGGCTTGCTTTTTTATTATCCTCACTGTACCTTTTGAGGAACAGCAGTTGTGAACTCTAGCCGAGTCTAGTTTCGCTGCCTTCCTTGCCAGGTGAAGCCTTTGGTGTTTTGTTGAAACAACTTTTCCCTCCTGTAAGGTTGATACTGTTTGATCTTTTACCTCTTGATCTGTAATATAACTTTGGTTGATATTTGCATGTGGCATAACGTCAGGGTCAGATTTCTGTTCATCAGATGCCTGCTGGTAATGTTAAAATAAATTTGTTCAACAGATTTAAAAAAAAAAAAACCAGGAAAACTGGTTAATACTCAGAGCCAGTGACCATTCAGTCTTCACTGGACACAGTCTGGGTTTCTAGGGATAAGAATTATCTGAACTTCTCACAATGAGAGGCGTAGAATCAGATAATCAAGACTACCAGGTAGCCTAACTGTGTGTTCTTCTTTGAAATCTCCTCTGAACCAGTTATGACATTTTAATCAGTCCATGGTTAATGAAGGGGTTAAATAAAATTTCAGACGGGTGTTCACTTAGTATCTTTATGAGAGCTATGACTTTATCTGCTTTTAAAAAGTGATCTTTCAGCAGTTTTAACTCATCCTTTGCTTTTTACTACTTTCCGTGTCTCTTCTACTGCGGAAGTTTGTCATAGACTCAGGTTTTTGGGCCAGGGTGACTAGCCCAGTCATCAGAGGATGAGGGTGGGGAGCGCTAGGGTGCACAGTGTGGCTTCCTGTGCACAGGACTTGATGACAAGAAAATACAATGATTGACAGTTCTGGCGTGCCTGGGTGCTTAGTTGAGAAATACAGGTGTTTCTACTAACATCATTGCATGACGTGCACAAAACATTCTTCCAAAGACCAACAAACTGCAGAGCAGTCATGTATTAATTTTAGAAACTTGGGGTTCTACATGGAGTGAGGTTTTGCTTCAAGTAAAAAGACTAGTAACCGAGGGAAAAAAGGAAAGGATAGAAAAACATTATTATTATTTTTTAATGGTAACTGCGTCATCACTGGCAGACCTATATCCTAGTTTATAGAAGAACAAAAAATGTGAATAGTTTTTAACAACAAACAACAGAAAATGATTCCAGACAGACTGCTAGTAATCTATTGAATGAGACAAATTTTGTTTTTTAAATGTGATACAGCCGTTTAATTCTCACATTAACAACAGCCAACATTTGTGTGATACATTCACATGATTCTCTGTGTACACACAAGCACACACGATTTATATCAAAAATAAATTAAGCTTTAACAACAAACACACGTTTACAAGTGCAGCTCTTTAAAGCCTATTGAGAAATAAGTATGGACATTTCTGAGACAGGATCACCATGGAACTGGTTCTTCAGGAAGAAAATATTTTGAGAATGAAAAGTCTGACACAAAATCACTGAGTAGTTTTCAAACGCCAGTTTTATAATTTTGCATATTTCTTAATCTAATGATCAGCTTTCTGTTGGTAAGAATATAGCTTTTAGGGTTGTCTCCAAAAAGTTGGATATCACCTATGTGGAAAGTTCAGCTACACTTCTAGAAATTAAAAGAACTAGAGCCCCCTTTAACCATCCTTCTTAAGTCCCAATAAAACTCACCCTTAGTGGCCCTGGATCAGTCTTTTTTGGAAAACTCGTGAGTCCCCTTACACATTTCTACGTTGATGTATAATAATTTCATCCTGAATAGTTGCAAAGGTGCATGCGGTACATGGTAGATACTGCATCTTCCAGTAAAATATTTCCATTTCCCTTTAAATTTAGCCAAAAGTTCTAAATACAATTGGTGACAAACGCTACCATCCTTTCAAAAAATTCTACAAACAAGGGAATTTTTAATGGTAGGAAATGCCACATTTTTTTTTTACTCATTGAATTTATATTTTTATTCTACTTTATAAAACTGTAGCTTAATTATTCTTGGCTTATATATTGTTTAGTTGCATATCTGTAACAAAATTACACATCATCCTACCTATACAATCATTTAAAAAGGCTCCACATATTTTAAATTTCTTCTGAACTCTGTTTAATAAACAGAGTACACATTTAATAAAGAACTAAACACAGTAAACTTCCACTGGCAATGTAATGAGTCAAAGAAGGCTTCCACTTTGGTTCTTTACTCTCTGTGTAGATTAGTATTATCTTTAGTAGAATGGTAATGGTACAGTATCAATTCTATTCTCCATTTTCAGTTTTACAAATGGAAATGCCAATGATCCTCTTTCACACAGACAAATGAGAACAGAAGGACTTAGTGGTAGCAGGGTAAAGCCATCTCCTTCAGAATTACATGCTAAAACACTCAGAAATCTGGCTATTCCTTCAGTTTTGTTGAAAGCAAGGAACTGGAAACCACCAGCACTGGAGGAGGACCTGTTAAGAGGTCTGTACTTTCCAGACACTATACTCTGAAATTGTATGTTGAGTCCTGCTCTATAGGAAGACTGAATGTGGGGAGAAGACCTACTTCCTTCTGTAAGGGGGGAAAAGGGCATTTTCTCACGCTGATGAATCTCTGGATAGAGTGCAACAGGAAGTTGAGGATCTGAAAATTGATCCCCTGAAAAAATGAGTCTGTGACTCCTTAAAAAGCTCTGATAGACGGCTAGGGGTAAGGCTGGCCCAGTTTAAAAACCACTGGCCTTGGCTTAAGTTCAGATCTAACTACACTGTAAAGCATATAAACGATTAGATCATGTCACTGTCTTTAATAGAGAAGCAGGTCCTCAAATGTGTTCCTGTAAGATGTTTCTGGGCAAAAGGGTTCTCAGATCAAACTTAGGAAATGATCTTCTAACCCCTCTTCCATGTGCACATTAGAATAGGCAAGTTCCCAGCAGAGAAATTAACTTTCTCCAACCTAAACTTCCCAAACTCAAATGATCTAACCAGCTTCATCTATTTCGTTTTCCATGTAATAACTACTGTTCGCCATTTCCCTTACTCAGTAGAATAAAGGCAGCTGTGCACATAGGCAGTCGTGGCCTGACTCCATCAGTGTTGCTGCCGTCTTTCACAGTGTTCCTGTCCCTCTTCTGCTTGATCTGAATCGGCTGTGCTCTTTACGTGGCTGTGAAAGCACAGTCTCAGCGAGTTATTTATACTCAGGTTACGTGGCTTCCAGGCAGACTCAGGGAAGAGCAGCAATGTCATCTGTGCCCCTCTTTCTCTCTCTGTGCATCCTCATGGAGAGACTCCTAACACCAACATGACTGGATTCATGTGTTACCCTATTATGGGGAGAATGGTGGTACCAAGGCAAATACTCTGTGATGCTGAATCGACATCACTGGAGCACCGGGGAGGAGGAGCCAGTCTTTCAGGGCGAGGGTTCTTCTCAGCGCCGTTGAGAATGTTAGCACCCCCCTCAGCTGCTCTGCCCCACTTCGCTCTGCGAGGATGTGGCTGGGTGTGAATTCTACAGCACAGCAGCTGAACAGATGCTGAGCCTTCTGACTTCTACGCTACTTCATCATTCCTTTGACAAAGTAGCAGATAAATGCATTTTAAGCAGAAAGGGGATCCAGGTCTTAGCTTTTGAGCTTTTAAATGGGTGAAATGGGAAAGTGTTGTGTCCTCTACACACCCCAGGCTGCAAATAGGTAATGCCATCGACACCTGAGCTTGTAGGCAAAATGATGGAACCAAAAGCAGCTTGAGCTGAGGCTCCACCAGCTACCTGGCCAACAGCTAATAGGACACTGGCCACTATGGCTGCCCTGCAGCGCTCAGCTCGGTGCCTTTTTCATCTGAGCTTTCTTAAAAGGTGCTTTGAACATTTTTACCACCAGGAATACTCGTTTCTCGGTTGCCAATGCCTAATAAACTAGCAGCTTCGACTCAGGAATAATGAAGTTAATTAAGAGCCCCACCTGCTATCGGGTGTGCCCTCCTGGATTCATGGGAGAGAAATGCATTTCTTTAGAACCACATGGAGAGGTTCCGTGAGACCAGGATAATGGCTATTTTTTCCTTAACATTTTAAAGACATGGTCTCCCCTGACTTTACTGCTTGCTGTGTGGAAGTTCTCAGTAAATTTGTGTGGAATGGAGGGAGGGGGTCTTCTGATCACACAAAGCGTGGCTGGCTTTAATGGACTCGTCGGCTGATACAGGCATGCTAAGTGCAGGATAATAAGGGGAGTGGGTTTCTAGGACCCAGTTCCATCCAAGTAAAGCCCCCAGGCTGACTGCTAGTTTGTTCCTCCCAGCACAATCACTTTTTCCCCACAGGTAAACCTCTTTTCTCCTAAGTCAGTTCTCAGTTTATTCTCTGTGGTGCCTCTACTGATCACCCCCGTCCCCAGCCCACTATCCTTACCTTGAAAAAGCCTTCCCAAAGCATCACATGTACAGATCAGTAAATAGCATCCCAGGATGTAGATGAGTATCACCTTGCCCTTGGTGGGTCTGCCCCTTCGGGAGTGGCTGCACCTGAGATTTTCTGTCATTCCCTAAAGCTTAGCTCACTGTTCCAGGAAACGGGGTCACGCAGGGAGCCCACCCTGTCTCACCCCGTGTGAGCAGTGAGTAAGCCCACGGCCCCGTGGCTGTGCAGACCAGGGAGTGGACAGGCCGGGGAGTTAAGAAGCTGGCCAAGCCTTCATGGGGCTCTGCTCTCTGACAGGCATGTAAGTCAGAGAGCTCCCAGATTGCCACCCTTGACCCCACTCACCCAGCAAGTCCCTGTCCTAATGAACGGCCCACCCCACCCCTCCTGTGCGGCTGCAGGCGGGTCCAGCCGCCAGAGGGAGTTCAAGTGCTCTGAGCTGGGGCAGGTCTGGGGCTCCTCTCTGGGCCTGGTGAAGTCCGAGGCCTTCAGCGTGAGATCGTTTGCCTTTTAGTTCAGATCTTTTCAGAATCTAATGAGTTAGTTCCTTACAGACCCGGCTCATCTTCTGTGGAAGTCAGTTACCTGGGTCTTTAGAGGCCAGAGAAGGAATCCTGCTCACCCTACAGCTCGTGCACAGAAGGTCACTGACCGAGTTTCACTGCATTTATTCAGGGAGGTTTGGAACGTGAGAGGCCTCATGT
>SJYX01014809.1:369768-387902 GCA_006410675.1 Oreotragus oreotragus | reverse complement strand
AAAGTTGGACTGTGAAGAAAGCTGAGCGCCGAAGAATTAATGCTTTTGAACTGTAGTGTTGGAGAAGACTCTTGAGAGTCCCTTGGACTGCAAGGAGATCCAACCAGTTCATCCTAAAGGAGATCAGTCCTGGGCGTTCTTTGGAAGGCTGAAACTCCAATACTTTGGCCACCTCATGTGAAGAGTTAACTCATTAGAAAAGACCCTGATGCTGGGAGGAATTGGGGACAGGAGGAGAAGGGGACAACAGAGGATGAGATGGCTGGACGGCATCACCGACTCAATGGACGCGAGTCTGGGTGAACTCCGGGAGTTGGTGATGGACAGGGAGGCCTGGCGTGCTGTGATTCACGGGGTTGCAAAGAGTCGGACACGACTGAGCGACTGAACTGAAGGGATGGCTACTCAGGAGGTCGGTCTAGTGCTGTTACCCCCGATGCAGTGGACCAAGTGAGAGACCCCAGTGCCTGCAAAGCGTGCGTGGATATACACAGATGGGCTTCTGCTGATGCTTATTTCTACAGCAAGTGCACCCTGACCAAACACTAGCCTTAAATATTCTTCCCAGGTTAACGACCTAACAGACTGCCATGGGCATCCCCCGAGCAAAGAGGCAGAACTCTAACTTTGGAGGTGGGGAGAGCGAGGGTGAAAGTTATTCCGGCCACTGGCAAAGGTGCAGTGGAATAAAACGGGGATTGCCTTTGCACAAGGGGTGAAGATAAACGGCCAGTCCTCAGTAACTGATGCAGCGCACTGAGTGAGGCGCTGAGCAGCCAGTGACGACTCTGCTTACGTGTGTACTCTTCCTCAGAGAGTCCAGTTTTCCTTCCTGCTAACACTAAAGCACGACAAAGCCCGAGCCATGCTGACGCCAGAACACTCAGCCACCGACGGTCCCCCTTCACCTTCTCTCCACCTGCAGAACACAACTTCTTTTGACCTCATAGATGTAATGACTGTGTGATCTGTTTGTCAAAAATTCATCTTTTCTGCTAATGCTTATATAATTGGAGGCCTCCGTCTCTGTTTCTGAATCCCAAAGGATTTATAGATGTTACATAATGTAGTCCTCAGCAGTCCATACGTATGTGATATAACAAACATCCAGGAAAAGTAAATAAAACATATATACAGTTTAGTGAGTAACTATAAAGCAAACAGCAGTGGAGCCACCAGCAAGTCAANGGAATAAAACGGGGATTGCCTTTGCACAAGGGGTGAAGATAAACGGCCAGTCCTCAGTAACTGATGCAGCACACTGAGTGAGGCGCTGAGCAGCCAGTGACGACTCTGCTTACGTGTGCACTCTTCCTCAGAGACTCCAGTTTTCCTTCCTGCTAACACTAAAGCACGACAAAGCCCAAGCCATGCTGACGCCAGAACACTCAGCCACCGACGGTCCCCCTTCACCTTCTCTCCACCTGTAGAACACAACTTCTTTTGACCTCATAGGTGTAATGACTGTGTGATCTGTTTGTCAAAAATTCATCTTTTCTGCTAATGCTTATATAATTGGAGGCCTTCGTCTCTGCTTCTGAATCCCAAAGGATTTATAGATGTTACATAATTTAGTCCTTAGCAGTCCATACATATGTGATATAACAAACATCCAGGAAAAGCAAATAAAACATATATACAGTTTAGTGAGTAACTATAAAGCAAACAGCAGTGGAGCCACCAGCAAGTCAAAACGTAGAGTCATCCACTCTGTGAACACCTCCCAGTCAGGACTCCCTCCTTCCCTCTTAGAATTTTGTGACAAGTCTTTCCTGGCTTTCTTTGGAGTCTGAGTTGTTTCCAAAAAGCTTGGTTTCTATCTTCTAAGTTGATGGTCACTCCTGTTTGCCATGCACATATCTTTGTCACCACTGTGTTCGCATTGCACTCCTTCTTCCTTACTATGGCCATTCTTTTAGCAGGGTTTATTAGTAGTGAATCAAGTCTTTTTTACCTGAAAGTACCTTCACTTTCCCCTCACTCTCGAATGGCAACTCCTGGGATGGAGAATACCTAAACCCACAGCATGTCTAAGGCCTTGCGGAGGCATCGCCTTAGTCTTTCGGCTGCTGTTGTGTGTCAGCCCTTTACAGGTAATCTATCTTTTCAACTTTTGTAATTTTCTCTCTGTCCTGATATTCTGCCACTTCAGTAGCAAAACACCTATATGTGGGTCTCTATACTGCTGTGTTTATATTGGAGGATGTTTTTCTCTTCAGTGCTAGAGAATTCTCCACCCTGAATATTTCAAGTATTTTATGTTGGAGCTTCTCATTTTACCCTATTTTTTTCCCCCTTTTAATACATTTTTCTTGTCTTGCTATATTAAAGCAAATTCCCCAAACACAATCTTTAACCGTACCCATTCTGGAATTTCCCCCTTACTAAGCTTTAAAGATTCCCCCACCCCAGGATTTTTCAATTTGTATGTTACAGGAATTTCTTTTTCCCCCCAAACTTTAACCTTTTTAATTCGTATTGGGGTATAGCTGATTAATAATGTTGTGGTCGTTTCAGGTGAACAGCGAAGGGACTCAGTCGTACATATATTGACACATGCATCCATTCTCCCCCAAACCCCACTCCTGTCCAGACTGCCACAGAACATTGAGCAGAGTTCCCTGTGCTGTGTATACAATAGGGTCCAGGGATTTCTTAACTGTTCATTTCATTCCTACATGTTTTTGATTAAGTTTTTTAAATGTATGTATCCACTGGGTTCTCTTTTTTCAAAAGTATTTGTTTTCACTTATTTTCAGAGTCCCTGGAGCAAGCCGTCCAGCTTCCGTGCTTGCTGGCTGTGTTAGCGTTATTGTCCTTGAGTGCTAAGACGTTCCCGTGCAGGTTCACCTGGAATGGCAAGCTCCTCCCTCCCTCCGACTGCACACTGCCCTCTGCCCTCTCCCAGGCCCGGAAAGCTTCTGTGTCTTAATGTGTGTTGTACGTAGGTAGCAGTTGCCTCCAGTTCTATTCAGAATGTGCCATTGCCCTGGGAAAAAAGGCTTCCGAGGAATTTTTATGAAGCCAGCACAATAAAACCTGACCCAAAACCTCAGTGAATACCAGTGAGAAAGTCCTAAAGAAAATGTTAACACGTGCATCATAGAAGCTCATTAAACAATACANTTAATTCGTATTGGGGTATAGCTGATTAATAATGTTGTGGTCGTTTCAGGTGAACAGCGAAGGGACTCAGCCGTACATATATTGACACATGCATCCATTCTCCCCCAAACCCCACTCCTGTCTAGACTGCCACAGAACATTGAGCAGAGTTCCCTGTGCTGTGTATACAATAGGGTCCAGGGATTTCTTAACCATTCATTTCATTCCTACATGTTTTTGATTAAGTTTTTTAAATGTCTGTATCCACTGGGTTCTCTTTTTTTCAAAAGTATTTGTTTTCACTTATTTTCAGAGTCCCTGGAGCAAGCCGTCCAGCTTCCGTGCTTGCTGGCTGTGTTAGCGTTATTGTCCTTGAGTGCTAAGACGTTCCCGTGCAGGTTCACCTGGAATGGCAAGCTCCTCCCTCCCTCCGACTGCACACTGCCCTCTGCCCTCTCCCAGGCCCGGAAAGCTTCTGTGTCTTAATGTGTGTTGTACGTAGGTAGCAGTTGCCTCCAGTTCTATTCAGAATGTGCCATTGCCCTGGGAAAAAAGGCTTCCGAGGAATTTTTATGAAGCCAGCACAATAAAACCTGACCCAAAACCTCAGTGAATACCAGTGAGAAAGTCCTAAAGAAAATGTTAACACGTGCATCATAGAAGCTCATTAAACAATACAAGCCTACTGTATTTCACTATGAAATTCTTTTCTCCTTCTCTTGAGCAAGCAGACACGCCCTTCCTCTGCCCTGCCTCCCTTCTCCACGACGTCGTCTCCATCAGCAGCACAAGCACATCTTCAGAAGCTCTCCCTTCACCCACCAGCTCCCGACCCAGCGCTCGTCACCCTCACAGCCGGTGTCCTCGAATGAGGCATATGGTCCTCATCAGTGTATCATGTACTCACGTTCCGCATTTTCAGTTTTTAGCGATTATATATACACAGAGTTTCAAGAGCCACTAAGAGCTACTAGGATTATTACCAAGAAAAACAACTCAGCTGACTCCCGGGCACCACCCCCTGCCCCTTGACCCCTGCTCCTCAAGGTCAGCAGTTGTTTTTTGGCGATTAACTCCACAGTTCTAACAGAAACAAAAACAACACGCTTACACTGCAGGTTCTTGGTTCCCCAGGTTTTAGGGATTATCTTCGGAGAGAACGATTTAGCTATTTTCTGCACACACTCTCTTATCTTCCCCCGTGGAGATAAATCCATTTAGGTTATATCAATTTACGTTTACATTGCAGTTTTATTATTATTCCCACTTTGAACCCTTCCATCTTCTTTTACCCCTTGTTTTAGATAGATGTGTGTGTGTGTGAATTTAGAGCTTAAAAATCCTTGAAATCTTGGAGAACAGCTTTTATAATAAGCTTTCTCTGGCCTGTGACAGAATCGTCATGGAATTCTCTACCTGTAGGTTGTTTCTGCTTGTTTTCGCCCCTACCGGTGCTTTCACCTTTTAACTTTTTTATGTTCGTGTTGACATGTTAAACTTACAGAAAAGCTGCCATAACGGTCCCGCAGTTTCCGTACCCTGCACCACCCAGGTCCCCAGGGTTACCATCTGGTACAAACAACCCCAGTACAACGGTCGAAACGAAGAAATCAGCGTTGGAGCACACTAGTTACTAAAGCACAGAGTCTCTGTGGTTTTCGCCGGCTCTCCCACGCATGTCCTTTTTCTGGTCCACGATCCAGTCCAGGCCCCACAGCACACGCCGTGGCGGTGGCTCCCAGTCCTCCCGTCTCTGACTTTTCCCCAGGGCCCCATCCAGCTTCCGCTGTCCGTGACCTTGACCCTCTGGAAGACTGCCAGTCACTCTCTTTGTAGAACATCCTGCATTTCAAGGGTTTGTCTGCGTTTTTCTTGTGATTTGCGCTTCTGCAGCTTTGGCCCGAATGATGCAGAAGTGAGGTGCCTTCTCAGGAGGTATGTGATGTCACACATTACTGGTGGTGACACTGATCATTTTTGGTTAGCATGGTACCTGCTGGGTTCATCCACTGTACAGCCTGTTTTTCTTTCCAAATAAATCTCTTAGTTCACGGCACTTTACGTAAATAACCTGTTTGTCTCAAAGTTGAACTTTAGCATCCGTTGATAGATCTGGACAGTTGTGGTCCCATGGTGATTTTCTATTTCCCTCATCTTGCAAGAACTTTTTTTCAGTTTTTTTTTTTATTCTTAATGGAAGTATAGTTGATTTACAATGTTCATTTCTTCTGTATAGCAAGAGACTCAGTTATACATGCACTTTTCCATATTCTTTTCCAGTATGGTTTATCCCAGGATATTGAACTGAGCTCCCTTTGCTTACAGTAGGACCTTGCTGTTTATCCATCCTGCATGTAATAATTTGCATCTACTACCCCAGACTCCCAGTCTATCCCTCCTTTGCACCTTGGCAACCACAAGTCTGTTCTTTTTCTGTTTCTTTGGATCACTTGTGCCATATTTATCGTGTGGTATTTGTCTCTTTCTGATTGACTTCACTTAGGATGCTAATCCGGGGAAGGCAATGGCACCCCATCCCAGTACTCTTGCCTGGAAAATCCAATGGACGGAGTAGCCTGGTGGGCTGCAGTCCATGGGGTCGCTAACAGTAGGACAGACTGAGCGACTTCACTTTCACTTTTCTCTTTCATGCATTGGAGAAGGAAATGGCAACCCACTCCAGTATTCTTGCCTGGAGAATCCCAGGGATGGGGGAGCCTGGTGGGCTGCCGTCTATGGGGTCACTCAGAGTTGGACACGACTGACGTGACTTAGCAGCAGCAGCAGCAGGATGCTAATCTCCAGGTCTATCCATGTTGCTGCAAATGGCATTCTTTCTTTCTTTTTTTTTTTTTTTTATGGCTGAGTCATTGGAAGGACTGATGCTGAAGCTGAAACTCCAATACTTTGGCCACCTGATGCAAAAAACTAACTCGTTGGAAAAGGCCCTGATGCTGGGAAAGATTGAAGGCAGGAGGAGAAGGGGACAAGAGAGGATGAGATGGCTGGATGGCATCACCGACTCAGTGGACATGAGTTTGAGCAAGCACTGGGAGTTGGTGATGGACAGGGAGCCCTGGCGTGCTGCAGTCCATGGGTCACAAAGAGTCAGATACGACTGAGCGACTAAAATGAACTGAATATTCTGCTGTGTGTTGTGTGTGTGAATGTGTGTGTGTTGTATGTGTGTATGTGTGTGTGTGTTGTGTGTGTTGTGTGTGTTATGAATGTGTGTTGTATGTGTATATGTGTGTGTGTTGTGTGTCGTGTATGTATGTGTGTTGTGTGTCGTGTATGTATGTGTGTTGTGTGTGTGTGTGTGTGTGTATTACATCTTCTTTATCTATCTGTCCATGGACATTTCATTCGCTTCCATGTTTTTCCTATTGTAAATAGTGCTGCTATATGATAAGGGTGAATGCATCTTTTTGAATTAGAGTTTTGTCTGGATACATGGCTAGGAGTGGGATTGCAGGATCATATGGTAACTATTTTTAAAGTTCTTGAGGAAGCTCCGTACTGTCCTCTATAGTTGCTGCACCAGTTTACATGCCCACCAACAATATAGGAGGGTTTCCTTTCCTTCACGTTCTCTCCAGCATCTATTATTTGTGGACTTTCTGATGCTGGCCATTCTGACTGGTGTGATTTGCATCTTTGTGGTTTTGATTTGCATTTCTCTAATTAGTGACGTTGAGCATCTTTTCATGTGTCTTGGTCATCTGTATGTCTTCCCTGGAGAAATGTCTATGTAGATCTTCTGCCCATTTTTTGGTTGGGCGCTTGCTTTTTTTTTTTAGCTGCATGTCTCTCATTATTAAGCACTCACACGTCCGTGGGTTACAGTCCAGTATCATTATTTTGCTACTCAAATTGTTCCAGCTTTGGCCTTTGGGGGATTTTGAGGTGTCACCATCCTTTCTTGATCTCTTAACTCGCTGAAATTTCAGTATAATCCAGGCTCATGTTTTATCTGTCCCAGCTTTCAGAGTAACCATTTGTCTACAGAGCTCTAATTTCTTTTACTGGAGAATGACATTTAGAAAGGAAGATGTGGGTGCTTGGACGTGCTCGTTGCTACTGGGGTGTCAGTTGTGCTAGAGCTTGGGCACAAATGTATAGTCACTAATGCAAACGTGTTCATTTCTCTATACCTCTGTGTGTGTGTGTGTTGAGTTTATACTGATACTGCTGATTTCCATCAAACAAACATTAATTTTGGAAGGGCTGGTATATATTTCTGCTTATCAAGTTGGTTTAGGTCTTCCAGTAAGATTTCATGCTTTTCCACCACAGGCCCTATTCTTCTCTTATTTAAATTCCTTCTACCAGTCTTTGTCAGTATCATGAGTGTTACAGTCTTTGTCAGTATCATGAGTGACCTTTCCCATCTGTCCCTACCTCCCATCCCATTTTTCCAACTGTTATTTCTAGAATACAGTGACTTAATAAATACACAACAAATAAACAAGTCTCCTTAAAATTGGGGTCCTTTTTAAAAACTGTACAGCCATAGCTTGTGAGCAGAAAATTTTCTCTCTTTACCACACTTTATATTGCTTCTTTTCATTGGTTATATGTGTTGTATCTAAAGGTATTATTTTGCTCTCTCCATTGCTATCTATGCTAGTGATAAACCATCCTTGCATTCTTTACTTGTAATATATTGCTCTTCCAGTAACTAGTTGGAAACTACTAATTTTTTTAGAATTTTAGTCTGTATTCACAACTGACATTGATCTATGGGGGGAGGAGGCGGTGTACTGTTTCCAGTTCTGATATGAAAGTTCTGCAACTTCAAGACAAGCCTACGGCAGCGCTTCTGGCTTTCTGTGGACTGCAGCAGATTAAAATTGGAATTGTGTTATTTAGACCCAGAATGAATACGGCTCTAACACCACTACCACCTGATAGGTGTTTTATCACCCTTCAGGCGTTTTCTATAGGACTTTGTAGCCAAGGTTTCTACTGCTTCCTGACACAATTTTGGCCCATTCTTCAAGGCAGTCACCCACTTGCCCTAGGTTTTCAAACTTATTTATCTTACTCTTTGGGGCTCAGTCTCTTTTTCAATATCTACTGTTGTATGTTTTTGCCCTTACTTTGTTCCTTTTTATTAAGCAGGCAAAGGGTTTATTTAATCGATCTTTTCAATGAACCAGCATTTGTTTCATTCAGTTGACTTTACTCTTTCTTTATTTTAAATAAATATTCAGTCTCTATGCAGAGTCAAGGCAAGGACTTCCCTAAATATACTTATGGCATAAAATATTTTACTACTTTTGGGTAATCTATTTGATTTACTTCATCTCAGAATTCCTTATTTTCAAATAGGGAATATTTTGACCCTCTTATCTCCATCTTATTATCTTTCCAACTTTATTGGGTTATAATTTATTCAGGTTTTGTGACCAAGAACTCAATCAAGTTTGAGAAACAGAAGAAAACAATGTACATTAGGTCCTACATGTGTAGGACCGAAGTGTGTTCTCTCTTAAATCTAACTTGTTAGTCATTAGTTTGATCATCTGTCCTTGGTGATTTTTTTTTTATATACCAGACATCCAAATTCTGAAGGATGTTTTCGGTCAGGTAAACTTTTTTATTGTATGAGCTTTCATTTTCTATGTTTAACACAGTAATGTTGGTTTCTAGTTAAGCATCTATGGCTTCTGCATCCTTTTTGTAAACATTCTGTCCTTATATATTGTCCCTCTTAATGCTCTTTAGCACTTTCTCCCTTAAATTCTACTTTGGCATTAACTTTTTCTTCATAGTGTTTCCCAGTAACTCTTCATTCCTGTTTGTTTGGGTTTTTTTTTGGGGGGGGGAGGGTAACCTTTTTTTTAGACTTACTTCTTTTAAACATCACACTGCTTCATTTCTTGCTTCTTCTCTAGTAGAATCCAGGCCATTCATCTAATCAAAGATGCTATATCCATTCCATTTTAATTATTATATTTTTCTTTAATTTCTTTCATCCTTTTGTATAATTTTTACTCTCTTGGTCAAGTTTCTTTTTTTTTTTTTTCTCCTTTGCTTTTCAATTCTTACAATGGTTTCTTTCAGTTTCTTAACATTTCCTTTGTACATCACAATGTCAGAATTAACTGTCCCCAGCAGGATGCTTTCTCTGCCTACTGACCTCACAGGCATAAATGCTAAAACCTTTTAGGATGCCTGTATTTTAATTCCTGGGTGTTGCTGATACATTTGATTATTTTCGGCTCTAGACTATCATGAAATCAAGCTCTCTCTCGAGTGGGGTGCACACTGTGTCTGAAACGTCGCTTGTCCACAGATCTGTCTCTATTGCCTTGATGTGTCCCGCGTGTAGCACCCCCTGCTCATCCTCTAGGAGTGTGCACCCCGTTAGCACTTTTCCAGGGGGCACATGTGAATCCACACATCTGCTCCAGCTGAGCCTCAGCGGGAAGCATAGATCCTGGTCTTTCCAACCAGGCCACCCACCCCTGTACCTTTGCTCCAGCCAGCCCAGTCCACCCGGTGATCCGTCCTGAAAGGTCCCGGGGCGGCCAGTTTTCTCAAGCACACCCTCCAGCTATGGCCATCCTGCCCATCGATGAGGATTAGGGTGACTGTTCAAGGTTCCACGCTTTCTCATGCCCATGCTTCTGAATCTCACACGTTTAGCTCACTTGAGTGAAAGAGGCCCTTTTCAATTAACAGCAAGACTGGAGATCATACAACTGAAAAGAAACTATTCCAGAGAACAAGTTGACATGGATCCAAAAATATATGGTCTTTTCCCTGCCACCCCCCCTCCCCCGAGCTGTTATTCCATTACAAAGAGCTCAGTTCAGTTCAGTTCAGTCACTCAGTCGTGTCCGACTCTTTGCGACCCCATGAATCGCAGCATGCCAGGCCTCCCTGTTCATCACCATCTCCCAGAGTTCACTCAGACTCACATCCATCGAGTCCGTGATGCCATCCAGCCATCTCATCCTCGGTCGTCCCCTTCTCCTCCTGCCCCCAGTCCCTCCCAGCATCAGAGTCTTTTCCAGTGAGTCAACTCTTCGCATGAGGTGGCCAAAGTACTGGAGTTTCAGCTTTAGCATCATTCCTTCCAAAGAAATCCCAGGGCTGATCTTCAGAATGGACTGGTTGGATCTCCTTGCAGTCCAAGGGACTCTCAAGAGTCTTCTCCAACACCACAGTTCAAAAGCATCGATTCTTCGACGCTCAGCCTTCTTCACAGTCCAACTCTCACATCCATACATGACCACAGGAAAAACCATAGCCTTGACTAGGCGGACCTTAGTCGGCAAAGTAATGTCTCTGCTTTTGAATATGCTATCTAAGTTGGTCATAACTTTTCTTCAAAGAGCTAGCCTCAGGAAATAATTTTTAATCAATGATATATGAAGATCTTCATTATTTATAAAGTAAAAAAGAAAAGTACAAAACAATGTACCTGTCCATCAGTGGGAGAAAGGCTAAGTGAATTAAGGACTTCTACCCAATGAAATAGGGATTTAATGGCTTTGACAATCATAGTAACATGGAAAATTTATTAGCATCATTTGTGAAGTGGAAGAAGGGCACATATTCATACATATTATATGAATCCAACTATGAAAATATCATGTGCAAAAAAATGGCCAGGCAAAGGAAGGACCCCAGAATACCAACAGTAGTGATGTGCAGGTGGTTTGCGGCTTTCCCAACGTCCCCCTTTCTTCCTTTCCCTACTTGTCAAATTAAACATCAGAGGTAATAAAATGGTGCTAGAAATACTTTTTGAAAACCACGCATACAGCTAACAGAGTAACGGAATTGATACGTGATTGTGACATTTAAATGGCTTCTTCAGAAAGGGCTCAATGTGCTTACTGACAGTTTTCTGGGGCTTTAAACTCTTTACCTCAGCCAATGTTTCATGAGTAAACTCCATCTCAGCTCTGCTGGATCAATCATTTGCTCAGACAAAGCTTTTTTGACCTTGGGCACCCAGAACGCCCAGATCTCCCAAACACACCCCTCATCACAGTGTGGGCAGAGACACCCAATGGTGCCTGTGAGTGCCTTACAACCAGGCGACACATGGAGTTAAAAGCTCGGGAACCCGCAGCAGCAATGAAACCTGCACCTTCTCAGGCAGCTTTTCCCTGGGAACCCCACGCAACGTCCCTTCTCCCCCATGCTCCCCTTTCAGGGACCTCCCCAACAGAAGCTTCCCTCACCAAAGGTCAAACCTGAATACACATATTTTCTTTTAAATATATTAATTTTACCTGCTGCCAGCAATGCCCATCATTTAAATTCTTTACAATGCTTCCAGATTGTTTATGACAGCTTTGCAGAGCAGGGTGCACACAAATGCTCAACAAGGACCACCAGGAAAGGAAGGACTTGAAAACTTTCCTGTCCAAGCATTTCTACCACTTAGAGTCATGAAAGGTGATTTTTTTTTTTGATCCATAGTTTAAGGCTCCAGTGAAAACTATAATTTTCATATAAACAGTACTTTGACAGAGTCTTAAAACACTAACACTTAAAATTTGTTTCAAAATGGAAAACCTTCCATCATCCATCCCTTTATCCTTTTCAGACAATTTCACCATCATGAGCTTATTTTATACCAACAAACTGTCACTGAGGTTCTCTGGCCCCTACCTACTGTGCTTTCTATTTGTCATCCTCTTCCGTCTTGATGCTTCTAAAATGCTTTGAAGTGAAAAACCCTCAAGGTTGTAAAAACTGAACAGAAGGCAAACAGGTATGCAGAAGGCCTGGCATTCTCTCTGAGGTCTTGCCGTGTGGGCGATGGCTCTGGCTGTTCACAGGCACCCCGTCCCTGCCGTCTCCCTCCCCACTGGATGTGCTCAGCTTGCCAGGCACACCTGGGAGACCGCCGCAATAAAGCGAGTCACACAAATTTTCTGGTTTCCCAGTACATAGAAGAGTCACATTCCCACCATACTATATAGCCTATTAATTATGTCTTTAAAAAATATATACTTACCTTCATTGAGAAGACTATACTGCTAAAAAAAAAAAAAAGCTAACCATCAACTGAACAAGACATAGTATCAGTAGTTAACAGCCAAGATCACTGATCACTGTAACAAATATAACAGTAAAGGAAAAATGTGAAATAAGAGAATTATCAAAAGGTGACCCAGACACGGAGAGAGCAAATGCTGTTAGAAAAATGGTGCCAACAGGCTTGTCACAACCCAGCAATTTGTTTAAAAACAAAAAAGGAAAGTGTGATAAAACGAGGTATGCAGCACTGACCAGGGTTATCCCAGGAGAACTGGGGGGACCGCAGACTCACCTGGCCCACGCTGAGGTTTGTGGGAAGGGAATGGAAGGATCCTGGGAGGCTGAGGTGGCCACGCGTGGGCCCTTGTGGGTTTCACTTTATGGGAGTGGCCGTCAGGAAAATTCTGAGGCTCTAGAATCGCCAAGCACGTGTGTGTGTGCTCGGTCACTCAGGCAGGTCCGGCTCTTTGCGACCCTGTGGACTGTAGCCCACCAGGCTCCTCTCGCCTGAGACTCTCCAGGCAAGAGTACTGGAATGGAGTGCCATGCCCTCCTCCAGGGGATCCCCCCAACCCAGGGATCGAACCCGCATCTCCTGCACTGCAGGCAGGTTCTCTACCACTGAGCTACGGGGGAAGCCCCCAGAATGACAACACACACCAAAATCCAACACAAAACCTGAGCTACCCACTGCTCGGTGTTGCGTTCCTAACCTTTTGTCTGACCAACCTTATCTCATCTTCTTTCATAGTTCAAATAGGCCAAGGCCTTTCCACCAAGCCAACCCAAGCTGGTTCATCAGCATAGAGACTGTGTATCTTCAAGGCCTACAAACCAAAAGAACCAAGGAGGCAGGCTCCACCAAGAGCAGAAAGAACCACAAGGGGAGTGCCGCTCCCTATGGCAAGTTGACGTCTGTGAATTTCCTTCCGCAGGACAAGCCATAAAAAGACTCAGTGGGACGCTTGCAGAACTCTGGAAGGAATCACCAGAGTACCAGGTGGAGGAAAGCACGCCGGAAGGGCAAGTTTACCCAGAAGAGCATCGTCTTGCCCAGCTCTGGCTGAAACGAAAGCACAGAACTTCCAAAGAACTTTCCTCTTTCCAACGACACAACCCTATTCACAGACCCGTCCAGCATCCTGCAAGAAGACAGGCTACTGGAAGGAAAACCCGAGGACCTCGGAGGAAATCTGTAGCGAAAGGAATCCTCCTCTTATGGCGTGGCGCATTTGGCTAGATAATTCTCAAATGTGTTCAGAGTCCTTGAGCCACACTCAGTGGTGGTCTCCACCTCACCCCCACTGCAGACGTGGCTCTGTGAGCCCCCACTGGTGTTTCTCCACTCACCAGGACTGGCCGCATCTCACAGAAAACCAGGAGGGATGCCAGCTCAATGTCTTCACTGTAGCCGTTCTTCAGAGGAACAGATCTAAATCCTGCAGGTCAAAGACAAACCAGTTCACATCAGATCTCTGCTTTTCTTGTAGTACCCAGGGATCACGTGCCCAGTGCATGGAGCAGAGAGGTCAGGGCCCCGTGCTGGGGGGCTGACCTCCTTTCTGGAAGCCAGAGGTTCCCCCCCACCCCCCACCTGATGGTTGGGGAATGGGGTTGCAGAATACAGCCCTGACTGCCAGGTCCAGCCGGAGAAATGAAGTTAAAAATGCCTGCCCTCTAGAAATGCAGATGACTCGGAAGAATTAAAGCCCACAGAACACTGCACACTGAATTCAGACCCTCTTCAGCTGTGGTTTCAGTCCCTTCAATATTCCTGAGCCCAAAAGACACAAAGGACTAACGAATCCCCACGTCCATCTTCACTCAGCCATGTACAAAGCTTGGGGAGGAAATCTTTCCGTCCCTTGGCAGTTTGCCCTGTTGATCATCCTCCCCTAAAAGCCATTCCCTATTTGTAGTGAGGACCTGTGTCTGCCAGTCATTTAAATGTTTCTTTTTATATTGAGAGAGAGGGTTAAGTGGGCTGCATTCCCCACACCCCTCCACAGTGAGTAATGTTTAAGGCAACACATCTTAAAGGCTGGTTGTTTGGCTTGTTTTGATAGAGTAGTAGAACTGAATAGACAGCAGAAATTAACGTCTCATTCCCACCCACTCATACCTCTTATTACAGAAAGAACCGTTGTTAACGGCTTTCCAAAATCATCTATGCAGTGTGTGTTTCCCTTAAAATCACAGAGAACAGTACCCTAACCAGCCATTCTGAATCTTACAGGTTCCACTGAACACTCTATCTTAGGGATTCACTATGTAGCCCTAGTTTGACTTGAAAGCTTTTTCTTAACTGGAAACATAGTTGATGTCCAACATACTATTGGTTTCAAGCGTACTGCATAGTGACTGAGCGACTTCACTTTCACTTTTCTCTTTCATGCATTGGAGAAGGAAATGGCAACCCACTCCAGTATTCTTGCCTGGAGAATCCCAGGGATGGGGGAGCCTGGTGGGCTGCCGTCTATGGGGTCACACAGAGTCGGACACGACTGAAGTGACTTAGCAGCAGCAGCAGCATAGTGATTTGACATCTGCATGTACTATGAAATGATTATCACAGTAACTCCAGTAACCATCTGTCCCAAAGTAAGTACAGTATTACCACATTCCTTATGCTGTTACACAGTACATCCCTGTGGCTTATTAGTAAGTAGAGATTTGTGCCTTGAGGGCTTTATATTTGCCTTGTATCTGCTGATTTTCTGGGACAAGCGACGCACAAAGGGCCTTCCGCCAGTCAGGTTTTGGCTTGTTTGATGATAATCTTTCTATCTCTTAGAGAACCTTTTAGTCTGTTAGTTGATCTATCATCTTTAAATGATATCTATGGACTTTCTCTGTGTGCCACTTATGCGGAAGACACTGCCATGCTTACATAACTTGACAGCGTCTCTCCCTTTCCCTTCCCCAGCTGGGTAAACTGTACTATTATTTCTGTGTTGACGCAGTATGTAATATCAGCATTCCATTTTGTAACCATAATTCTCCCACAAAGAGAGGCTTAGTTTTCCCGATATTTAGCAAAAGCCAAAAAAAATACAATAAGGAACGCTTGAACACCCACGACCTAAATCTTACATTAACCTTTCACTTATGCTTATCCACCCACTAATCTATCGGGTGATATTTACTTCCTGTTTCAAAGAAAGATGAAGACATCTCTACAGCTCTTCTCTGTCGGTATGAATCTCATGAACAAGAACTCCATATCTGTTCAGTGTCCTTTTTGTAACGTAAAGCTTATACACAATGATTTTTTTTCAATGTCCAACGCTCACCACCTCCCTGCTAAACTGACCTTTTTCCAATAAATATTCTGGCTGACTAAAACTGTCTTTTGAGATCTTCAGTACAAGCCCATGGGAACACATAATCCCTGGACTGTGCCTGTCTGAACATATCCATCCTTTGATTTTACACTTGAGTGGGCACAAAACTCTCAGGTCACACTCTTCACGTTGAAGGAGTCTGGGGGACCCTGCTCTCCTTGAATTCCGCCGTAGAGAGGTTTTCTGAACTGTTTTCCCCTTATATGTGTTGGGAATTATGCGAAGATGTGAATCACCTCTGGGTCTTGTTAAGATGCAGGTGCTGACTCCAGAGGCCTGGGACGGGGCTGAGGTTCCGCACCTCTACGGAGCTGGTCTCTGTGGAAGCTGTAGGTGTAGGCGTTGATCAACTGCCAGAACCCACTGCAGTGCCGAGTGCCCTGCCTACACACCCAGAGCAGAGCGGGCCTGCCCAGTGCCCAATGTGGGCCTCCCCATTTGGGGCAGTGAGCTCCGCCCCCTCCCTCGGAGGGACGACTCCAGGTCCACAGATGTCCTGCCACCGCCCAAGTCGAGTTGTTACCTGCAGCCCTTCAAGTGGACGGGGCTGAAAGGTGCTGGCCAGTTTCACTAGAAACTGATGTCACCTTTCTTCTGATTGACACAAGCAAGACCCGAGAGGAAAGGGAAACGGAGACACCGCTTGANCGCCCCCTCCCTCGGAGGGACGACTCCAGGTCCACAGATGTCCTGCCACCGCCCAAGTCGAGTTGTTACCTGCAGCCCTTCAAGTGGACGGGGCTGAAAGGTGCTGGCCAGTTTCACTAGAAACTGATGTCACCTTTCTTCTGATTGACACAAGCAAGACCCGAGAGGAAAGGGAAACGGAGACACCGCTTGAAGCAGCATCAGTGTTTGGCTGGTCAGGAGTCGCAGCAGCCCCAAGGGTGGCAGGCAGAGTAATAACAACATAGGGTTTGAAGTCAAGACATTCCTGGGTCTGAATCCCAGGCTTTGGTCGAACAGGTGTGTGACCCCTGAGCTAGTTAATTAACATCTCTCGGCCCCAGAGTGCTTATATTTAAAAAGCGAAGATGATAAAACTCCTTTCACAGGACTGCTGCGAGGATTAAAAGAGAGAGAGTTTTGAGGCACCAAGCACAATAAATGCTGTTTTCCCTCTTTGCTGAGCTCCAGCTGGCTTAAAGGCTTAAGTGCATCCCTGGTAACAACAGGCAGGGTTTATTTTCGAGTTCAGAAGGCCCCCGAAGCCTTATGCACGAAAGTATTGTTATTCTGTGGCATGCCCTCCATGAATATGGATGTCCCAGGCAGGAGGGAGACAGAAGGTCTTCCTGGGAGCATCTCACAGCCGGTCACATTCTGTATCATCCTTGAGATGTTCTTTGTGTTCTAAATGCCCCCAAGCTCAGTCACAGCGTTTTGGAGAGGAGTCCACACAGTTAAGGTGGCAGCTCTCTCTGAGTCCTGGAGGGGCTCCAGGGCTCCGTCAGGCCCCCGTCTGGAGGGGGACACAGCAGAACCCCTGCACCGTGCGGGATGCGTCCGGGGGCTGCTGTGTCCAGAAGGGGAGGGCACAGCTACCACAAAGAAATGCGTCACCACCTGAGGCGAAGAAGTGACTCATTTGAAAAGACCCTGATGCTGAGAAAGATTGAAGGCAGGAGGAAAAGGGGACGACAGAGGATGAGATGGCTGGATGGCATCACCGACTCAATGGACGTGAGTCTGAGGAAACCACAGGAGCTGGTGATGGACAGGGAGGCCTGGCGTGCTGCAGTCCCTGGGGCTGCGAAGAGTCGGACATGAACTGGAATCCCCTGCACTGTGGATTTTGTGTTTGTTTGTTTGGCAGCTCTGCACTGCGCGTGTGATCTTAGTTCCCTGAACGGGGATCAAACCCATGCCCCTTGCAGTGGAGGCACGGAATCCTCACCACTGGACCACCAGGGGCTGCCCCTTACAATCTTCTTGTCTATTTACCCTAATACTCTTATGAGTTTTGATTTACGAACACTGTTGCCACATTATTTGTTGCAAATATATACATTATTGTTTATGGGGAAAAAAAAAGAAATGCATTGTAAGCCTGACTGACTTGGCTAATGTGAAGAAGGTGAATTGCAGAGTGAAGAAGTCCTGCGGCTAACTAGCTGAGTTTAATGTCATTTGCTGGGAAGGGGGGGGCAAGTTAACACAGAGGATTGGCAAACATCAGGCCTCTCGGACTTACAAACGAGTGTGCACTGCTCTTCCCAAATTAGGGGAACAGTGTGGCGTTTCTAACCAGGCACGTGTTTCTCACGGGGGAGTGTGTGTCCTCAGAGGGGCAGCCGAGGCCTTGCTCGATCTTCTCCAAGTGCCGGCTGAGCAGCTGGCTCCAGGCGCAGCTTCCTGGCCCCGCCCCACAGGGGCTGAACAAGAACATCATGGGACAGGCCCGGGAGCCTGGATTCCCCCCACACACACACACACTCACCCCCACACACACTCACCCCCACACACACTCACCCCCACACACACTCATCCCCACACACACTCACCCCCACACACACTCACCGAGTTGTAGAAATGATCAAAGGCATACACAAAGAAAGGTGCAGAAATTTAGGGAGTATCTGAATGTTTCCAAGTTGAAAAAGAATTAAAAAAAAAAAAAAAGATCGAAGGTTTTCAAGCAACATCAAGAGAAAAGACTCTGTGTATCAGTTCAGT
>SJYX01014809.1:322979-362089 GCA_006410675.1 Oreotragus oreotragus | reverse complement strand
TTGCTCAGCATGGGAGACAATCAGAAGTGAATCAGCCCACCTCGGAGAAGAGAAAGGTGAGGCTCTGACAGCCCAGATGACTTGCCCAGAACGAGGCAGGGAAAAGGGATCTAAGACCGTGGCTCTGGGCCTCGTCCTCCCCTTCAAGCACCTAACCAACCCCTGAGTCTGCCTGAGGAGAGGCCAACAGAGTCTAAGCTTCCAAAACGAAATCCAATTACAGTGCCAAGTGGACCGTCAGCTAGTAAGCCAATGTTGGATGCAGGAGCCCCCGGAGCCGCCCAGCACCGATCCTGCCTCCCTCCCCTGTCTCTGTCCCGCTCACGGGACTCCCATGAGGACCCACTGCTCAGCCTACCCATGAGTGAATGCAAACCAAGACAAAGGCATCCTTCTTTCCCAAAGCCGGCAACGTAAACCAAAAGACGGTGCCAACCAAAACTGGACGCTGTAATTAAAAGGGGCCTTACCTGACTTGATTCCTTTAATGGGGTACGTGGCATGGGCCAGAAAGTTGGGATCGCTGAACATGTCTTCCTCATAAACCACAAAGCGCAGAAACGCAAGGCTGGGGTCATAAATCTCAAACGTCACCTTCTCCTGCGTTGGGGCCCAAACAGGGCTGAGGCCATTGTCATCTGGAAGAAGATCCAGGCTCTCTCAGGGGCCCCATTTGTCCTGCTGTCTCAGTTCACCATCTCTGCACCCACCAGCTTTGGATCTCCTTAGCAGCCATGCAAATACACATCTAGGCCAAGATCTGATCCTCTTTTTCCCCCAGTGGCATCGCAGACCTGGCTCTCAGTAAGCAGACAGGATGGGACCACTTCTCCTTAGACCCTCCCATCTCAACTCCCTGGGACATGGGAGGGGTGGGAGGTGGACCACAGAGCAACAACAGGCTTGTACGAACGAAGAGAGGATCACCCGTCTGACGGGGCAGGTGGGCCAGGCTCTGGACAGGCGGTAGCTTCCGGAGTCACTGGGGAGAGCCAAGCTCAGGGAGCAGGGAAAAGAGGCAACCTGCACCCTCCACGGGGCCAGCTTCACCGGCCAGTCTGTGCGCTATTATCCGGCTGCCTTTTACCAGGAGCCAGTGATCCCAAGCCTGGAAAGGCCCCCAGTTCGGTTCTTCCCAGGCTTCAAATGGCAGAACAAGCCATTTTTCTGGGCCTCCCCACCTGCTGTGGGGACAGATCACCCAAGTTTGGCTGCAGCCTTGGGGGTGAGTCAGCCACATCCTCTCTGAGCCCTGGACTTAGGTGGGGGCTGATACATAGAGGGGACACCCTGGAGTGACGGGCACAGGGAGCCGCGGCCTCACCCAGGCCTCCTGACGTGGGTGACGGGCTGAGAAACACCGCGGTGGGTCCAGCTCTCGGGTCCCGCGGCCTCTGTTGCCCCTCCGAGCTGCCCACAGAGGGCAAGGGGGACGAAGGGAGAGACCTGGCCGCTAGTGCGTTAGTGAAGCCCCACTGACCAGCATCTCCAATGTGCGGCTCAGCTCGCCTGAAGTCTCAGTGAGGAAGGGACCCAGGCAACTTACTCACAACTGTCGTCTTGAACTTGTTGTTGTCATACTCCGCTCCGCATATCTCCACCTCCACAAAGGGACACGCGATGCTTCGTCCGGGCTTGGGGAGATGACGGGCCCCCAGTACCTAGGACCCCAGCAGCCAAGTGTTAGAGTTCCGCCCGCGCGCACTCCACGCTGGGCAGAGCTGGAGAGGTCTACATGGGTGGGTTCTCGTTTCCTCATCACTGGTGAGGTGCTACACCCTCCGGTAGCGGAGACCCCCACCGCTTCCCTGTTGTGGACGAGGGAGATAGTTCCAAACAGGAGAAGACAGACGCTCTTAACAAAGAGACAATGCAATGTCTAAAAGTCGGGTCAGCTTTAAAAGTGGCCACTGCAGGGATAAGCCCTCTCCTCAGGAAAGGGCAGAGAGCCGTGGTGCACCTGTTTTATTTCTCTCTCTGACCAGATGCTGACCCTGCCGAACCCAGCAAGGGATGGATCTGTAACTCGCCCCACCAGCAAGGGGAGGTGACCACGATGGACCTGGGGAGACGCCCTCCCGCCTCTCTGCCCTGCAAGGACCCTGGCGGGCGCCGCAGTGAAGACCCTCAGCTGCGCCTGGGTGCGGAGCCCAGGCAGAGGGCGGGGCCTTACCTTGACCGTCAGGGTCATCAGGATCCTCCTCTGGGACTCGGGCGGCACGGGGTCGTACTTCTCCGCCCTCATGCTCTCGGGCTGCAGGACGTAGCCCGTCCGCCCGTTGAGGGAGAACAGGGCACAGTTCATCTGCATGTACTTATCTGCGGAGGAGAGAGCTGCTGCAGAGAGCGGGCGCAAAGGGGGCCCAGCGGCCGGGCAGCGGAGGACTTGGACCTCCTTCCAGAAGGGACGCGAGGCACACCGACAGATGAACGCATAAGGAAGACGTGACACACGCCTACCACGGAATACTACTCAGCCATAAAACAGGAGCGAAACTGGGTCACCTGTTGCGAGGCGGATGGACCCAGAGTCTATCATCCAGGGTGAAGGAAGTCCGAAAGAGAAAAATGGGCTTGAAACATTCATGCATATATGTGGAATCTAGAAGAATGGCACGGATGGCCCTAGGCCAGGAACAGAGACACAGATGCAGGGAAGGGACACGTGGACATTGGGAGGCCAGGGCTGACGCCCGCTCCCTGCCATCTATAAGACAGACAGCTAGCGGGAAGCTGCCGGGGAGCCCGGGGAGCTCTGCGCTGACCGGGAGGGCTGGGCTGGGAGGCCCAAGAGGGAGGGAGGGGTGTACACAGAGCTGACTCACTTCACCGTACAGTGGAAACTAGCACACCATTGCAAAGCAACTATACCCCAATGGAAGATGAAAATAACGTGAGCTGGCTATAAAAAGAGGTATCTGACTTAAAACTATGGGTTTAAAAATTCATTAAAAACTCATGTTATTGGAAGAAAATTAGATTAAAAAAAAAAAAAAACTCACACTGGGGACAGCTTTCCGAGTATGATACAAAGTCCAGAATGTACTCAAAGCTAAACATTTTTACCCAGGACAAAATTTCCATAGAATCTGACATGCCTTAGAAAAATCTGTTTCACTCCACTGATAGGTAACTTTAACCTGTTAAGAAATCTGCTGTCTGTTTGCTGTGAATACCTACACCCCCTTAGAAAAATAAGAAGCACAAATATAGTCTGCAGAAAAGAAAATGCCTATGTTTCTTAAGGATATGAAAACCTGGTTAACTTCTTTGTTACTCAGAGAAGTTACCAATAAGGGAAGCTCTGACTGCAGGGTGACACCAGTTTTCACTATCAAAGACTGAGGCACTTGCTGAAACTAAGTTGGTAAAGTGAAGCCAGAGTTTCACCCATTTGCATTCCCGCCCACAGCCTCCATGGAGGGCGGTCTGGCGGAGTATCTTGGCCCGACACTCCTGGATACAAGCGTGCAGTGGTTTCGCTCGGGGCCAAGTTGGTCAAAGCTGTTGGATCCACCCTGCACCACAGATGCTCCCGCGTGTGAAGGGAGGTTCACACAAGGTTACGGGAGGCAGTGCTGTCTGCAAGAGCAATGAAGGGAAGTCACCTCGGGCTGCCGCAGCAGGGCGCCAGTTGAGAACATGACGGCCCCACTCAGTGGAGTCTGACGCAGGCACAAAGGAGGCAGTACTGATGAGCAGGCCTCCAAAGAGGCTGAAAGAACCACCACAGCACCTCTGCGCCGTGCACTGTAGTTAACGCTGCCCTTTGCATGAAGAAGTTCGGCATGCTGGCTTTTTCCAGCAGAGGATTATCTCCAGAAGAGAGCCCGAGCAGAAAGCTGCCAGAGATGGATGGCCCCGAAGAGGACAGGGACCAGGACACAGCCACTGGACACCTGGATCCAGCTGTGCCTGAAGCTCCCCTCCTAGACTTTTAAATTACGTGAGCAAACGTATTTCCTTTTCTCCCTGAAACCAGACTGACCATGTCTGTCATTTACATCGAGAAGCCTGCCAAACGCAAAGGTCTGGCATGCCCAGTGGTCCCGCCACCCTCCATTCAAGGGATGGGACCTCACGCTAGCATGCTGGCTGAACGCTGACGTTCCTAAGAAAAACTACGTGCTCTGGCCACCACATCGCACCAGTGGCCCCAGAAGAATGTGCCTGGAATGATGCCCCGGCATAGATTTACTGGCCACAGTCGGCCCCCTTTACCTGGAGTCTGGAAATTGAGCGCCACCATCTGGGAGCCGCACAGCCAGAGGCGGAAGGGGTCGTAGTTGGATGAGTCCACCCGCTGTCCTTTGGGGTACACACGGGTCAGGCCCTTTTGATTGTATTTCAGGAGATCACTGGGCTTCTGTCTGACAATACTGTCAGCCTTCGTCTCCACAAAGGAACGGATTTCTCGGAAGTCAGGGTTTTCTGCACAAAGAGAGGAAGTCAATATTTATCCTGCATCTAGCAAGTTTTTCTTAACACTGCTGGCAGGACATGCAGGTCGTCAAACGCAACCTGGAACCTCTCTCGGAGAAGATGTCCAAATGCTTGTGATGATCCCGTCGTAACTGGTTCTGCAGTGGGCTCTTGCCCTCTGGGGAAGTCTCAGAGATGAAAAGGCAGCCCAGGGTTCCCACTGCCTCTTAGTCTAGGATTAATGTAATCTGCTTTTTTTTGTTTAAAACTACCAGCAGCCTTGTGCAGGAAACCACCAAAGTGATACAGGATACAGTTATAGAAAGGTGTGGTGCAGGAAGGGACCAGCAGGGAGGAGGTCTGAGGAGTGGATGACGCAGACAGGCCCCTGGCTTTCTCAGCGAAGGTGTCGCAGACGTGAGATGAGTGAACCCAGCATCTTGATGGAAGGAGAACCGCCCACCCGCAGGAAGCGGGAATAGAGAGAGGAGACGGGGTCCTGTGGAGGGACAAAGAATGGGAAACAGCGTAGAGGAAACGCAAACAATTCTTGAACTGTTTGGATAAAGCTCTGCTTTAGGTAGGACAGCTCCTAAACACGCCGGGCCTGGCCAACTCCGGTTAAGAGCTCCAGCCTCTTGCCCTGGACATCGAGAGGTGCCCAGGGACCAGCCTCCGGGTGACCATGAACTCCGGGGTTTAGGACTGCTTCTCTCTCTGCCCTGGAATTACAGGTTCTCTGGTCTGCCCTGGAATTACAAGCAACTACAGGAGTTGCTTGAAAGGGGAAAGAAAATATGACTAGGACCATTATTAGCACAAAGAACCTGCTGCTTTGGAGACTGTGGTCAAAGATCCACTTTTGAATTCTCCTACAGCAGGCCTCCAAAGATACCCCGGTCCTGACCTCTGGAACCTGTGACTGTTCTTTCAAAGGGACTTGGCAGATGGCGGGCTTGAAGTGGGGAGATTACCTGGCCCTAAATGAAACCACACAGTCTTTGTACTTGCAAGGTTGAGGGAGATGGGACTGCAGAGAAGAGAAGGCAACGTGACCACAAAGGTGGGGACTGCAGTGACATGGCCTAAAGCCAAGAAATGCCAGCAGCCACCAGAAGCTGCCGGAAGCCAGGACCAGATCCTCCTCTGGAGGGAGCGGGGCCCTGCTGACACCTTGATTTCAGCTCAGTGATACTGACTTCAGTCCACGACTATGAGAGAATAAACATATGTTGTTTCTGCTACCAAGTGTGTAATAATTGGCTACAAAAAAAAAAAATCCACCCTTTAAGAGGGTTTCTCCTTCTAAAGATACCAGGAGGGCCTGCTTCAGCAGCATCCTGGCCCCGAGGAACCCTGACGGGAAGGTTCCCACTCGGCTCGTGGAGGATGAGAGGAACCACCGTCACCGCGCTGCGTGACGGCGCCAGGCTCAGAAAGGGGCCCCGTGTTCACCGAGGCGGGGGGGCGGGGTGACGGCAGACGGTACCGAGGTTGTCCTTGGTCTTGCTGGTTGGCTTGCAGTAGACGACCAGGTCCGAGAGCTCGATGGCGATGGACTGGTTCTTCTCCCAGTACTTCATGTTGTTCTCCTGTGTGGAGCCAACCGTCTTTAGTTTCAGCTCTCAAGTTGGCCCCGGGAAACCCCGTTCTTCCAGCTCAGCTGGCGGGCGCCCTCCTCTGCTGACCCTGCCCCGCGTCTCGCCACTGGCCCTCGCGCATGCACAAATCTGCAAATCGCAGTGGTGCAGTTTTCCCTCCCCTGACCCCCGCCCCGCTCCCCGCTTCCTCTGCCTGCGGAAATTCTCCACTACGCAGTCCAGACCCAGGAGCAGCGTGGAGCTCACGGTCCGACCGCGGCTCTCGAGAATAGCAGGGACGAGGGCTCTTTATCACCGCCTCTCTCCTTAACCCTCTTGCTCTCACCCGCTGCCTATCCAGCCCAGTAAAATCACTCTGTCACAGCTCATCCAAAATTCTAGTTGTCCCAGTTCAGGATCTCTGTAGACCATGGCAGCTTTGTGCTCACCTGCTGTCCCCTGAACCATGCACAGCTCTGTGCAAAGGGCCCTCTGGGGACCAGACCACATGCGAGACTTGGGAGCCATTCGCCCCTGGAGGACCCCACAGTCAAGTCCATCCCCATGTTGCGGACAGGCCACTCGCTCCACTCCAAACCAGGCCTCCCTCTCAAGCCTTGCCAACCTTGGACTCATCCCCCCACGGGCTACGGTGGGGATGGACCCCCTGGGAGGATTATCACGTACAGGTGGCAACATTCAGCATGGGGGTGGGCAGGGGGTGTGCTGGCTCCAGGCATCGCACACTGAGTCAGTGCTTGACGGATACTATCTAAGCCCACCCATCCCCGAGAGGAAGACTGTTTCTCTGTTCTCCAAAGAACCCGCAGCACACAGACAGGGTGAGCAGCTGACCCCAGGCCCCGCAGGCCCAGGCCGAGACCAGAGGCCTGAGCAGCAGCCTCACCAGTATCACCACCCTGGCCCCTGCACTTCTGCACCCTCAGCCACCGGGTGCCGGAGGAAACCTCGCTGCAGCACCCCCAGGCTCACAGGCCAGGTCCCCCTGAACCACAGCAACGCCCGTCCTGGCCCCTCGCCCTCCTCCCTCCTCGGCAGGCCCATGGGTCCCTCTTCCTCTGGACCCCCCGCCTCACTCCTCCAGGATGGTTTCCTGGAGACCTCCATCCGGGACTAGGAAAGACACGCTGCGTCCCCCACACCTTCCGGAATGCCCAAGGCCTCCCCCAGCTTTGCACCGTCCCTCATCCGACCGTCCCACGCTGGTGCCTTTCAGCATGAGTGTCCAGACCCGTGTCCCGCCCCCCACCCAAGACAGGTCCCTGGGAAGCAGGACCCCCTGCAGGTGGCGAGTCCCCAGGTGACAGGTGGTGACAGGAGTGTCACGGCGGTTGCCTGGCGGGGACTGGACTCGGAGGCGGGTCTGAAAGCTGGCCTGAGTTGCTGGCTTTGCCGAGTGGGCCAGTCATCGAACCTCTCTGCCTCAGTTTCCTTATCTGTATGATGGGGCTAACGTGAGTCCCTCCCTGCTGCCGCTATTATGCTAATTCAGGAAGGAGGCCTCTCCCCTCGCTGGGCATGTGAGAAACAAGGGTGCCACAGGGACTGCCCCAGAGACGCCTTTCCAGGCCAAGGACAAGAGCGTCCCCTTTTTAAACAAGCGGGGGAGGACACCCGAACTCTTCTGGAAGAATGCCTTCCCCTAGGACTGCCGACAAAAGTCCCGAGGCCCCCGTGAACCTGAGCAGTGACCAGCAAACAAGCCTGTCACCTGAGCTCAGCAACTACCTCACCGGGGCAGATCGGCACGTGAAGTTGGCCAGAGTTCATCTAAGCACACCCAGCCTCCTCCAGCCACTCCCACGTGCCCTGAATCCCCTAGGCACCGAACGAGCTGCAGCAGTGAGGCTCAGGGGCTGGCGTGGGGTGGGCGGGCACGGAGCAGGGAAGGTGCCGGTCAGTCCGCGGCCGATGCTTCGCGGAGACTGAAGCCTTGGCTAAGCTCAGACCCCAGGTGTGCTCTCCTGATCCCTGTGTCAACCTGGCGTTGCCTTCTTGGTGCACAATCTTCACCACAGGCTGTCTGGGGAGAGGAGACCCTGGCAACGCCACAGCTCGCGTCTAGTGACGATACGGCCGCTTTAAAGTCAGGGTGGGGTGAGGCGAGCCATACCTGTGTCCCAGGGCGGGGACCTCTGGCCTCACAGAACACAAAGCAACGAAAGATTACAGAGCATCACTTTTTCTCTCAGCTTCAGCAAAAAGCAGGATCAGTTCAAGATGAAACACGGCTGCTACTTCAAAACTGTGCAACAGGTCCTCTCCAGACCCACAGAGTTTTGCCCAGAGGCTGTCCCAGAGTTTGGCATCACAGCGCACTTCATTACGTGAAGTTGGCCAGAGTTCATCTAAGCACACCCAGCCTCCTCCAGCCACTCCCACGTGCCCTGAATCCCCTAGGCACCGAACGAGCTGCAGCAGTGAGGCTCAAGGGCTGGCGTGGGGTGGGCGGGCACGGAGCAGGGAAGGTGCCGGTCAGTCCGCGGCCGATGCTTCGCGGAGACTGAAGCCTTGGCTAAGCTCAGACCCCAGGTGTGCTCTCCTGATCCCTGTGTCAACCTGGCATTGCCTTCTTGGTGCACAATCTTCACCACAGGCTGTCTGGGGAGAGGAGACCCTGGCAACGCCACAGCTCGCGTCTAGTGACGATACGGCCGCTTTAAAGTCAGGGTGGGGTGAGGCGAGCCATACCTGTGTCCCAGGGCGGGGACCTCTGGCCTCACAGAACACAAAGCAACGAAAGATTACAGAGCATCACTTTTTCTCTCAGCTTCAGCAAAAAGCAGGATCAGTTCAAGATGAAACACGGCTGCTACTTCAAAACTGTGCAACAGGTCCTCTCCAGACCCACAGAGTTTTGCCCAGAGGCTGTCCCAGAGTTTGGCATCACAGCGCACTTCATTGGTCAGGCTTTGGAAACAAACTAGACAGACCTTGGTGACTGGTCTTTTGCCATCGACCAAAGGAAGCCAAAGATGGCGTAAAATTACAGGGCCCCGGGCAGGTTCTCAGGGCCTCGGCGAGGAGCTCCCAGGAGTGCGCTGAGGGCACAGTGCGTGTTGGTTTCCCGGTGGCACCAGCCGCTCCCACAGCTGGTTGTGCCCAGCACAGGACCTTGGTCACCTCTGCGGCCTCCTATTTTTTGGTTTTGTTTTTTGAACATTCATAATCAATATGAGAAGGCTCCTCTGTCCATGGACTTCTCCAGGCAAGAATACTGGAGTGGGATTCATTTCTTTCTCCAGGGGCTCTTCCCAGCCCAGGGATCGAATCCGGGTCTCCTGCATCGCAAGCAGACTCTTTACTGGCTGAGCCACCAAGGAAATCACCATGAGAGAACTGAGCAGATGTGAAAGCTAATTTAAAAGGAATGTAGATCAAAGGCAGAGAACAGCAGGCTTGAATGGCCAGGCTTAGTTTCAAAACCCTTCCCAGGATGGGAAATGAGGGGGACAACCTTCCAGCGAACTCACGTTTTCTTCCAGAAGAAACGGAGAGAGCCAGGGGCTTCCCAGGTGGTGCTAGTGGTAAAGAACCTGTCTGCCAATTTAGGAGACCTAGGGGACACGGGTTCGAGCCCTTCGTTGGGAAGATCCTCTGGTGGAAGGCGTGGCAACCCACTCCAGAATTCTTAGGCCTGGAGAGTCCCCGTGAACAGAGGAGCCTGGCGGGCTACAGTCCACGGGGTCGCAAAGAGTCGGACACGGCCGAAGCAACTTAGCACCGCGGAAGCACCAGGCCAGAGGGTGTCACAGCCATGCCCTCTCCCCTCCCAGCCCCATGCTCGGAGCAGGCTTGAGTGCCTGAGAATAAGTCTACAGGGAACAGTGGCTAAACGCTCTCACTAGGCTGTTTCTCTATCCTCAGATACAGGGGCCCAGAACATGCTCAGGAGGTCCACCGCCTGGCAAGCGGCACCATCCAGATCACAATGACAACCACTCAACCGACACTGAAAAACACACCTGCAAGAAGATGGGGAGACCATCTCTCAGACAAACCCCAGGACAGCGGGCCCCAGCCCCGAGCCTCGCAGGCACTGCGCTGGAGGCGCCAGCGTGCAGATGAGACAGCTCCACGGGGGTGGGGCAGCCCGCCGGCCACGGCTCGCGGTCCGTCCCGAGTGACTGATGCGACAGCGTGGCAAGCCTTGCAGAGAATAAGGACCCGTACATAAGGCCTTGTGACGAGGATCTGGGATGGGAGGAAGATGGGAGGCATGCCAGGGAAGGTGCCCATCTGAACAGCCCCTGGCACAAAGTCCTGTAAAAAAGAGGACTTGACTCCGGGGTGTTGGAAAGATGAGTCCCGGGGCCTCTGGTGACCAGCGACTGGCCAACTGTGAAGTCACCCCCAGTGGGGGAAGAAAAGATCAGGCCAGAAGAAAAGACCGGAGGAGGGAGACTCATCGCCTGCAAGCGGAGGTCAGAGGGGTCCAGGGGAACCTGAGGAAACTCCGGGGTCAGTCCTGTGGGCCAGGACCTGCCTGAGAAGCAGCTGGGCACATGGGGAACCTTCCTAAAGCTTCTTCCCGGCTCTGCGGCCACAAGAAAGAGCAGACAGCACTGGGCTCCATCACCCAAGAGACAGCAACGCCTCCAGGCCCTCCAGGCACGACAGTGCGATGGTGAAATGCCACCATGTCCAGGTGTGTCAGGCCCCGGCCCAGTTCATCCTCACTGCACCTGGGACTTAGGTACCCGGCTCCCCGTTTTACTGGTCCAGCCATGCCAGGAGGCACACTCCAGTCGGCCTAGTTCTAACCCTCCTGTTCTTACCTAGAACCTCACCCTTCTCAGAAAACCGCCAGTGGTTAGGACTCTGTGCTTCCGGTTAAAAAAAAAAAATCCACCCTTTAAGAGGGTTTCTCCTTCTAAAGATACCAGGAGGGCCTGCTTCAGCAGCATCCTGGCCCCGAGGAACCCTGACGGGAAGGTTCCCACTCGGCTCGTGGAGGATGAGAGGAACCACCGTCACCGCGCTGCGTGACGGCGCCAGGCTCAGAAAGGGGCCCCGTGTTCACCGAGGCGGGGGGGCGGGGTGACGGCAGACGGTACCGAGGTTGTCCTTGGTCTTGCTGGTTGGCTTGCAGTAGACGACCAGGTCCGAGAGCTCGATGGCGATGGACTGGTTCTTCTCCCAGTACTTCATGTTGTTCTCCTGTGTGGAGCCAACCGTCTTTAGTTTCAGCTCTCAAGTTGGCCCCGGGAAACCCCGTTCTTCCAGCTCAGCTGGCGGGCGCCCTCCTCTGCTGACCCTGCCCCGCGTCTCGCCACTGGCCCTCGCGCATGCACAAATCCGCAAATCGCAGTGGTGCAGTTTTCCCTCCCCTGACCCCCGCCCCGCTCCCCGCTTCCTCTGCCTGCGGAAATTCTCCACTACGCAGTCCAGACCCAGGAGCAGCGTGGAGCTCACGGTCCGACCGCGGCTCTCGAGAATAGCAGGGACGAGGGCTCTTTATCACCGCCTCTCTCCTTAACCCTCTTGCTCTCACCCGCTGCCTATCCAGCCCAGTAAAATCACTCTGTCACAGCTCATCCAAAATTCTAGTTGTCCCAGTTCAGGATCTCTGTAGACCATGGCAGCTTTGTGCTCACCTGCTGTCCCCTGAACCATGCACAGCTCTGTGCAAAGGGCCCTCTGGGGACCAGACCACATGCGAGACTTGGGAGCCATTCGCCCCTGGAGGACCCCACAGTCAAGTCCATCCCCATGTTGCGGACAGGCCACTCGCTCCACTCCAAACCAGGCCTCCCTCTCAAGCCTTGCCAACCTTGGACTCATCCCCCCACGGGCTACGGTGGGGATGGACCCCCTGGGAGGATTATCACGTACAGGTGGCAACATTCAGCATGGGGGTGGGCAGGGGGTGTGCTGGCTCCAGGCATCGCACACTGAGTCAGTGCTTGACGGATACTATCTAAGCCCACCCATCCCCGAGAGGAAGACTGTTTCTCTGTTCTCCAAAGAACCCGCAGCACACAGACAGGGTGAGCAGCTGACCCCAGGCCCCGCAGGCCCAGGCCGAGACCAGAGGCCTGAGCAGCAGCCTCACCAGTATCACCACCCTGGCCCCCGCACTTCTGCACCCTCAGCCACCGGGTGCCGGAGGAAACCTCGCTGCAGCACCCCCAGGCTCACAGGCCAGGTCCCCCTGAACCACAGCAACGCCCGTCCTGGCCCCTCGCCCTCCTCCCTCCTCGGCAGGCCCATGGGTCCCTCTTCCTCTGGACCCCCCGCCTCACTCCTCCAGGATGGTTTCCTGGAGACCTCCATCCGGGACTAGGAAAGACACGCTGCGTCCCCCACACCTTCCGGAATGCCCAAGGCCTCCCCCAGCTTTGCACCGTCCCTCATCCGACCGTCCCACGCTGGTGCCTTTCAGCATGAGTGTCCAGACCCGTGTCCCGCCCCCCACCCGAGACAGGTCCCTGGGAAGCAGGACCCCCTGCAGGTGGCGAGTCCCCAGGTGACAGGTGGTGACAGGAGTGTCACGGCGGTTGCCTGGCGGGGACTGGACTCGGAGGCGGGTCTGAAAGCTGGCCTGAGTTGCTGGCTTTGCCGAGTGGGCCAGTCATCGAACCTCTCTGCCTCAGTTTCCTCATCTGTATGATGGGGCTAACGTGAGTCCCTCCCTGCTGCCGCTATTATGCTAATTCAGGAAGGAGGCCTCTCCCCTCGCTGGGCATGTGAGAAACAAGGGTGCCACAGGGACTGCCCCAGAGACGCCTTTCCAGGCCAAGGACAAGAGCGTCCCCTTTTTAAACAAGCGGGGGAGGACACCCGAACTCTTCTGGAAGAATGCCTTCCCCTAGGACTGCCGACAAAAGTCCCGAGGCCCCCGTGAACCTGAGCAGTGACCAGCAAACAAGCCTGTCACCTGAGCTCAGCAACTACCTCACCGGGGCAGATCGGAACGTGAAGTTGGCCAGAGTTCATCTAAGCACACCCAGCCTCCTCCAGCCACTCCCACGTGCCCTGAATCCCCTAGGCACCGAACGAGCTGCAGCAGTGAGGCTCAAGGGCTGGCGTGGGGTGGGCGGGCACGGAGCAGGGAAGGTGCCGGTCAGTCCGCGGCCGATGCTTCGCGGAGACTGAAGCCTTGGCTAAGCTCAGACCCCAGGTGTGCTCTCCTGATCCCTGTGTCAACCTGGCATTGCCTTCTTGGTGCACAATCTTCACCACAGGCTGTCTGGGGAGAGGAGACCCTGGCAACGCCACAGCTCGCGTCTAGTGACGATACGGCCGCTTTAAAGTCAGGGTGGGGTGAGGCGAGCCATACCTGTGTCCCAGGGCGGGGACCTCTGGCCTCACAGAACACAAAGCAACGAAAGATTACAGAGCATCACTTTTTCTCTCAGCTTCAGCAAAAAGCAGGATCAGTTCAAGATGAAACACGGCTGCTACTTCAAAACTGTGCAACAGGTCCTCTCCAGACCCACAGAGTTTTGCCCAGAGGCTGTCCCAGAGTTTGGCATCACAGCGCACTTCATCGGTCAGGCTTTGGAAACTAACTAGACAGACCTTGGTGACTGGTCTTTTGCCATCGACCAAAGGAAGCCAAAGATGGCGTAAAATTACAGGGCCCCGGGCAGGTTCTCGGGGCCTCGGCGAGGAGCTCCCAGGAGTGCGCTGAGGGCACAGTGCGTGTTGGTTTCCCGGTGGCACCAGCCGCTCCCACAGCTGGTTGTGCCCAGCACAGGACCTTGGTCACCTCTGCGGCCTCCTATTTTTTGGTTTTGTTTTTTGAACATTCATAATCAATATGAGAAGGCTCCTCTGTCCATGGACTTCTCCAGGCAAGAATACTGGAGTGGGATTCATTTCTTTCTCCAGGGGCTCTTCCCAGCCCAGGGATCGAATCCGGGTCTCCTGCATCGCAAGCAGACTCTTTACTGGCTGAGCCACCAAGGAAATCACCATGAGAGAACTGAGCAGATGTGAAAGCTAATTTAAAAGGAATGTAGATCAAAGGCAGAGAACAGCAGGCTTGAATGGCCAGGCTTAGTTTCAAAACCCTTCCCAGGATGGGAAATGAGGGGGACAACCTTCCAGCGAAGTCACGTTTTCTTCCAGAAGAAACGGAGAGAGCCAGGGGCTTCCCAGGTGGTGCTAGTGGTAAAGAACCTGTCTGCCAATTTAGGAGACCTAGGGGACACGGGTTCGAGCCCTTCGTTGGGAAGATCCTCTGGTGGAAGGCGTGGCAACCCACTCCAGAATTCTTAGGCCTGGAGAGTCCCCGTGAACAGAGGAGCCTGGCGGGCTACAGTCCACGGGGTCGCAAAGAGTCGGACACGGCCGAAGCAACTTAGCACCGCGGAAGCACCAGGCCAGAGGGTGTCACAGCCATGCCCTCTCCCCTCCCAGCCCCATGCTCGGAGCAGGCTTGAGTGCCTGAGAATAAGTCTACAGGGAACAGTGGCTAAACGCTCTCACTAGGCTGTTTCTCTATCCTCAGATACAGGGGCCCAGAACATGCTCAGGAGGTCCACCGCCTGGCAAGCGGCACCATCCAGATCACAATGACAACCACTCAACCGACACTGAAAAACACACCTGCAAGAAGATGGGGAGACCATCTCTCAGACAAACCCCAGGACAGCGGGCCCCAGCCCCGAGCCTCGCAGGCACTGCGCTGGAGGCGCCAGCGTGCAGATGAGACAGCTCCACGGGGGTGGGGCAGCCCGCCGGCCACGGCTCGCGGTCCGTCCCGAGTGACTGATGCGACAGCGTGGCAAGCCTTGCAGAGAATAAGGACCCGTACATAAGGCCTTGTGACGAGGATCTGGGATGGGAGGAAGATGGGAGGCATGCCAGGGAAGGTGCCCATCTGAACAGCCCCTGGCACAAAGTCCTGTAAAAAAGAGGACTTGACTCCGGGGTGTTGGAAAGATGAGTCCCGGGGCCTCTGGTGACCAGCGACTGGCCAACTGTGAAGTCACCCCCAGTGGGGGAAGAAAAGATCAGGCCAGAAGAAAAGACCGGAGGAGGGAGACTCATCGCCTGCAAGCGGAGGTCAGAGGGGTCCAGGGGAACCTGAGGAAACTCCGGGGTCAGTCCTGTGGGCCAGGACCTGCCTGAGAAGCAGCTGGGCACATGGGGAACCTTCCTAAAGCTTCTTCCCGGCTCTGCGGCCACAAGAAAGAGCAGACAGCACTGGGCTCCATCACCCAAGAGACAGCAACGCCTCCAGGCCCTCCAGGCACGACAGTGCGATGGTGAAATGCCACCATGTCCAGGTGTGTCAGGCCCCGGCCCAGTTCATCCTCACTGCACCTGGGACTTAGGTACCCGGCTCCCCGTTTTACTGGTCCAGCCATGCCAGGAGGCACACTCCAGTCGGCCTAGTTCTAACCCTCCTGTTCTTACCTAGAACCTCACCCTTCTCAGAAAACCGCCAGTGGTTAGGACTCTGTGCTTCCGGTAAGGGCAGTGTGGGCTCAACCCCGGGCTGGGAACTAAGATCCTACAGGCCGTGGGGGGCGGCCCCCAGAATACAAACTGAAACAAAAGAAAGACCTTTCAGGATAAAGCCTCAAAAGCTCACGCCCATCTGGAGTGGAAGTTCCCCCACAAGAACAGAAACTTCGGGAAGCAAGGAGCTGGGTCTTATGAATTCCAGTACGCCAAGGACCCTTTCCAGTCCAGGGAGATGAGCTCAGTGAATGCACGGGAAGGATCCAGGCTGCTTGGGATAGTATTTAGAAGCAAGATAACATTTAAAATGAGGACGGCAAAGTCTTGTTGTTAAGATACATGGGGCCGGAGAAGCCCCAAACGTCAAGGGTCACCGCGCACACGCTGAACCTTCAAAGGTTTTGCACGAGACGCAGCGCCCCCAGGAAGACCCAGCGCCCCCTTCCTCTCCACAATGCTCCTGCTGAGCTCCCTCCCTGCCCTGCCCCCAAATTCCGTGGCTGCGGCCTGGACCCACCTGCCCTTCGGCAGAGGACCAGAAGCCAGAGGACACCAGGCTCAGCTGAGCCCAGGTGCCCAGGCTTACCTTGGTGTCCATCTTCCAGGTGATCTCCCGGATGCTCTGGAACCACTCAAACAGCTCCTCCACGGTGTCCGTGGCAAACTCTACCGGAGGGTCGCCCTGCTTCTTGGGCTCCAAGATAAAGACGAAAGGCTTCTGGTTCTTCCCATGTGGGGCTTTTACTTTGGGAAAAGGATAACAAAAGTCCTGATCAGCCTGACAGAAGGCCAAGATGACCAGACTTCTAGGCTCCAGGCCACTTCTCTTACGACCCCAAGCCAACCATCGCTGTGGATGTCGGCGCTGACTGGGATGTCTATTTCGGATCAGGTAGTAGTCCGGGCTTTAATGCGTGTCTTAAATGTGAATGTGACCTTATCTGGAAATGGGGGTCTGGGCAGATGTACGGAAGGATCTCAGGTGATCACCCCTGCCTTCCAGGTGGACCCTCAACCTGAGAACCAGTCTCTTCATCACAGGAAGGAGAGGGAAAGGGAGCTCGAGCCGCCGGGGAGCCAGCTGACCATCGAGGATGGAGACAGGGACTGGAGTGACGGGCATAGGGCACGCGTGGCCGGCAGCCCCGAGAAGCCAGGCGTGGAATCGGTCTCTCCGCAGAGAAAGCATGTTCTAGACAGAGAAAATGATGGCTGCACGAGGAAAAATAATCTGCCAAATAATCCCCTCAGCTAAGACCGCTGGGCTCATCTGCCAGGCAGTGCTCTAAGCAGACCGCCTCCCACTGTATCTTCTTTCATCCTTGTCGCCGCTTTCTGGGGTGCTACTCCCATTCTGCCCGTTTCACAAGAGGGAAAACAGAGACTGGTTGAGGCAGAGTAGCCCACAGAAGTCACAGAGCTGGCAGTGGCCAGAGCGGAGGCTCAATTCAGGCCTGATTCCCCTTCCCGCTCACCACCCTGAGCCACAGGCCTGTGCCCCGAAAATGCAGCGCAGGGTGGTACAAAGGGCGCAGGAAGGGAGGACAGACGCCCTAGATCCGGCAGAGCTGCTCCGTCCTGTCCAGCTCTCCGCAGCCCCGTGGGCTGTAGCTCGCCGGGCTCCTCCGTCCATGGAATCCTCCAGGCAAGAATAGTGGAGTAGGCTGCCATTTCCTTCTCCAGGGGATCCTCCTGACTCAGTGATCGAACCCAGGCCCCCTGCATTGCAGGCAGATTCTCTACCATCTGAGCCACCAGGGAAGTCCTGGATCCAGCCCATCCCATAACTCGCAGCAGAACCTCGCTCAGCTCCTGTGGTCACTACGGGGCTTGGTTTTCCCATCCATTAACTGGAATGAGAGTCCTTCTCCCACTTGCTGAGGCAAATGGCCTGATGGGCTNGGTGGGGGTCGGGGTGGGAGGGGGCAAAGGATGTGGAAGCCAGCTCTGGAAACCTGGGCAGCCCCGGAGAAGCAAGCTGCTCCAGGTTCTTGCCCAGAGAGCCTCTCCTCACTGCCTCCAGCCCTTCCATCTTAAAAGGCCCAGGAAGCTCTGTGCAGATCACACCCCTGCCACCACGGGCCCACTGAGGCTGTGGGCTCCCTCCTGCTCCAGGCTCCAAGGGGGAGGCCAGGCTTCCTGACCCCCAGCTGAGCTGAAGGCAGCTGCAGCCTTGGGGGGTTATGAGAGGTGCAGGGTCTCACAGGGCCTGAGAGGTGGAGCTGGGCTGAGAACTGACACCCCCAACCCCACACTCCACTGCTCGGATGTCTCGGCTCCTCCGAGAAAAGCCCAGGGAACCCAGCCAGGCCCCTGAGATAAGGATGACGGCATTGGGAGTAACAGCAGCCCACACCTGTCCAGCACTTGTTACGCAGGCACCAGACTGTTTTCACGCTGTACAGATGTTGACAGCGTAGCAATCTATGAGACGTAAGATGAAGTCATTGACCAGCCTGGCCCAGTACTCAGCTTCAGTACTCAAGCTGAGGCTAGAAAGACCCACCCCCTGCCCGGGGCAGTCCAAAGGCCAGGCTCTTGGGGTGGGGGGCGGAGGGGGGCAGAGGGGATGACTTGGATGGGAATCCAAGCTGAGACCACGTGTGCACATACCAACATTATAGATGTTGAGATTCAGGATTCCTCTGCAAAGGGACCCTAAGGGATTGTCTTCAATAATCTGTGAAGAAACAAGACATAACTCACGTTCATCTTAACAGGAATAATAAAAAGATAACCAGTTTCCAAAGCATGCCGTTTAGCAGAGACACTGCCTGTAGAACTATTTAAAATGCATTTTCATCACAGGCTACGTCCATGGGGAGAGAGCTAAATAATGAAGCCTGTTGCTGACGGGGACCCAGCGGCGAGTAGGTGCCAGCAGGCTCAGCATTTCATTTCCCAACCTGTAAAAACGCGCCTTGTGCAGTCTAGAGCAGGTTTCAAAGTGTTTCCGCAGATCTGGTTTCAAAAGAACACCCTAGACCCTTTGTTGTGACGGTATTATGAAATGGGACTGGCCTCCTTTTCCAGCCCAGCTCAAGAACCTTCTGTGGCTCCCTGTGTCCTACAGAACCAATACCCAAGCTCTGCAGTCTGGCCTCTGGGCTTTCCGCTCCATCTGCCAGCACATCTGAACCATCCCAGAGGCCAGGTGAAATGGGAGTATCTTGGTCTCTGAAAAGTTGGTAGAACTGTGTATCTGCCCATTGCATGGACTCATCCCCACCCTCCTCCGGGCTAATGCTGACTGTGGGTAATGGGCAACATTGGGACAGATACAGCTGGGAGGGTCACGTCTCTGCCTCAGGCCGAGCACAGTGAACTGCGTTTCCACCACCACACTTTGGCTCAGGCTGTACCTCCCACCTGGAATTCCTCCTGCTGGTCTCTCGCTGTTGAACTCTAACTTGATTTTTAACGCTCGAAGGCCCCTTCCTCCATGCAGCCTTCCCAGACTGCCCCCAACTCTCTTAGAAGAAAGTCTAGGATTTCAGCCTCAGTGCACTGCTGTCACCTTGAAGTAGCTGCTCGTCAAGCTTTCTGAGCAAGAGGCAATGAGTAGAAACCAGGTTTGCAACGTCACCAGAAGAGCCTCCCCTCACCCGACACGTGCGCCAGCTTGCTTACTCACACCGAGCAGGTTCTGAACGTCTGGCTGGCCAAGCTAAATGTGTTTCATCTGCAAGCCGGTTTAAGCAAAGGACAAATCCCTGTCTGGCCATTTTCACTCTGGAGGGAATCCTCCTGCATACGCAAAGCCTTCCAGCCCAGCACAAGCTGATTTAAACCTGACTATCTGGTCACAGACTTTCACCCACAACTCGGGGACAGTCCTAATTTCCCCATCACTCTGCTGTCCCTGGTCCAGAGCTCAGGGCAACATACGCAAAAACATGTCCACAGAGCTGGCTCGGCAGAGCCTTCAGAACAGGATCGGCGGCTCCCTCCCTGCAACAAACGATGGAGACTCACCTGCTTGTCCGCCTCCTCCCCTTCTGCTGGTGAAATGTCCTCGACGTAATTGGACGGGAAGTACTGCTGGATTCTGGTCCCATAGTCTCCTTTCCACCTACAGAAATACAGAAGGCACTGTCGGGGCCTCGGCCGAGCACTGTTAACCCTCATCACTGCTCGCTAGCTCCCTGCTGCTGGGGCAGGGGGAGGGGCCGGTGGCTGGGCCAGGACCCCTCCCCCCCCACCCCCATACCCCCACCCCCACCCCCCGCCGCAGGGTCCTCTGCTGTGTCCTCCAGCAGTGACTGCTGGGGCTTGCCCTCCACTGACCATGATCCTAGTGTTTGGCAGAGCCACCGAGTCCAAAGTTTCAGTGCTTTACATGGACATCAGCTACTGTACAAGACAAAAGCTTGACTCTAGCAGAGGCCCAGGCCCTTCAGGGAGGGCTGTGAATTTAGAGACGGGGGTGGGGGTAAGGCAGGGTCTGCCGTCAGATGGCCTGGACTCGAGTCCCAGCTCCTCCACCAACCGCACTGGTGCCCTGAGCCTCAGACTCTCCGTCTGGGTGTGGGGGCAGTCCCTGTGTCCCCCTCTGAGGATCTTGTAGGGGCCACAGGAGTTAACATCGTCTTGCATTTACATGTAAAGCGCTCCATAGTGTTAGTTCTTGCTATTCAGCTAAAACTGTGCCCCCACCCCCGGCCTTCCCACCTTGGTAGCAACACTAGTAACATGAAACATTATCGACTTTGTACGTGTCTTGACTCAAACAAACTGGCCACACCTCCAAGATGCCCCCAGTCTGATGCCTGTACTGGATCCTCCTCCAAGCCCTCCCGTGGCCCACTTTCTGCAGCCAGGGGGCTCCTTTCAGAATGCCCTTCTGACCCCACCACACTGAGGCCTTCAAAATCAAGCCAAGACTGTGTAGCTTAGCCATCATAATGCTCTAACCAAGGGACCTCAACTCCTGCCTCTCTCTGACTTGAACCTGATATTCATTCCAGACCGTCTATGGCCCACTCCCCACATGGCCCTGCCATGCTCTCTATCTTCTCTGCCATATTCAATGCCCTCTATAGCCACCTAACAATACAAGACCCAGCCAGGGTCTTCCTCTTCCAGGGAGCCTTCCCTGACTGCCACCAGGCTGAGCACTCTTCCTCTGTGCTCCCTGGCATCTTTCCCCACAGCTGTCAAAGCGGTCCACACCTTACATTAACTTTAAGTTACCCATCAGCTTCCCTTCTACACGCGACCTTCCTCAGTCTTAATCAAATCTACACTCGGCAGCACTTAACACATTACTGACTGGAAACATATCAACTCCACAGGCATTAGTTTCTGCAAAAATTCCCTGGTCAATAATGTGTTAACAAATGTTTGCTGACCTGAACAAGCAGAGAGGACTGACTGTCCCATGGCCTGGTGGAAACAGAACTGCCAGCTGTGAGCCCCTTTCACACATCCTTCAACCTTCATTTCTCCAGCCCCATCTCCAGCAAAGTCTGGCTGTATGGGCAACTGTATGGACCACGTGCCCAGAACTGGGTAGTTTACACCTGCGGCCCAGGTGTGATTATTAACTATGCATTCCCTTCACTCTCAAAGGCATCCTGGTTTAAACAAAAATGATGTGGTCCTCTAAACTGGAAGGATGCAAAAAAAAATGTGGTTCGAGGCAGGCATCCCACTAGGTGGCGATACTGACACCAGGGAGAGAGTAAGCAAGGAGGGCGCCTCAGGAGGGCCTACGGTTTACCTGCAGCCCCTCGCCAACAGCACTCACTCCAGTCTCTCAACCCATCTTGAGACTAAATCCTCTGCAGATCCAGGTAAGCAATGGGTTTGAAAAGAGAGTGTTCTCCAAATTGAAAAAAAAACAACTAGTAAACCTCTGGATCTAGCACAAGAGTGAGTCGAGAGTGGCCCCTTGAGTCAGAAGGCCTTGCTTCAGACCTCAGGCTGCCGTGTGACCCCGGACAAGGCACTGCTTCTCGTGCCTCACTGTCCTCATCTGTGAGACGCAGGGGAGAAGCAGCATTACAGGGTCACTGCGTGGACCTCAAATGAAGTCCTTAGGACGGTGCTCGACACTGCTCCATCTGAGCCACTGTTCGGATCTCTAAGTCAGGTCCGCTATCTTCCAAGAGGAAGAAGCACCAATTTTGTGAGGTGCCCGAGCCTCTGCAAGGGCTCGTGGTTATGAACAATCCTTCCTGCTCTAAGACAGGAACCATTCCATGAAACCACCTGCTGAGGGAACCTATGGGTGGGCAGAGAATTCTTCTCCCTGGGTGAAAAAAAAGGTGGAAGAGATGACTGTCACACACCCAGGTGCCTTTGGCCTGGGTGCACCTCTTTAATTAAATGCACCTCTTTAATCCACGACAGGGCCACTGCACAGGGCATTCTGCTGAGGGAACCTATGGGTGGGCAGAGAATTCTTCTCCCTGGGTGAAAAAAAAGGTGGAAGAGATGACTGTCACACACCCAGGTGCCTTTGGCCTGGGTGCACCTCTTTAATTAAATGCACCTCTTTAATCCACGACAGGGCCACTGCACAGGGCATGGGGCTATGCAATAGCACAAGAATTTGAATTTAAAATGCACAGGCTTGCATAATGGGAAGGGCCTGTGGTGTTCAGTAGCTGAACTTCGGAAAGCCTCCTTCACTGCAGCTATTCATTGCCCATGGGATTCTCCAGGCATGAATACTGGAGTGGGCTGCCGTGCCCTCCTCCACGGTATCCTCCCGATCCAGGGATTGGACCCACCACATCTCTTATGATTCCTGTGTTGGAGGCAGGTTCTTTACCACTAGCGCCACCTGGGAAGCCCACATAAAGCAGAGATAATCACAGTCATAACCCTGCAGGGCTGTAACAAGAATTTGCTTAGATAATGTATGAAAGCATGTCACTGCGTGGACCTCAAATGAAGTCCTTAGGACGGTGCTCGACACTGCTCCATCTGAGCCACTGTTCAGATCTCTAAGTCAGGTCCGCTATCTTCCAAGAGGAAGAAGCACCAATTTTGTGAGGTGCCCTAGCCTCTGCAAGGGCTCGTGGTTATGAACAATCCTTCCTGCTCTAAGACAGGAACCATCCCGAAACCACCTGCTGAGGGAACCTATGGGTGGGCAGAGAATTCTTCTCCCTGGGTGAAAAAAAAGGGGGAAGAGATGACTGTCACACACCCAGGTGCCTTTGGCCTGGGTGCATCTCTTTAATTAAATGCACCTCTTTAATTTGCTCTAAGACAGGAACCATCCCGAAACCACCTGCTGAGGGAACCTATGGGTGGGCAGAGAATTCTTCTCCCTGGGTGAAAAAAAAGGGGGAAGAGATGACTGTCACACACCCAGGTGCCTTTGGCCTGGGTGCATCTCTTTAATTAAATGCACCTCTTTAATTCACGACAGGGCCACTGCACAGGGCATGGGGCTATGCAATAGCACAAGAATTTGAATTTAAAATGCACAGGCTTGCATAATGGGAAGGGCCTGTAAAGCCTCCTTCACTGCAGCTCTTCATTGCCCATGGGATTCTCCAGGCATGAGTACTGGAGTGGGTTGCCATGCCCTCCTCCACGGTATCCTCCCGATCCAGGGATTGGACCCACCATATCTCTTATGACTCCTGTGTTGGAGGCAGGCTCTTTACCACTAGCGCCACCTGGGAAGCCCACATAATGCAGAGATAATCACAGTCATAACCCTGCAGGGCTGTAACAAGAATTTGCTTAGATAATGTATGAAAGCANAGGCTCTTTACCACTAGCGCCACCTGGGAAGCCCACATAATGCAGAGATAATCACAGTCATAACCCTGCAGGGCTGTAACAAGAATTTGCTTAGATAATGTATGAAAGCAATTAGCATAGTGCACGCCACACAGTAAGACCTCAATAAATGGCAGCTACTATTACAATTAAAATAATATGTAGTATGATATATATTAATAAATGACATTATCATAATTGCTATTGCTATTTACCCACTTTTGCAAATAGAGCATATATCGGTCACCTTCCCAGAGAAAGTATGACAGGTCAAAGCCAGGCCAGAACAAGAGATTAAGGGGTCAGGGTTCAGCCAGCGCTTGAGTCTCACCGCTAGAAAGGGACAGGTCGAAGGGCCCAGCTCCCCTTAGCCTTACCAGCCCCCGGGCTCCTTGGAGACGTTGTGGATGAGGGCACCGCGGCAAAAGCTCAGCTCATCACTCTGCTTGGCTCTGTAGTCATACAGGGCTTTCACGGTTCTCTGAGGCTTTTAGGAAAAACAAGAAGGTAAAGGGTCAGGCCAGGCAAAAGAAGAGGGAGGCGGCTGCACTTTCTGGCACCTTTGGTTCTTCTCAAAAGAGAGGGTGGCTTTAGTCCAGGGTTATGGCGCCATCTGGTGGCGAAGGGCTTGCATTGCCAGGGAGCCACAAGGGGAACTGGCCTAAATCCGAGCCTAGGTGTTTCCAGTAATCGTGTACAGATGTCAGAGTTGGACCACAAAGAAGGCTGAGCAGCGAAGAATTGATGCTTTCGAACTGTGGTGCTGAAGACTCTTGAGAGTCCCTTAGATAGCAAGGAATCAAACCAGTCCATCCTAAAGGAAATCAACCCTGAATAATCATTGGAAGGACTGATGCCGAAGCTGAAGCTCCAATACTTTGGCCACCTGATGCAAAGAGCAGACTCTATTGGAAAAGACCCTGATGCTGGGAAAGATGGAGGGCGGGAGGAGAAGGGGGCGACAGAGGATGAGAGGGCTGGATGGCATCACCAACCCAATGGATATGAGTTTGAGCAAGCTCCGGGAGATGGTGAAGGACAGGGAAGGCTGGGGTATTGCAGTCCATGGAGTTGCAAAGAGTCGGACAGGACTGAGCATCTGAACAGCAACAAAGGGCACCTCAGAGTGAGCCGGTATTTCTTCAACAGAGGAAGGACATGCCTTTCAGGCGAAACCATGCCCACCAGCTCCGAAGTCCTCACTACCCATATTCACCAACCCGCTCAGCAGTTCAAGCTCAACACTGTTTCTGGCAGCCCCCGAGCCTCACCAGCATTTTTACTGGTGATGCCCTGACATGCCCTGGGATGCTGGCATTCTGCAAGTGCCCGAGGTGCCCCTCCATGAAATCACCACGTGCAGCCTCTGCACTGGCAGAAACAAGACAGAACTGAGGGCAGAATTCCTCCTCCGTGATTTGCTGCTGGGCAAGCATGAAGGCATGGCAAGATGAACGCCCACACAGCAAGCAAACGCTTAACGGGAAAACCTCTGAGACTGCCAGCCTGCTTAGATCAGCAGCTTCCCCTCCTCCAACACAAGGAAACGGGAACACGGCTTTTCACAAGGACTCCACCAAACTGCCCCTCAGGAGCATGGGGCTCTGGAGTCAGACATGTGGCTCAAATCCTCGGTTTGCCCCTTCTGTACAAGAGCTATATAATCTTGAGGCTCTCTTGGCCTGTTTCCCCATCTGTGAAATAGGAATTAAAACACTGCATACTTCACAGGGTCATGGAGACTATTAAGTGAGATAATACACGCAAGGATAAAAATGACAACAGCGAGCATTCCTTAAGTTCTTACTACAGTCAAAGCCCTGTTTTAGGCCTTTTATCTACAGTTATTGCCTCTAATCCTCATAATCCTAACAGGCACGGAGTAGCGATGGTATCCCATTTTACAGATGAGGAAATAGAGGTCCAGAGAGATGAAGCATCTTTGGCCAAAGTCAACCACCTGGCAAGCGGCTGAGCAGAGAAAAACTCCATTAATATGAGTTACCACCATAGTCTGTGATGCTTACAGTGTGGGTTCTGTGAGCTTTGCCATGGGAACTCCAACCAGAGCTTTTGAACTTGACTCCTCAACCTGCAAACAGAGCCAGCTCTTCTGTGCATCCTGCTTCAAGGGCAGACCGGACATAGGGAGCAGAGTTCTCTCTTTCCCCATGAAACTCTACAGTTCACTGCCAGACTCCAAGGCCATGAGGAAGGTACAGCCAGTGGCAGAGGGGGTGGCACGTAGTGGTGTCTACGAGGAGTAAGTCTCCAGCCTGACGGATGGCAGGAGAGGTCCTCATGTCACGTCCCTCATGAACTAGAGAAACGAGCCACCCATCGCATGAGCAAGCAGGCATGTGGCACCGCACAGTGGCCACAAGTGCATGTATGGGAGCAGCCAAATCCTAGCTCCACACTTACATCATCCTTCAAATACTATGTAGTTGTCTCATCTGTACAATGGGCACAAAAATGGTAGTTAATGCCTGGGGCTGTTAGAGGACTAATGAGCCATCAGGCGCTTAGCTCAATGCTCGCTATGTGGTCATCAATATGTGTTACCTGTTACTACTGACCTCGTCACTCCGGTCCTAAGAACTCACCCAAAGGACAAAGTGAAAGATACAAAACCTCACAGGTGAAGAAATTCATTTTAGCGTTAACGAGAAGAGCACAGCCTAGAGACAACCCAAATGGCCACTGATGGAGACACAGCTAAAGGGGCCCAGTCACCTGGAATATTCTACAGCATAAAAAAATATTCTCTCTTTAAGTTACAATTCCAGTCCAGGTTCGGTTCAGTTGCTCAGTCATGTCCGACTCTGCGACCCCATGGACCGCAACACGCTAGGCCTCCCTGTCCAGGGCCCCCGCCCAGGAACTGCATTGAAACTGCATGGCCTGCCAGGTTCAGCAAAAAATGGTCATTAAGGAGATCAGCAGTGAAGAAACTCACTCGTGGCCGAGTGGCAGGTGAACAAAGAATAGAAATAGCAGGTGCTGGGGTGGGGACTGTAAAACACATCTCCCTGCGGACAAGGACCAGGGGGGACGGAATAGCCACAGGTGCAGATGGCCACTGCGTCAGGATGGCAAGCCCAGGGCGGACTGTTTTCCCTGCTTTGAAAGTGTTTCCCTTTCCACTGTTACATCATTTTTCACTCACAAGAATAATAATTGTATTCTGAGGTACCCGCCATGGTCTGGCAGCTTGCACTCAAACTCTGCATACGATCATGTTTTACTTGATCCTATACTCAGTGAAGACTTCCTCTACATACCTTGGTGTCGCAACCAGGGTTTAATAATGGGGAGATTTCACATCAAACATCCAGATTACTGGCTTGTCTTGAGAAATCAGAAGACCCCGCCTGGTCTCTGAAATGGCAGCTGCTGACGGGGGGTGGCTGCTCTCGAGATGGGGCGTGTCCTCGGTTCACCATGATCTCCACCATCCCCTGACATCTGCCTGACATGAGGCCCTATCATTCTTATAACCAAAGCATCTGTCAGTTCTAATAAATGGGTTTTTTTTTTTCTATTTGGCTAAGTCCCCTAATGTACTTCACACCCGGTTCCACGCACCCACAATTTCTCAAGACTTCACTGCTTGCTGAAAGGGATTTGCATTGGCCAAGGATTGTAAGTTTAAAAGAAAATCCCCGAATTTTTACAGAGCCCACCAGCAGGGTGTCCCTTCCAAAGTGAGAACTGTACACTAATCACAGACAAGACGGCCCCACCAAATGGAAAACTTGCCAGCACTGCTCCTCTGCAAGCTCCGGCTAAATTTAAGATGAAACCAAGAGCTTCAGGCTAACTGTAAAATCCAGCCCTACCTGCATGAAATGATTCAGCAGCCAGGGTGGGAATACGAGATAGCGTGTGCACGGCAGAGGGGTCACTGAACCAAATGGAGTTTATAAACACCGCAGGCTCAGTCAGTAAGCAAAGAACATTTGAAAGACTTTTAATTAGAAGCTGTTGGGCCCAAAGGTGATTCATCAAACTTCAGAATTTTAGCAAGGCTCAGTCACATTTGGATGGAGTTCTATTAACCTCTTCCCTGAAACTAGATGTCACTTTGTCAATCGTCATTTCTTCTCCCCTCCAAGAATTCTTTGGCCGAGTTTTCCAAAACGTTCCCTTGCCCTGTTTTAACTGGGGGAAGACCCTATGTCAATCTGTTGGTGGTTGTTTAATCGTTAAGTCGTGTCTGACTCTTGCGACCCCAGGGACTGTAGCCCGACAGGTCCTCTGTCCATGGGATTCTCCAGGCAAGAATACTGGAGTGGGCTGCCATGTCCTTCTCCAGGGGATCTNAATCTGTTGGTGGTTGTTTAATCGTTAAGTCGTGTCTGACTCTTGCGACCCCAGGGACTGTAGCCCGACAGGTCCTCTGTCCATGGGATTCTCCAGGCAAGAATACTGGAGTGGGCTGCCATGTCCTTCTCCAGGGGATCTTCCTGACCCGGGATTGAACCCGCATCTCCTGCATTGGCAGCCAATTTCTCTACCACTGAACCACCTGGGAAGATCCATGTCAGTCTAGTGACTAGGTAACAGTGTGAATCAGAAGTTTGCGCTGTACCATTGAAGGATTGATTTCACTGGGATCCACATACATCCTGCTGACATCATAGAGGGAGTTGATATCTCTTTCCTGTAAAAGAAGAGAGAAAAATAAATGGAGTCATTCAAGCTCCCGGGACAGCCCTAACTTGGAACAAGGATTCTAGGCATCCTCATGGTTTCCTGCCCTCTAGTAGAAGAGCTGAAACCTCAGTTTATTCACCTTGTAGGCAGAGCCAGTAAGAAGCTATTAAGAAGTTCCCCAGAACTTGGAAATCTTACCCCAGGATCAGAGAGGTCCCAACACGGGCCTACCGCATGCCAGGCACCATCCTCCTTTGTCAAAACACAAGCCCTGAGAGGCACTGGTGTCCTGGGGCAAGCTCACCACTCTTCCCGACCCACGTTCAATGTCGGCAGCTTGAAACGCCACCGCAGGAGTACTCAAGGCACAGAAACCGGCAAATGGCACAAAGCGGGGCTTCTCTCCGCAGAGCGAGCAGCAGACCTTCACCAGCGCACACTGGATAGCCCTCCTGCCCTCCCCCGGCCCCCACTGGCCTGCAGCCCTGCCCCACATTGCAGTCCTGCCCCGCCTGCCCCCACCTGGAACCCTCCGCCTTCACAGCTCCACCCTGGGGCTGCCTTCCCACCCTTTGCAGGAGGCCCGCTCCCAGCTGCCGCCCCGGTCTAGTGCAGTGCCCACCCCACAGCGCCCCATCCTGCTCTCGTCTTCACGGTAACTCGCCTGCCCGGGGGCACCTTTCTAGAACCTGAATGTGCAAAGGGCTGACGATGCTCCACCGTGCCCTCCCAGCACCTACACACGGCTTCTGACAGTGCACAGTCAATCTCCTTCCAATAACGTACTGAATCTACCCGAGAGGAACTGGGACATGATAATCAGATTGGCCCCCTTCACCCTCAGAACCCCCCAACGGGGACCTCCCTGGTGGTCCAGATACCACTTCCACCGCAGGGGCTGCAGGTTTGATCCCTGGTCAGAGACCTAAGATCCTGCGTGCTGCATGGCATGGCCCCAAAAAAAAGAAGAACCCTCCAATGGCTCAGAATAAAAGCCGCTGTGTGTGGCCCCACTCCATGCAGTTCCATCCTTATTTAGGTCTGCCCAACCCTGGACCACTTAGGTCCAGCCATACCAGCTTCTCCTCTCTTCCTCCTTGCATGCTCTCACCTCAGGACCTTTGCACTGACTGTTCTTTCTTCCTCCTCGCAGCTGCAGGCTGTCTCCTCCGCTTCCTGTAGTGTCTGCCCACGTCTCCTAGCCAGCAAGCCCCTCCCGAGCACCCCTGAGAACTGCAGCCCCTTCCCCATCGTCTACCCACTTATCCACCTGTCTCAGCGTGCCTGTAACACTGGCTCAGTGTCTGTAGCTCTTATCACCCTATCAGCTGACACGTGCTCCGATAGTTTGTGTATCGCCTGTCTCAGCCACAGTGGCCTGTAAGAGCACAGGGGCAGAGTCTGCATCCACTCTGCTGCGTGGCACGCACGTATGTGCTCGACAGAGGTTTGCTGAATGAACCACCAGGTGAATCGTAACCTCAGACGGGCTATCCGGTCACGTCCCAGGCAAGTCAGCCACCCACCATGTTGTAGCGCTCCAGCAGCTCGGGGGTCACGGGGTAACGCAGTCTCATCTTCCGGTAGAGCGCGTGCTTCTCGTAGTAGCTGACCAGCTCCACGAGGCTCTCGAAGTAGGCGGAGGTGCCCAGCACGAAGTGCCGGCCATCTCGGTTGATGCGACAGTGCTTCACCTTGCCCCTGGCCCTTGGGGGAAGAGCACACGGGGCTGACATCCCACAGCCGGGCGACAGACACACAAGCCCGGAAACCACACACAGCCCAGTCACCTGTCCTGGGGCACCAGGCAGACAGACGTGGCGGGGCTGCCCTGGTGCCCAGTGGGCAAGCTCCACACTTCCAACGCAGGGGGCACAGGTTTGATCCCTGGTCGGGCAACCAAGATCACATATGCCATGCAGTGAGGTCAAAGAGTATCTGAAGGGACTTCCCTGGTGGCTCAGTGGCTAAGGCTCTGCACCCTCAGTGCAGATACCCTGAGCTCAATCCCCGGTCAGGGAACTAGATCCCACAGACTGCAACTAAGACTTGGCAAAGCTAAATAAATGAATGAATATTTTAAGTATTTGAAAAAATATTAATTTAAAAATAAATAAATGAAAATTAATAGGTGAGGCCCTGAAGGCAGCCCAGTGTCCAGAACATCACCTGGGAACCCGGTCTTTGGCACCCAGTACTCCACTACTGTCACCAAGAACACGCAGGGGAGCCATGCAGGTGGGGAGATGGAGGGGCAGCTTCATGAATGGGGTCTGACCCTCCCTCATTCTGCTTTTGGTGGAAACTGGAAGCTTCAGGTGTCTTGGGGTAGAATTAACACAGAGAGCCATGGCCCTGAGATGGCTGGGCCACACGGCCTGCCCTCTGGCAGTCAGTGGCAATGGCGGATGGGAGGAGACCGGAGCCGCATCACCCATCTGGGTTGCCAGCCCTGCTGGGGTGCAAACTCCACCTCCACCGCTAACGGGCTGCATGTTTTCAGCAGGTTGTTCCATGGCCCTGGCCTCAGTTTCCTCCTCCAAAAAGTAGGGGTATGGGTCACGCTCCCCCCGTAGAGTTTTGGGAAGATTAAATGAATTCATGTAAACCACATTACTCTCGGGAGTACCGAGCAGTGCCTGGCATGCTGAAAGCACACGTCAGCATCTGCTTTTGCTATCACTGTTACTATTACTGTCCCCATCACAGTGGACACTCTGGACAGAGGACACTGGGCTCAGCGCCCACCTGCAGTTCCCGCTTTCTTCTCCCACCTGCCCTGCCCAGGCGCCTCTGCAGAGTGAGAAGTGGCTGCAGCCCAGATACTTACCTGAAGGTGATGGCGTAGGAGTCGGTACCTTCCCGCTTCCGGATCAGGAAGGCCCCGTCCCGGGGGACCCTCATCAGCATGTCCTCCGCTTCTCCGCGGCTCAGCCCATCGTAGTACCACCTGCAGCACAGGCCCGGGGAAATGGCCAAGGGAGAGGCCGCTAAGACTGGCAGGGAAGGAGGACATGGTGGGTCCCCGGGAGGCTTGAAATATGACCCTGGAGCCCACAGCGGAAATTACACAGCAGGCCTCCCCACCCAAAATCCCCTCTAGAGACTTTGAAAACAATCACCCAGACACAGCTCGGGTGAAGCATTTGTATAGGGAGTCTGCTTGGAGCAAGAGAGAATAAATCAACTTAAATCTTTAACATCCTCCCAGACCACTGACCCAAGCATCAGAGCGTGACACAGCCCCTGCAGCCTCTCAGAAAACCAGAGGCAGAAAACACACAGAACGGGGTTTTAGAGGGGTTGGGAGTTAGTTTTAAAGATGCAAAATAGCAAATTTTAAGGCCATCCACTTGAATACAGACAAGAAAAGTAAAAATCAAAGTTGTCACAGCTATATGGCTTCCTCAGAAAGGTGCACTTGAGCAGGCTTCTGCTTAAAAATTACTCTTTTCTTTTCAGAACTAGTTAACCCTTTGCAAGGCCTAACCAATATTCTCTTTACAATTTTTTTTGTTTTGTTTTGTTTTGTTTTGCTTTCAAATCAACAGGAATGAGCTCTGACAAGTAGAATGGTAACACCAGGTCAGAATTAGTCTCTGAAAAATCAAAGCCCAAGACCTCGGGACTCTGAAGACGAAGCAGAAGAAAGGATGGGAGCGGCGGAGGGAGAGGCAGGAGGAACGGGCAGCAGGTTTCTGGATGGCGGCCATCCCGGGGAAGTTAAAGAGACCCTGGCGGGCCCAGGTGAGGAGCCTCGTGCGAACGCGGGCCCCAGCGCCCCCGCAAGGCTGGCACTTGCGACTCGCGCCCCCAGAGCACACGTACGGCTTGGACTCGTGCGGGTTGGGGTTGGGCACGGGGTCGGTCAGCCGGAGCTCGAACTCGGCGCAGCGCAGGTGTGTCTCGCGGTAGTGCTGGATGAGGGCGTAGATGCTGGTGAACATGAGGTTGTCGGTCAGGTAGTACTTCAGGGTCCCGCCCTCCATGGTGGAGCGGATCCGGCAGTGCTGCACGCGGCCCGACCGCCTGCAGGGAGAGGGACCCCGTCAGAGCCAGCCCAGTGTGCTCCTCCTGCGCCCCGGGCAGCAGAGGACGCAGGACGGGCCAGAGCTGCAGCCGCAGCCGCCAGGGCGGACGCTGTGTGTGGCCGCACAGGCCTCCCTCTGCTCTTTCAACCCACCAGGGCTTCCACACAAGCTACTCCTTGAGCCTGGATTCCAGAACATTCCACCTACTTCCTCTGCCTGCTGTCCCCTTTACCTACATAACTGCTCCTCTGGAGCCAGACAGCCCGGGTTCCAATCCTGACTCTGCCACTGATGAGCTAAGTGATGCTGAACAAGTGACTTGTCCCCTTTGAGCCTCCCTATTACGATCCTAGCGGCCCAACAAGGATAGTGGCAGTCTCTGCCTCGCGGAGATATCCTGAGGATGAAACAAGATCACACACACACACAGAATGTGCCTGGAATGCTGCCTGGTACATGGTAAGCATCTTACAGGTGTTAGCTCTCACTATTATTTGTATGTTGTTAATATTAGAACTTTTATCCTTCGGGTCTCAATTTAAATACCACTTTTTTCAGGAAGTCTTCCCTGATTTTTCCCCCAGCATCACACCAGATCCCACCCTCACTGACGTTCATAACGTCCTGCATTTTTTTCTCTGCACTTGTCACCACTAGAAGTATGCATTATTTGCGTGGTTCCTTTTTCACGGTCCATCTCCATTCTCAGACCCTAATTTCTAAGAGGACGGGGCCGTGTCTGCCTGGCCACTGCTAAGTCACTGTGCCTAGCACTGAGCAAGTACCCCCAAAACAGGTATCTTTCAATGAATTAATGTAGATGAGCTCACTACAGCCTCACCACAATTCTGTAAGGTTACTTGACAATATTTGATATTGCACTGAAATATTACTAACGTTGATGACTATGTTTTGGGGGCCTCTCTTAACCCAAGTCTTGCCCCACAAAACTCACTAAATGAAGTCTGGGTTTCTAGCCCACGCGTGCATGCTAAGCCACTTCAGTCGTGTCCGACTCTTTGCGACCCTATGCAGCCCGCCAGGCTCCTCTGTCCATGGAATTTCCCAGGCAAGGGTACTGGAGTGGGTAGCCATTCCCGTCTCGAGGGGATCTTCCCGACCCAGGGATCAAACCCGTGTCTTCTGTGGCTCTGCACTGCAGGAGGATTCTTTACCACTGAGTCACCAGGGAAGCCTCGGTGTGTAGCCCAGCTCCACCCAAATCCAGCCTAAGCTGGTACCACTCGCCACATGGCCCTCAATCCCACCAGCTGTGGGGAGAAGGCAGGCATGGCCGGGATAGAGGGGCATTACCAGAAGGACAGGGTGTAGTCGTTGGGGAAGGTCTCACTCTCCCGCACCAAGAAGGTCCCATCCTTGCCCCCTGTCTCGGCGCAGTATTCCTGCAGCAGCTTCTCGGCACTTGTCCTCTTCTCCACCTTCTTGTGGAACCACTTCTCCCCAAAATGCAGCTCTGTGGGGGGTATATCCTGGGCCACAAAGAGAGGAGAGGGTTCTGAAAACCAGGACCAGCATCACCAGACCGGTCCATCTGTGCACACTGTTTCAGGGGACTGGATAACAGACCAAGGATGGCCTCAGCTTGCCTTCACCCCAAGAGGTCTGGGAAGCCAGCCTCCATTGCCCTCCTCCGGCCAGCCACCCACTCCTGACAGCCCCCATTTGTGGTGGCCTCCTGAGTCATGGCCCAGTACAGCCTCAACTCTATCATACAGGAAGTCTGAAAGCTAAAATACCCTGGAGGCTGCACTCAAGGAACAGCACCAAGGATGGTCAGCAGAGGGCAGGAAGTGGGGCTGAAAGGAGCATCCAAATGTCCTCATCCTCCCCAGGTAGCAGAGGCCAATCAAGCCTTTCAGAGAGCAGGAAAGACTCTTAAGCCTCATTGGCTAAGCTCATGGGCCAGCCAACCAATCAGAGAAGAGCCAGGCAAGCCTTGGTATCCAAAGAGGCAGCTCCATGGATGGGCTAAGCACCTCCAGGCCTGAACCGGATGAGAGAAGCAGTATAGGAGGTCTCCACCTACCAGGGGAGGCTCCTCTTCCACAGTCTGTTCAATGTCATCGCTGAAGGACAGCTTGGCATCAGCAATGGCACAGTAGTGCCGAGTCCATTTCTACAAAGTAAGATCAGCATTAGGTCTCCCCAAAAAATCTCTGCTCCATCAACTCTGAGGCCCAAGGCTCCTGCCTGGTGTCACCCTGGGGACTTGCCTTTCCCACGTTTGTAGCCATTTATGGTGGTTTCACTGAACTCAAGCCCCTGTGAGATGTTTCCTTGAAAACACCTATTATTCTGGAGTTCTTTTAGCATTCTGAGGACTTCATTATTCAGTATGTCTCTAAGTAGACACAATGCAGTATCATATTCACCTAATTTCAAGCCTTTTATGAATGATGGGACTGTTTTGTCTGTGCGTGTCTTCATGACTGTCTTTTTCTATTTCATCTTCCTTTTAAAACTTTCACGATTTCTCAGTCTGTCTAGAGACCCTTTCTTCAACATTTAAATATGACTTAATTCTTTATTTAGCCATTTTTAAGGTTTAATTCTAGGCTATAAGAACAGACATGTAAAAAATACTCAAATATTTGCAGAAAAACAAATATTACATGTATATATAAAATCTATAATAATCACTTTGCTATACACCTGAAACTAATACAACACTGTATATCAATTATATACTGCAATCGATCATTTGATCAATACCTACTCAAATGGATTGCCATGTTAGGTTAAGGGATATAAGAAGTGGCTTTAACATTCAAAATGCCTCATTTTTATCAAATAACAATGCTACTTTGGAAATTTCCAGGCAGTCCAGTGTTTAGAACTCTGTGCTTCCACGCAGGGGACCTGGGTTCAACTCCTGATCGGGGAACTGAGATCCTGCAAGCCGTGTGGCACATGCAATAATAATAATGATAATGTTCCCAGTGGAACTGTCTCAGGTTGGAGAATACTAAGGAGTTAGGACAACTAATTGCATTATTGCATCCTTTAGACCAGAAAAAGGACATCAGTGGACAGACTGGAATAAGGCCCATAAATTAGTCCACAGTAACATAGCTAGTGTTCCACTGGTTATGACAATTACACTCTGGTTACAGAGGATTTTATTATTTGGGGAAACTGGCTTAAGGATGTATGAGGAGAGAGAGAGAGTGTGTCTGTGTGTGTGTGTCTGTGTTTGTGTGTGTCTGTGTGTGTGTGTGTGTTGGGGGAAATGGGCGTCAGTGTGTGTCTCTGTGTGTGTGTCTGTCTACATTTCTGCCTGAGAATCTATAGTATATCACAGTGAATACAAAATTATTTCAAAATAAAACATTCATAAGGCCAAAGAAAAACACAGTCTCCTAAAAATGGCCAATTCACTTCGGAGCTGCGAGTGAGGCGGTGCGCTCACAGCCCTGGGCGGGCAGGCGCGGCGGGGCGGGGCGCGGCGGGGCGCGGCGTCTTATACACATCTAGATGTGTATAAGAGACAGTCCTTCTTGTCCTCCATGTTGACGTCCACATCACCGCGGGGGCCCAGCTTCTTATGCTGAAGGGAAGAACACACAGAGCCCGTCTCCCTGAGCCCCAGAGTTAGGACCGTGGGGCCAGCGGACCTCCACCCCTGCCAGCGCAGCATCCACCTGCACCGTCCCGCCTCGGGCCTCTGTGCTGCCGGTTCTCTCTGCCTGGCTTCCCTCTCCACCTTCAGCTCTGCACCTGGCGTCACCGCCCCAGAGGCGCTTCCCTTGTCTAAGTGACATGAAATTGCCCACACGCCCCTTTCCCGCCCCTGCCACTCTCAAGCCCCCGGATATAATTAACCCTCATACTCTTTAGCTAACCTTCATACTCTTCAGCCCTGTGTGTAGCTCCGTGTCTAACTGTCCTCTGTTTTCCCTGCTAGAATATAAGCCCCATGAGGGCAGGAACTCTGTTTGCTCCCTGTTGAATTTCCTGAGCTAGTTTAGCACATAGTGATTGCTCGATAAATATTCAGTGAATCAACGACGCGCCCACACTCTCCAGCGCACAGAGGGAAAGGCAAGGCCACAGTGCGTCCGTGGGCACAGGCGGTGCAGGGCAGGGGCAGGCACGCTGGGGAGGTAGGCTGACAAGACCTGGGTGCAAACAGCCCTGCTGCTGCTTTTTCAGCTGTGTGAGCCAGGGCAGGTGGCCACGCCACTCTGAAACCTTCGTGTCCATCAGCAAGACGAAGAGGGCAACCATGAAGACATCCGCCTGGGTGAGTGCTGGCCACCCACATCACACGCACAAGCCCTGGGAAGCGGCGGCCTGGTGGAGGGGACTCTGGATGGGGAGTCAGACCCGGGCGTGAACTCGGGGCCCACCGCCTTCCTCACTGGGTGGCCTTGGCCGCATGACAATCTGTCTCAGTAACTTCCCCTGTAAAATGGGGGTGACAGAGCCCCGCTGGGTCCCGTAAGGCAGTGGACAAGTGGGACACATGCCGTGGCAGGACATAAATGTCCCATTTTAACAGCCCCGAGTAACATCTTTGGCAGGAACCATGCGACCTCCGCCGACTCAACCTCTGCACCTGTGGCCTCCCCTGCCGAGGGGGCTGAGGGCCCGGATGACCCGTCCTGCAGGGCTGTCATGAGAGGGAGTACCATTTGTAAGTGTGAACCAGCCCAGTGTGCAGCACTCACTCACTGGGTCACAGACGGTATTTCCACCCCCTCTCCCTGAAATTGAGAGCGGTGAGCCACAAGGTAACATGGTGAGCACACCCGGGTCCTAAAGGGGTGTGTGCTACTTCACACCGTGAAATGAGAGCCAAGAAATCCCTGGGGACACGCAGAGAGCTGTCCTAACGGACACAGAGGGAAGTCGCAGAGAGAGGCAACAAGGCCCCCCGAAGAACCACCGACCAAACCTGAGAAGCCGTGGATGCCCCCCGGCCAAGCCCCCTCTGCCTCTCGCTCTACTGGAATGCTAGAAGCTTCCCTGAACTTCTCAGGGAAATCTACCCCAACATCTCAGCCAATTCCTCCAAATGTGCTACTGCTCTGACCCGAGGGCACACCCGGGTCCTCCCCTCTGGATGGGCCTCGGCCGAAGCCCTCACTGCTCGGTTCTCCTCCGCTTAGAGGTTGGTCTCCCCACCAGACTGTGACCGTCTTCGTGGCCCAGTGACAATCTAGGGAACACGCCACGTGCACCACCCACCCTGAACCTGAAGGCCTTCCCCCTTCTCCGCCTGGTAAACCCGTCCGTCCTTCCCACGGACCTGCTGGGTGTCACCGAAATCCACGTCGCTTCTTCCACCGACGCTTCCCTGCCAGTATCAGTGCCCCTGCAGGGGGGTGGTCACGTGACTAAGTTCTCAGGCCAGGAAAGGAGAGGCCGGGCCTGTCCCACTGATGTCCTGCCTGCCTACCAGGCATCCCTCGCCCTGGACCCCTTGTGTTCCCCTTTCTGCGAGCCGGATCTCCATGTGCCTCCGAACCAAAGTCGACAATACAAGGACGGTGCCCTAAGGCAGGCTTGGCCAGTTCTGTGCTATGAACCCCACCACTGAAGTCTGGGGAAGAGTACAGATCCTTTCCTCAGAACAACACTCAAAATGCATAAAATTATAAGAGAAACCAATGATACTGAAATGCAACTATTAAGACAGTAAATAAAAATCCTTGTAACATACTAACAGACATGCCTCTTTATTAACACCTCATATAATATCTAAAGGCAGATCTAATAACCATCATAATTTCAAAGTCACGATGAGCACACTTTGACATGTTTGCAACAACTGCAAATGTGATGTGAAAATATCCATGATTTCTGCTGATGACAAAGCCCCACGTGGCTTGTTGCCGATATTGATGATGGGAGGAGAGGTTAAGTTTTGCTTACATGCTAACAAAGAGGCGACATTTCTGCCCCAAGTTCACATGCCACAGTGCCATCCCCCCAAATTCTACCTGTGGGCTCTTGGGGGCTTTGCAGGCCCTCACCTGGAAACCTCTTCCCCGGGAGAGCACAGAACAAGGGGAGAGGGTCCTGGGTCCCTGGACAACCTTGTGGACCAGACTCCACTCTCCTGCACACAGGGCTTGAACTGCCATGCTTTAAGCCACTGTCCATCTGGTCTCTTGACCCAAATGTCACCCTCTCCATGGTGCTCCTGGCTGTCACTCATCCCCTCCCACAGCACCCAGCGTGCCACCCCCATCACCCCTGGTGCACACAGTCCACCTCCAGTCCACCTCCCGAGCTACCCTGGGAGCTCCCGAGCGCAAAGACGGAGCCTGGGTCTCACTGGCACAGCCCCAGCACGTCGCGAGGGCCTGATGGAGAGGAATGTGGTGAACAGCTGCCAAGAAACGAGCGAGTGGCACTGAGTGAACGTGCCCGGGGCTCTGCCGTGGGGCAGGGTAGCTCCACACACTCTGCACACACTCTTTCGCATTTGTCCTCACGGCACACTGACGGTGTGGGTTCTATCGTGAGCCCCCAGACAGCGAGGACACACAGGCGCTGGGAGGTTAGGTGACCTTGCCCAGGTCAGCTGCGGCGTCAGCGAGGAGAACGGCGAGCCCGGGACCCCAGCCCCGCCGCACGCGTGATGACCCGAGCTGCTACCTTGATGATGATCTTCCCGCGCAGCTGGCTGGGCGACGGCAGCTGGTCGGCACTGGCCTCCTTGGGTTTGGTCAGCAGCAGGTCTCCAAACACCTCCTTGAACACCCTGGCCATATGGCGCTGCTGCTCCACACAGCAGTGCTCCTCGATGGACAGGATCACAGGGAAGCTGCAGGCGGGCAGCGGGCGCCAGGTCAGAGGGGTGCACGGCGTCAGTGTGTGTCTGTGTGTGTGTGTGTTGGGGGAAAGGGCGTCAGTGTGTGTGTGTATGTGTTTGTGTGTGTGTTGGGGGAAAGGGGCGTCAGTGTGTCTGTGTGTGTGTTGGGGGAAACAGGTGTCAGTGTGTGTCTGTTGGGGGAAAGGGGTGTCAGTGTGTGTGTCTGTCTGTGTGTGTGTTGGGGAAAGGGGCATCAGTGTGTGTTTGTTGAAGGAAAGGTGCATCAGTGTGTGTGTGTGTGTGTGTGTGTGTGTGTGTTGGGGGAAAGGGGCGTCAGTGTGTCTGTGTGTGTGTTGGGGGAAAGGGGCGTCAGTGTGTCTGTGTGTGTGTGTGTGTGTGTGCTGGGGGAAAGGGGCATCAGTGTGTGTCTGTGTGTGTGTGCGTGTGTGTGTG